>VZRU01014315.1:74100-98998 GCA_013398155.1 Pedionomus torquatus
CTTACCTCATTTAGCTGCAGATTCTGGAGTAAAAATCCTTAACTGAGATGATGGGAAAACTCTCCACAGAACAGTAGGTTGGGTAAACACAGGTACTAGGTTATGTCTCCTAAAGACTCCCAGGAGTGAAGATAAATGGATGTGATATTAATTTTAAAACATTTTGCTGAACACTCAGGCAGCCAATAGGGAAATTCCTTAGGTCACTTCCTGTTCATTTGATTGGGTCTGGTAGGACAATAACCGAGATGAGGTTGGGAGCATTTGCATAAGGCCAGCTCAGTCCTCAGTATTCAAAGAGAACAGGTCTAACCAGGTTACGCGTGGCTCCAGAACAAAAGAAAAACCTGGTAATGGATGAGGGTTTGATTTCTTTGTAGTTGTTTTTTTAAGACCATCCCCTTTTTTTTCCCCTTTCTTGTTTTTTAATGGAGGTTATTTCAGGTAGATAGGAAGATTATAATTAGAATGAGGAGAACTGAGAAGTAGGAATGTCCTAAATTAAAAGTAGTCTGCAAATAACACAGGAGATGCATGGTATGGAATATCCCTGTGCTGGCAGGGAGGTAGACTGGGTGAGCCAGTATCATGGGCTCAATTCTTCCTTTTCATACCTCGAGCATCCTGCAAAAAGCATGAATCTGCAGAAAGGGAAGTCTCGCTGTCTTTCAGCTTCTCTGGGTATTTGAGAGAAATTAAAAACAAAATGGAGGGAAAAAATCATCACCAGATGTGTATGTAGAGTATGACAGCTCAGCCACATACAGGTTAGCAGGGCAAAAATCAGTAGGTAAGTGATCAGTTTTACATTTCTCTACTTTTACCCTTTCTAACTCTGAAGGTTAAGATCAGCAGCTAAAATTTTTCCTTAGACACCTGCACCACCGTCTGTGGAAATCAGGCAAAATATTTTTGCTTCTTACCCTGAGCCATGGCTGGGGCATTGCATTATAAGCCTTTCACTAATTCAGTCAACAGTTCAACTCTCAAATGGGGTGAAGTGCAAGGAAAGGCTGTTTCGTCATGGAAAAGGCATCTAAATGAAATTATGAACCTTCATCTGCCTCACATTATTTCACCAGTCAGAAGAGGCAGCTAACATGAAAACAGCTAAAAATGTAGTAATGTAGGAAGGTTCTGAGGTTTCATTAATTTGTAGGCATAAACCACAAGAAGTGCTGAATATACAGTGACTGTTCCATCATCTGTGTGGGGTGCCTTTTCCAGTCTTTGTTCACTTTTGCTTCTAGGGTTCATCATAAATCTCTGAACAGATGTTGACAAGCATTTTCAATGCTAGATTTTCCAAATACAGGAAATGAATAGTCCTTCAGCATCTGGAGATACTAGTAATTATTAATCGAGGCTCGTTGTCAGTGCAGGAGAAGCATTTCATATATGTTATTTATGCTGAACTTGATTTCAAGATGATTTGAAATGTCATCTTTGTTTCTGTCATCCACACTAATACCAATTATATTAAAACTTTAATTGCTTTTTTACACACAAGTAGGGTACACCTGTGTACAAGTGTTGCCTGGGAAGATCCCATCATTTTTCACCCAAGTTATAATCAAGTTCCATAGCTACTCACCTTGATTCTCACCTGTCAAAGGAAGTTGTCTTTGAGGAAGAAGAGCAGAGCAGTATTGTCTTGTAGTTACAACACCAAGGGTTAAGGATGTGGCTGAAAACAACTAGGCAACTGTTTGGAGCTTCCATAAGTGGGTCTGGTAACTCTAAGATTTCTCTGAACATTCATGTCACCGATTCTAAGTATCTGCATACAAGTTCATGTTTTGGTGAATGTTTATAGTAAAGCTTTCATCAGAATCATGTCTTATCATATCAGCAATAATGATCAGTCCAGAGATCCAGGAAAAAGTTAAGAAGTAAGCAAAGACCACAACAATAAGAAAGCAATAAAGAGCACTTCTCTTCCCAGGAAGGACATTGTCAACAAGAAACCCACCTCTTACATCATCCCACTGAGCTAAACACGGGAGAATAAATAGTCACTGAAATACAGCTCATTTGTTATGCTGCAGAAGCACCACAGCAGGATGTGACCACTGGATCTCAACATAGCTAGGGAAACCAGGCTTTTCCTACTGCTAGAAAGGACACACAGCAAAAGCAGCAGAAATTTGGTTCAATTATGGTACTTTGCCTGGTGTGTCACTTTCTATTTGTGTGGTTGTAAGCCTTTTCTGTTTCAGCTCCCAAGGGCAGAGACAGCTTTTCTTGCTAAGACCTAGAATACTTCCAGACAGGCAAAAAAAAGCACATTGTACCAACAGGTCTGGGCAAGGTGAGGCTAACTTCGCCAGCACACTAGCATGCATTATTTAGTAGTGTGCTATTTTCAAAGGCAGAGTGCCACACAGGGTGGTGGCTCCTTAAATTTGCTGCCCTGCCTGGCCAGCTATGCTGCCTCCATGCTCCTAACTATGCTTATTGACACTTACATGTGGTTCAGTGCAGAGAGGATTACGGGTGGCTTTTGGAGACAGACAGACCTTTCCCTCTGCATGTCCTTCTGCAGCACTGCACCCGCAAAATTAAAATAATTTTGGTCCCTATACAACTCTAGGTGGTAGAGCAAACATGAAAACCTTTATAATTAGGAGCTAGGAGGCCACATTCACAGTATGGAAGAAGTGTTAGTGCAGATTCCAAGAATTAATTTAATTATAGCCATCAAGCATCAAGGAAATTATCTAAATCTGTCTAGATTCTTAAATTGGCGTCAGTTACTGTAGTGTCTAACACTTGGTGAAAACAGAAAACAAATGTATGTTAATTGCTACTTTTCTATTAACATTAATCTCTTCTTCATTTGTTAAATTCCAGTGGAGTATCAAAAGGAGAGTATAAGAATCTGATCAGAGAATGGGGGCACAATCTTTCTGCCTTCATTCTGTTGCAGTAAAATCAGACACTTCTGATCAGACATGTCATAAAGTTAGCTATAAAATGATACACTTTCTGTAAAAACATCACTAGAAAAGCCAGAAGGAGCAAGATGGCTGCTAGTTCCAAAATGTGTCTGATGTTACAAAAAAGCATCACCTATTACTAAGGTTGCCCATTACCTAGGATTACAAGACCTTGAAATTTTTTTTACAGTTTGCCAAATTCTAGACCTTAGCTGTTTGGCTATATTGAAATTTTCCATCATGGGCATCTGCTTTGCAACAAAATTTTGAATATTTTTCATCCATAATAGGGTATGTTTTTCTGACAAATTAAAAAATATTCTTGCCTTTTCTTTGGAAAGTTCAGGAACCTTCATGTTTGAAACAAGGACTGATTACAACAGACTGTCAGGTTAAGGGAGTGATATTACCATTGCCAATAAAATCCAACAAAATTAGCCAGTTTAAAGGTAATTGACAAATCATAATGGATTCTATGATGAAGACGTGCATTCCCTGCAGCTTCATTCTACATTGAGCATATTCTCTTCCTGGCTTCACAGAGCTTTCCCAGCAACTAACAAAGGCTATTTCTGTGAGTCTGCCATCCTGAAAATGCTGCCATTTTCCAGCAAGTTCCCCATTTCACCCAGCATACTTCCAGTAAGACTGGCAGAAGTCCATACAGGGAATCTGTATGGTTTCATTCGTAGGCTTAGTCCTCAGGATACTCAATGCTCAAACACCTAGGGTTGCACATTCTAGGTTTCAAAACCTAGAAACCATACACAAGAAACAGAACTAGACTAACATTATGAACATTGTGTCAAGTTGAAGGTAAAATGCTTCAGAAACAGAAAAGATGATACTCATTCAAAGAGAAGCTAGCCAATACTATGCATTCAGGGAGTGGCCGTGAGCTGCACATTAATTTCCTCATGAGTTTTCTTACAGTGTTCATCCTCATGGTATTTGTGGTATTATAGTAACACATTTATTTATAATATAAATAAACATTTAATATATGCATATTAGTGTATTACATTATACTAATGCATTAGAACTAATATTACAGTATTAGCACAAAAACTTTTATCTTTATTCTTCCCTAGTGAGGTGAGAAGGTAGTAATTTATTATCCCTACTTTAATGGGGAATCCTAAACAGATCAGGATAAAGTTATTTAATAATTCAATGTACCCCTTCTGGTGCCTGAGCACCATGTATTTAGAGCATTTAGTATTCTATGGTTATGTAAAGTACTGAAAGCACAGCTCCTAATTCACTCTCATTTCAGATCTTAGCACTAAGCAGTTCTGTAAATCAGACTACTTTTCTCCCAGAAAAGAAAAAAAATCTTTATTTTTTTTTTTAAATATGAACAAATAATCACATCAGTCCAGAAGATAGCCTGAGCATTTTGGCTGGATTTTTCCAAATGTATTCAGTCTCAAGCAAAATCCCATTATAGCTCTGCTGATAAAAATTTGCATAAATTATAAGTAAAGGTAGTAATGATGAGGGTAACAAGAGACAGCTTTGTATACAGTTCTATAAAGATTCAATTTCTAAACCAAAGAGGCTATTTTTGTTAGTATTTCTTCAGCTTCTTCACAGAAATCCCAGTCATCAGACAGAGCCTAACTTGCTATAAACAGGAGATGATGAACTGGAAGTAATTAACAAAGCTCTTTGCTTCTGTACACTCTCTTGAAGACAAGATGTCCTGCAAATCCAGATATGCTTTAAAAGGACACCCTGATGAAGAAAGGGATGAAGTCAAGCCCTCTCAAATTCCTATCCCATCAAAGCCAGCTGCCAGCCAGAAAGTACTACTTAAGCACCATTTCTGCTCCTGGGATGGAGTCCCTCATCTTGACTCTTTGATCTCCTTTCCATACACTGCAGCTGAAAGGATGAACATTTTCTTGGAAAAGTTACAGTGTTTTTCTTATCATGGTAGTCTAAAGGTAAAGAAAAGGAAAAATCCAATGTGCACCTCTTAATTTAAGGACTTAGAGGAAAAAAAATGCAAGAATCTTTGCAAGGATCACTGCGAAACTGTCCACGCTCTAAGTGAGATAGTCAAAGAAAAAACCCAGATTCCTACACTGAGAAATAGAATGAGGATAGGGCAGAAACCAAATAAAATTATAAAGAGCAAATTAAGTTTTCCATGGGTGATGAGGATAAAAGGGCTAGAATGAACAATCAGGGCAGCCAACAATTGCTTACACAAACCCTGAAAGTAAAAAAAAGCCAATCCTCAAGAAAATAGTCTTATTATATTTTTTTGGTCTCCTCTGTGTGCAGGTCAAACCCGCTCAATGTAACAGTACAGTGGCATCCAGACACTCATTTGTACAAAAGATTCCAATGTTGCTCAAACTGTTGGGAGTAAACTTGTATGAGAAATGGGGAGAGAGATATTAATATTAATAAATAATGTTTCTGGCAAATAAAAACATATGGAACACTGAGGACATCATTAAATCCAGTACAGCATTAGTTATGTTTTGCTTCTAATTTGAAAGAAAAATGTGAAAAAAATGTAAGGAGTCAACAGGAGCAATTGGGTAAGAAACTATTTACAAGACTATTTTCTGTCCATATGAACTGATGCAGTTCCATGGACTTCTGTAAGGTTTTAGCAAAGTATATCTAAGCATTTTTTAATATAGTTGTGCACATTGCCTTTTCAGGAGTAAAAAAAATTATTATGAGGCTACACAGACTGAGCGATGATCTCTCAGAGAAAAAGCTTTGTAACTATGCTTGTAGGTGTTAAAAAACAGGCAGGGCAAAATGATCTAATAGATATTTTTTATCTGTTGTGGTTTGAATCTCTTAGCAAACACTGTGATGCTGCCCAGACCAAAGCAAAACAAAGCCTTTGATTTTTGAGAACATAAAACTATCTTTTGCTGAATGCAAACATAAGGTAATGCACATAAAGATTAACAAAGGAGCACAAATATGGTGAGATATCACCATATCTCACATACCTCTCCTGTTATGTTCATAAACCAGGACATGATAAAACCACAGGGCCCAGGAGAGGCACAACCTTTCCTATCAGTGTTGCACCTCTTGCTCCCAAAATTTGGTGAATATAGAAGTATGTTTGTGCTAGGACCATACATAACTACAACCCCTAGATGCCACTGATTCACAGTAGGAACTGGAGTACAGTTAATAGAGCTTATAAGTTGCCTTTGTGTCATGTGGATATCTTGTTATTGAGCTGCAAATATAAGAACATATAAATATAAGAAAAAGTGGGGACAAGCACTGTAGCTGGACAACAGTTCAAGTTCATTCCTGCAGTTAGGTCCTCATCAGTGTCTGTATTTCGTCTTTCTATGTACAGCATGAGGTCAAACCTCCAAGGAAACCTATAAATTGATAAGTGGCTCCCAGATGCAGAATGCTTATTCTAACAGTTTCTTATCAAAATTAATTTTTTCCCCTTTTAAGGATGTTGAATTCCTTATGAGCCCACTGGGGTCCTTGTAAGTCTATATGGTTTGAACATTCCCAAAATCAAAAACTGTTCAGAGGAGAGGATTTGATTTGAGATAATCTCCAGCAGAGACCTATGTGGCTTCTGTTATGTGTTGGGAAAGCAGGAAATTGTGGGAGGTGTCCCTGCCCATGGCAGGGGAGTTGGAACTTGATGGTCTTCAAGGTCTCTTCCAACTCTAACCATTCTATGATTGTATGATTCTATGAAATTAAAAAGCAAAGACAACAGGCCGCCGAAAGATCGGTTATAGGCCATAAAGACAGATCAAAGACTCAACAAAATGGGAATGAAAAGGGATGGCAGAGCCAGTTGCATGAAAATGGAAGTTGTTCACTCTGTAATCAGCTACTTTTCAAGGCAGTGGCAAATGTGTGGCATATTGAAATAGAGATGAGGACTCAAGAGCATTCTTGGACAAAAATAGAATCATAGAATCACAGAATGGTTAGAGGTGGAAGGGATCTCAAAGATCATAGAATTCCACCCCCCTTGCCATGGGCAGGGACACATCCCACTAGACCAGGTTGCTCAAAGCCCCATCCAGCCTAGCCTTAAACACTGCCAGGGATGGGACATCCACAGCTTCTCTGGGCAACCTGTATACAGAATACCTACATCCAGATTTAGATCAAGGACATAGGGAACAAGACAGGTCCTAACTGGGACTGCAGAGACAGACTAAGGAGGGGATAAAGTAAAACACCCATTATGCATATGTCATCTTGGTCATAAATGTGAGCTGAGTGCATTCATGTATTTGGGAATGGCCATTAAAGAAGCCTCCAAGATTTCCGTGTTTAGAGTCAGGGAGTGTATGCTTCTGCCATAAGCCAAGGTAGAATAGCTTCACAGAAATGAGTGAAGGGGTCTAAGAACTGCATAGGTGCAGAAGGCATTAAAAACCCAGCCCTTCATGGTTCAAGTTAGCCTTAGGAATCATACCAGAACAGTCTTTTAGGGACAACTCAAAGCAAGCAGCTACCTGCAAGGTAGCATGAGGTGTGAACAATTCATAGGCTAATTTCCAATCTCTGGAATTAATGAAAGGATTTTCTTACCCAGTACCTGAGTGGGGGAGTGAGGGTTAACCCTTGAACCTAGCTATAGCAGGTGAGCCTTTCCAAACCAGTTTATCCCAACCCCATTATCTACACAATGCTCAGTGCCTATGAGATGCAAATACCAGGTTTATGATTAACTGTGTTAAAATTCCATGGAACTACAAGTACTTTTATTTCTTTGTATAATTAAATTGAAACAATGCACCCTTTCCTTACTATACTTTCACTTTGCTAGCAGTTAAAAGGAAATCTTTCAGCAGATATATGTGCCATATCCTTATACATCCCAAGAGTTTCCTTCGCATCCTTTAGCTGGACATATCAGTTATATTATCTGTTAGGGAATATGCATGTTCAATGTATGTGTGACCAGGGCACATATTGTTCTACTGGAGATGGAGGATAGACTAAGTAAGTATCTTACACTGACCTCAGAGAAAGTCATCTGGTTCTTACTACAAAACTTGCACTGTGGAACAGATACTCTTGCTAAGCAGGACATAGATAGAACTTCAGAGACCTGGTTATTCCTCTGGATTCCGCCACAGCCTTTCAACAATTTGTCTGAGTCTATCTAGTCTATGCTGTTAATGAAGTAACTCTTGAAACGATGCTACACTAGAAAGATGAATGCATTCCTGTTTGTGAGACATTCCAAGTTTCCTTGGGTATGTATAGATATGAAGACTCTACAGAGTTAAGTAGGGACCTCATAAACAAAGGTCTATTGTACTGGACAGGATATTGTACTGGCACTTATGCTAATTAATCTTGAGGGGCATGGAAGTTCAGCCTCAGAGTTCTACTGCATTAGTCTTTGAGATGGACTATCAGTATCCAATAGCTATAATATTATCCTGACACATTTTCACTGCAAAGGATTCATTTTTCTAATTCTTCTATTTGGCACGTTGTTTCCAGCTGAAGGTACGTACATGTCCATTTTGCCAGGAGAAGGGGCCAATTTTATTCAGCTATGTGGTTGTTCAATCAGTGAGCACCAAAGAACTGCATTTGCTTTTACCAACCAGGCTGCTAAATTTAGAAGAGTGACCATTTGAAGAGTATCACAGATACTGCACTGAGGTACACTGACATGAAGCTGGCAATTCATTACCCCTGTACAGGGTTACTATGACACATTGCCTTACTCAGAATTAATTACTTCATTTATTCAGAAAGAAAAACCTTCTCCAGGTTTCTCCCATGCCCTTCTGAAATAGCTAATAGCAGCTGGCATGGTGCATGCATCTGTGGGAGGAAAGAATGAGAAAAATTGTAGTGACTTTACTAGGACTTATTCTGTGGCTTGCAAACTAGACTCAGTGACCCACAGCAACACAGCCCTGAATTTCAAAGGATTGAGTCTCTCCTTGAGTTGCTCTCTATTCTTCTAGTAAACCAGTGAAAGCCTTGGAGCTGGAGTTGTGATCTTCAGGAAGCTCCATCACTGGTCTCGTGGCCTACGGGCAATCCTTCTATTTACATGCAGTTTCCAGAGGAGAACTCTACAAGCCTATTAAGTGTGAAAGTAGTTCTATTTAAGCATCAGGACATACTAGGAGGCAGCAGTACCTGCCACAATCACCCTAGTCAGCCCCCCCAAAAAGAGTGAAACGAGCTGCTGATTAAGCAGACAGGTGGCTTTACTATGCACCTCCACAAATGTAGAGACATTGCAAAAATGCCTCTCAAGTGCATGCTTGAAAGAAGCACATATAGAATAGACATGTCTGAAGGAAAGAACGAAGCCAGTTTAAGTCAATTTCTGTACTAGGAGATTGCACCATTGCTACTAAAATTATTCAGCTATTCTGTCATTACTGCCAATTACTTATTTACTCATTGGTCTTGATGATCTAATTTACATAGTAACTTGCACAACATGCTTATATCTGAGCGTTCTTGAGTATAGACAGAAAGTGCACATAACCCACGTTTTTGGGTTACAATACAGCTACATTACTTAGAGCTACTTTGAAAAAGAAGAGAAGAGCAGAAGAAAAGGAAAGAGAAAAAAAAAAGAAAGAGGGAAAGAGTGGGGAAGAAGCAGTTTCAACCTACAGACTGTATAGGAAACAGAACAGTTACTTTTTACATTTCTTCACATACGCTTAGATGTATTTATTTCATAGGATAATTCAGGTTGGAAGTACCTCAAGAGGTCTCCTGTTCAAACCACATTCATGGAAGTGATCAGACCAGGTTACTTAGGCTTTAGGGTTTTATTTATTCCTCTAAATCAGTTCCTTGATCATATAGTCCATTAATTAAAAGTACTATAATAACTACCATTGTAACTATTTAAGTGTTCCTAATGATGGTACTTGTACTTCTTCCTTTACAAGACTAGTCTATGATTTTATTGCATTCTGGCAAGAAGGTTATCCTAGTCATCTGGCACAGTTTTGCCCTGCTTATGTTCAGCCATGAGCTCCAGATATAATCCACCATCATATTCCTCTTTCTGTGTCACTTCATCTTGTGTACAGTAAACTGTACGTCATACCCTTTTTCATATCTCCAATAACGCTATAGTAAATAGCATTGTAGAAATCCAGCATCCATAAGGGTACAAATTGAAAGAAAGCAGCCACCTTTCTTCTGCAATTGTGTACAGTAAAAGAATAACAGAAGCAAATTTCCTTGAAAATGAAGGTTAATGATACATACGTCTAGCCACTGTTAAATATCACCTTCAGCTTTTTTCTCCCTACAGAATAGTCACATTGAACAACCTCCCTTCCCAGCATCAGCTCTCATCCCTGGAAAATCAATGGCAGTCAAGGCAGGTAAGCCTTGATATGTTCATACATGGATTCCTCACTCATTGAAAGATAAAACAGAAAAGGAAGTGATACTGGAAATTGCAGGCTTGACAGCAGTCTTCCCATTCCAAGTATTCATCATCTTAACACCATAACGTATTAATTTATAGTGAGTTTCTAATTCTTTAAGAAATACAATAATAAGAAACACAGGAAGTATATCTTAGCATCCTAGCATAAAATATTTGGTGAGTGATTTCTAAGTTAGGAATTTAATCTTCCTATTTGCTGACACTGAATTATTATTATTAATTAAAAAAAAAAAAAAGAAAAATGTGGGGAAGAGAGAGACTGGCAATCATCTATTAAGTACGATTAGGTAACTATTAATAGTCTTTGAGATGTAAGCTACAACCTGTGTATAAAGACCATGTTTTAAAATCACCATCCAGATCAGTTTTTGTTTATTTAGAATTGAGAATAAATATTAATATGTATATATGAATATTTTATATATACAATTTTGACCGAAATTGATCTGAATAGAAGTGGCCATTTGCAATATTTGGAAATGAATGAAAGCCTTAAACTATGCCATGTTTTTGTGTAGTGATCCTAGAGCTGATGGGAAACTTTAAACCAGTACAAAGTTTTCCAAAAGTAAGTTATTTGATGTTCACTTCTGACAGAGCTCACTCAAATACACAGGCTAGCAGATCCAAGAATTCAATTTTATTGTATTTTCAAATGCTCTCTTAACATCAAACCTCATTCATAGTCATGGGGTTTGTGTCCCAACTGACTGGGAGTAGAGGAAGAAGTCCAAAGAATACAGCAATGCGCTGATGATACTCAGTTCTGTCCTGCAGTTGGCTGAAGTGCTGCATTTTCCTATTTAAAATCAGCTCCTTCTAACTAGTATCCAATGGTGCTACTGCAAATAGCTACATCACCTGGTATTTTTCAAATTGTTTCAATTGAAAATTTTATAGAGAGCTGAGTCCCTTGGACAAAGCTGTGAAAACAAATTTGTTATATGAAAGGACAATAGACCATGACTCTGGAGACTCGCTCCCTGTATAGAAGATGGCAAATGAAAGGGTAAATCCTTGAATAAGAACTCACTGAGACCAGTTACTGAGATAAAAAGCCAATGAATGTGAGATGAAAGCTAAAGTCTTTTCATTTATACATTAATGAGCCAGAAGATCAAAGACCTTGGCCAGGCCTATGACCACAATTGTAACATAGGCTTGCTATGCAATAATGAACTCATTATTAGCTGCTTTCATAAATTACCTGTGGTAGACTATTTTATTTTTAATACTGTACATAAAGAACAAAAACAACTACAATGTTATTTTAGAATATTATAATTGCTAAGCATGCATTTCTGTGTAATGAGCATATTCATTGTTTTAGCTGGTTGTTGCTACCAACTCTGTTCTTCTCTTGGAAACTTCCTGACAGATGGCAAACATCTTCGTACTCTGTGGAAGAGAGGGGAAATAAGTGACTGAAAGACCAAAGTGAATTTGAAGTGAGATGCATCACATAAGAAAACTGAAAATCTGCTTCAGAGGGAGAAAAAAAAATCAACATGCCAGAATTTCATAGGACTGAGAAAAATAAATATTCTAACCCTCAATCTCACACCATTGTTTTGTGCCAGTATATTTCTACCATTTATCATGACAGGGACAGATATGGTTGGACCCATGTTTGCTGAATTGATGTTTAGCTTGGATGATTGGGTATTTGATGTTCTGATCTTAGGAAATCCAGAGTGTATTTCTCTTTCATAGGATTTCTACAAGACTATATGCAGTTTATACATACCCATTTTTCAGACACGGGACCTGTAAAATATATCATTTTATACAGATGCTGGGAGAATAAACGTATAAGTGTTCACAGTATATATTTCAGGAAAACCTACACATCTGATTGATATGGAGAAAAGCTCTGTCACAAATGGACAAGTTATTATGTGAGTGTGTTAGCTGTTTGCCCTCTTTTAAAGGGCATATGAAAGAAGGGCATTTTATCTGTTGGCAAAATTTCTGACAAAGAAGGTATCTTTACATTTATTTACTGCCCACTCAGATCTATCACTGCTAGTGAGAAGTTTAAATTTAGGGCATTAAGCCATTAAGCCATTGCTACAGCAACATGAAACAAGTATGTACTCCTCTGGGACACAGGATAAAATCTGATACATAGATGTTCCTCCTTCCTAAAATTTTTACTTAATGATTTGCCTTCAGGATGATGACCAGTTGATTTGGAACTCAAATGAAAGCAAAGGTGAGTGAAATCCCCATATTCAACAGTTTATTTGGAAACTCTTTTTGACTGGAAATTATCCACAAGCTAATTTTTTACATCTGCTTCATTATTTTGAGCTTCTCTGAAAGCTTTTTTCAACCCCCACAGTTCTCACTGAGTATTCACCAAAGCTTTTGTTTCCAGCATTACTGTTCATAATGTCATATTCACTATATGACCTCAGTAACATATTACTGTTGTTTTTCTCTGTAACTGGATCAGTTGAGAACCCACAAAGATCTAAGATGGCTGCAGGAACACTTCCACTGAAAATATTTAAGCATGTCAGAGCATGCCAATGCAAAGGTGCAGCTAGATGGATGTTTATGGCTTGTTCCTATTTCACAAACACTATAGTAAACAAAATGTCAAGCCAAATGCAAGGGCCAGCAAGTACAGTCCAGGGTTGTTATTAAAACAAAACCCTTTGAATCACTCCTTCAGGTTCCCTTGAGAAAGACACAAAGAGAGAGACTCATCATTGCTTCACTAATATGCAGGACCTGTACAGTACAGTTTTGTTGGCTCTTCTTATGCCCTAGAGAAAAAAGGGGTGTGGCTGAGACACCTTCAACTAGATGCACTTCCCCAGAAACACAGACTCAGAAAAGGGTGCATCAGTCACAAGCTGTCTATGACATTTCAGTGGGTGCCAAGGAACACTGTCATTGCCAGTGCTGCAGAGTGCCTCATACTCCTTACTCTGCCCCTTAAAATCTTTCCCGAGTGCTTTAGAGGTGGATGAGAACTTGGTTCTTTTTGGTAATTAAACAGAGTGTTTACCATCGTGGAGGGGGTAACAAACAAAACCAAAACAAAAAGCAGTCCTCTAGCACCCAGCTCGTAAATCTAAATGCAGAGGGCCATCAACTTCAAGGACACCAGATAGTGCTAAGTTGGCAGTTGATACCACAGCTCCATGCCAGGAGCAGTGCCCCACATGAACTGCATAGCTAGACTCTTTCTTGTTTTGTCACTTCAGCTCTGAGTCACTGCAGTTTCCTTGGTAACCTTTGGGAGGCAGAATCTGCTCCTTCTTCAGAGAGTCCTGCTTCACCTCACCAAAGCACTAGCTTTTGTAGCCTATTAATTTTAGAGTTGAGATAGATCTAAGACATTACATCAAACCACTACTCTCTCTGTCAGTGCAAGTCTATCTTCTTCATTATATAATGTGAGTCTGTGACTCAGCAAAAGCAGTTTCTCTTGTTAACTTTTGGCCCATTAACTATCACTAGTCCTTGAAGTATTTGGCACAAACACATGCAATAGCTCTACCTCTATAATCATAATAGTGGGAGTATATTTTTGACGCTTTTTGTTCGAGTGGATCTGCCCATCATGTTTATGGTATCTAGGCATTTGAATAAGCAGGATACAGAGACCTCAGGCCAGATAACATGAACTGATGCATCACTAAAACATAAGGAAAATTAATCTCAGGACAGCCCTCAAGGTCCATGGAACTGGCCACTATTCACACATATAGACAGTCTGTGAAGAAGCTATTTGTAGGACTAAACCACTTGTCAGAGAGAAAACTACAATGCTTTTTGCTGTTTAACTAAATTAAATATTCACAATGGCACATAAATAAGAAAAACAGGTCATGGAAAAAAAAGTAATCGGGGGGGTGGGGGGGGAGGAAAGATAGTTGAAATTACGATGTTCATGGTTAAAAATGTTTTTTCCACTAAAGTAGAATGGAATTTTAGTTCAGTTTTATAGAAAAAGTCTTAGCTGCTTTTAAGATGGTGCTTGATCTATGGGTAAAAGTACCTATGTGAATTAGCAGCCTCCAACAGGAGAGCATAGGACTCAACAGTTACAACTCTTAGGTTTGTTACAGTCATCTAGTTTCACTAAGTTGTTTTTTTTAATAATTTTTTCCCTTTTCAAATCTGCTGGTGTTAAAAAGCCCTCAAAATACATTATAATGTTGCAAGCTAAAGCCAAGGCGTGTTTATTCAATACTCATTTACTATACACAATTATCTGTCTAATTTCATGAAGAGGTGAAAGGGGGAGTGTTAATCCTCAGTCTCAAAACATATTAAGAACTTCCTATGAAAAGGCCTAGCTCTCCTACTACAATCCCTTACCTACCTCTTTCCTAGCCCTTTTGCTATCATCAGAGTAAAGCACAAACGTCCTACAGAAAATCAGCTACTACGACCCATCATCTATTTATATCAGATGTTAAAACCCCCACCCATCCCTTCCTGACACTGAGTTAATCGATGAAATATCTGGCAGGTGTATCTCCTCAATCACTACTGTCACAGGGCACGTGGGAGGAAATGGGGAACTGACAGCAGGCTAAATGTATGGAGAGGGAGCAAGAATCAAAGGACAAAAAAATTACAGCAAAATATATGCTTAGTTATTTCAAGAGTTTTCCTAAAAGGTCCGTGGAATAGGTGGAGGTGCAGAGTATGGGCAGCTGTGACCAGGTTGAGGATGCTGACACCTGAGGGATGGGGCTGCAGCTGGTCCTGTAGGCCCCAGTAACAGTCAGTAGCTGGAGGCTTGTCAGGTCCTAGGAACCTTATTTGTAGATCAGTGCCTTTACTGTTCTGAGTGGTGTCACTCCATACATCTAAAAGAACAGGGACATTGTGTTAACTTTTTATACTTCTCAGAGCTTATAGTAAAGATAATTAAGCCCTTACAACATCTTTTGATGGCTGTCTCCCTGGTGCTAAGTAAAAGTGGAAGTTACAGAGCACTTTGGTGAGCTTTTCTGAGTAAGACAAAGTGTTTTGGCTCTGGATGATGCAAGATCAGATCTTGCCTTCAGCAGGGAGCAGATAGGTCAGTGTCAAGGCAAGTGCAGAAGTGCTCTGGAAATCACAGGATGTAGAAGCTGTAAAATCAGATTTGCTTCCTGCTTGACTCAGCCTTTGTTTTTAATTTGGCATGTCATCCACTTGTTTACAGTGATCAAACCTAGTCTGGAGAAATCAATACACGATTTGCAAAGAGAACACATTCCATCACGGGTCATAATCCCATGCTTGATTAATACATTGTGACCTCTAACAGTCATGTGTGTATGGAACTGCACAGAGGATACCTCATTTCTTGGTTTACTTGTCTCAGTGTTATAAAGGTGAATATGTATGGTGGTAAGAAAGCATTGGGATATATTGACACAATGTCATTGTGTTTAGCAGTAATATCAGAGTTTCGCAATGAAGCACGAGGTTTGAAGAAACAGACTCCAGACGTCCTGTAAAGCAGTCATGCACAACTGCAGGACAGACCTGAGACAGCAAGGCTGGCCAAAGGTGCTCATCCAGTGCAATGCTTCCAGGTGCACAGTGTGGGTAGAAACAGATAGAGATGCAGAGAGCCTAATATTAGGTGTTAAATGATTTGGATTGAACACCCACTTCAGGACACAGGAAAGGGCACCATCTGGTGGAGAACAAGCCAAAATGAAAAGCAGTGATTATCCTGACTTTTTTTTATTATCACCTTGCAAAGAATGAAGGAGTTACTTTTGCCTCTGACTCACTTTGCACAACTCTGGGGACTGCCTAACATTCAACGAACAAGTCCTTCTCAATATATATAATCTCTGCAAATAATCACATAAGATAAAAATGGGTCTCTGAGTCCAGAGAAACTTGGAGTATAAGGATAGTTTTGATTTAAATTGCTGAGCAAAGTCAGATTCGTGCCTTAAAAAAAGCATCAGAGGTTCACTAAAAATCCAGATTTAACTTGTTCTATACCGGCCCATACACATCCAATGTTGCCTGTGAAAAACACATCATACATTTTTAAGCATTCCTCCTCTCTCTAGTCAGAGGAGTACCCCATCTTCATCTGTTAAAGCACTGCATTTCTGAAAAAGTGGAAAGTCAGGAAGAGCAGCACTATAAGCAGTGACACCAAGAAAATCCTGCTTGCCTATGGATTTGGATCTTCTGTCACAGTTCTCAAAATCTATGTGGGTTGTGCCTGAGAGATTTCCACAGCAGGAAATTAACTATAGATGTGTCTTGTCTGAATGCAATCCAGTCTAGTAAGTGTTGCTAGACACCTACTGAAGGGTCTCCCCTTTTCCCTCACCTGACCATTTCCATTGAACCTGTGGTGTCCTTGGGACTCCCACTCATATGTCAAATATAGTTAAAACTGGGCATAACTTCAAAAGATACAGGGAGGCAGACAGAAAGATGCACATGAACTTATGTGCACATTAACTTATACACACACAAACTTTCTTAGGGAACAAGACTGTAAAGATAAGAAGCCAAATATAAGACATTAGCTCATCTGATCTCAGTCTAGTGATTGCAGAATATTTCTGCAACAACTTCATAGCAACAGAAACATGCCAAGCATCTGAGCCTATTTGGTACACAAGTAATTAATTAGAAATCAGAAGACTGAACTGCAACATTCAGCAGAATTAAGCTGATGAGTTACAGCTCAGGTCAATGCCAATGATTCTGTAGTCTGGAAAAGGGAAAACATTTAATGTTTCTACAGTAGGGAAGATCAAAGAGACATCTGAAAAGAAACTCCAAAATCAGCAGCTTCGAGAATTATAATAGCCACAGACTGTGCTGATTCCTCAAATGGGGTCACCGTTTCCTTTCCTCTCTTCGGGTTTAACAGCATTTAGCTGTCTTGCACTAATGGAGCATCTAAGAAGTCAAGTATAGTATTGTGTAATTTAGTGGGAGATAGCTGTCAAGTTTCTGTAAAGTGGTTTCTTCCAAGTTATTTTATTTTTGTTTATCTTGCTAAAGTAATAAGATAAAAGGCATTAGGGGGACAACATGGAGGGAAGGGAAGCCATCCAGAGGGACCTGGACAGGCTTGAGAGGTGGGCTCATGCAAATGGCATGAAGTTCAACCAACCCAAGTGCAAGGTCCTGCACCTGGGACATGGCAATCCCAGGCACAAATCCAGGTTGGGCAGAGAATGGCTGGAGAGCAGCCCTGAGGAGAAAGACTTGAGAATGCTTATGGATGAGAAGCTCCACATGAGCCAGCAGTGTGCACTGGCAGCCCAGAAAGCCAACTGTATCCTGGGCTGCATCAAAAGAAGTGTGACCAGCAGGTCACGGGAGGTGATTCTGCCCCTCTACTCTGCGCTCGTGAGACCCCACCTGGAGTCCTGTGTCCAGCTCTGGAGTCCTCAACAGAGAAAGGACATAGAACTGTTGGAACGGGTCCAATGGAGGGCCACAAAGATGATCAGAGGGATGGAGCACCTCTCCTATGAGGACAGGCTGAGAGAGCTGGGGCTGTTCAGCCTGGAAAAGAGAAGGCTCCGGGGAGACCTTCTAGCAGCCTTCCAGTATCTGAAGGGAGCCTACAGGAGAGCAGGAGAGGGACTCTTTGTCAGGAAGTGTAGTGATAGGACAAGGGGTAATGGTTTTAAATTGTAAGAGGGGAGATTTAGATTAGATATTAGGGAGAAATTCTTTCCTGTGAGGGTGGTGAGGCACTGGAACAGGTTGCCCAGGGAAGTTGTGGATGCCCCATCCCTGGAGGTGTTCAAGGTCAGGCTTGATGGGGCTTTGAGCAACCTGCTTTAGTGGGAGTTGTCCCTGCCCATGGCAGGGGGGTTGGAACTCGAATGATCTTCGGGGTCCCTTCCATCTCTTACCTTTCTATGATTCTGTGATTCTATGACAGCAATATATCCTGTAGCCCTTGCACAGCAGTTGCAGGGAGAGGTTTAACACTTGTGAAAGTTTAACCCCAGTCAGCAACTACGCACCATACAGTTGCTCGGTCACTCCCCCAGTGGCACATGGAGGAGAATCAGAAAGGTAAAAGGAAGAAAACTCATGAGTTCAGATAAAGACAGTTTAATAGTAAAAGTAAAAGCTGTGCTCACAAGCAAAGCAAAATACAGAATTTGCTTACTGCTTCCCATCATCAGGCAGGTGTTCAGAGATCTTCAGGAAAGTAGGGCTCCATCCTGTGTAATAATTACTTGGGAAGAGAAATCCTACCACTCTGAACATCCTCTCCATTCTTTCTTCTTCCCCCAGATTTACATACTGAGCATGACATTGTGTGTTATGGAATATCCCTTTGGTCATTTGGGGTCAGCTGTCTTGTCTGTGTTGCCTCCCAACTTCTTGTGAATCCCTAGCCTACTCATTGGAAGGGTGGTCTGAGAAGCAGAAAAGGCCTTCGCTGTGTAAGCACTGCTTAGCATAACTCAAACATCCATGTGTTATCAACATTGTTTCCAGCACAAATCCAAATCATAGCCCCATACTAGCTACTATGAAGAAAATGACCAGACACTGAATTTCTTCCTTGATCATGCTGTTATTTTCTGTTTGTTGTTTGGTTACCCTCCCTTCCCAAATGAGCTAATAAGAGGGATGATTGCAGAATGAGTCTATATCTCATGTAAAGCTAACACAGGCAATCAATCAATGTCATTTGTAGCTGATTAATTATGATGCATAACAAATTTCAGACCAGCATTCCATTTTGTTAAGTACTTAAAAGCAATGGCATATATATAAATTATGTGCAGATGGAAACACATTCAAACTCCTGGAGTTCTAGAACACTAAAAAAACATGCTGAATGAGCAGAAAGCAGCCTTTTCCACTGATAATTTTCCTCAGTATTTTATCCTTGTTCTACAGACTCACAGGACTTGTGAGCAAATTGTACTATCCAAACCTGCTTTCTGCTGAGGTTTCAAAACATATTCTCTAAAAATTATAGGGTTTTTATGATGAGAGGGAGCATAGACAGGACAAGCTGGCAAGGGGGATATTCTATACCACAGACATCATGCTCAGTATAAGAATGAGCATTGGCCGGGGGACAGGGATCCACAATCACTGCATGGGACAGGCTAGGCAATTGATCATTGGGTGGTGAGAGTGACTTGTATCACTTTTTTTTTAATATATTCTATTATTATTATTATTTTCCTCTTCTGTTACTTTTCTATTAAACTGTCTTTATCTCAACCCATGAGATTTTTTTTTTTTAAATTCCCCTGCTTTTCTTCCTTTTCTCCCTAACTTACTGCAAGGGGCAGGGACAGAGTGGCTGTGGGACCCTAGTTGATGGCTGGGGTTGAACCACAACAACTACTGACTAAAAAATTAAGCAAGAAGGGCGAGGGGTCCTTGTGGTTGTAGAACTTACATTGCTGGTCATTGCAAAAGCACTATCTGATAACAATTGTATCTCATTCTCATAAACTGTCTAATCTATAGGAGAGCTAATGCTGTTCTTATGCAGATTCTGAGATATTCCAAAGGAAAAATTTGAGCTTTGAAAACACTATTGCAAACTCCAACAGCAAAAGTGAACAAAACCACTCCCCTAATTTTCTAGGTGTTTAGTACTTCTGTAGGACAGCCATTCCTTCCCTATTGCTCCCAACTTGTGCCCTCCCAGGACACCTCACTTGCAGCTCTTACCTCACAGAAATGTACAAGACACACATTACAAACAAATGTTCTCAAAGCATGACAACTGACTACTACCTGACTTGTCTTTGGTACAGTCTGAGCATGTTAAGACCTGACAGTATTTCAATGTTGTGAAAGCAACTGAACATGCAGTAAGGATGCACCTGTTGCAGAAGGAGTGATGCACTTTACTCATAAGAAAGAAGCACACCACTACAGCACCTTCTAAACTTCTTTACAAAAAGTTAATTTGGCAGATATCTGCAAGCCAGAATAATGGAAAAATAATGAGGGGTAATAGGAGGTGTATAGCATGTTGAATCATAGCTTAGTTCTATATAAAAAGAAAAACATAGCAATGGCTACAGAAACTATCATACTTCTTAGACCCCAGTTCAGCTCCCTGCCTTCCCAGCTGATATTTGACTGTCAATTATCTATTCAGGAAAGTCGATGTGAATTAATTAAATGTGTGAAGTTGATATGTATATGCTGAAGTATGTTAAACCTCAAATTCAGAGCTCTTGTGTAGCCTTAATACTCAAGAATAAGATAATGATATTTAACTTTCCTTTTAGCAAGGATGATTTATCCCAGCCTAACTTTCAATCTATCTTTCATCAGATTTTGGCAAAGCTGTAGTCATATAGTTTTGCATTCTATTCTTTCAGAGTTCTTACCCAAGGCTAGATCAAATATGATAATGTGACATGGGCAGAAGTGTGATTGCTGTTGACAGGTATTGTCACAGTACAGTTCTGTCCCAGTACCAGAGCACGATGACAGAGAATGTTGCATTGCTCTCATTTTTCATGTGAATCAAAAACTTGTATTGCTTGTAATAGCTGAAGTTTGAACTATATTTTTACGGAAGAGAAGGTGTTCTTGTTATTCTGGCCACCTTCCATCCTGGATCCATGCTGTCTGAATCAGTATGGTAATGGACTATTAAGGAAAGCTGAGGGGCCTTCCCCAATGATGATTTTTAAGAAAAGGGTCGTTTCTCAGGAATCATCCTGATGCTGATTCTGCCTCAAAATAACTGGCTCAGAAATTCCCAGGACTTCTACATAAGTCCTGATATGTGGGTTATCACTTATTTCTTTGTCTTCTCAGTTCTGCACTCATATGCTCCAATACCTATTGGCTGCACCCTCAGAAAGTTTGCTGATGACACCAAGCTGTGTGGTGTGGTCGATATTCTGGAGAGAAGGGTTGCCATCCAGAGGAACTTGGACAGGATTGAGAGATGGGCCTATGCAAACTTCATAAAGTTCAACCAGGCCAAGTGCAAGCTCTTGCACCTGGGTTACAGCAATCCTAGGCACAAGTATGGGTTGGGCAGAGAATGGATTGAGAGCAGCCCTGAAGAGAAGGACTTGGGGGTGCTGGTGGATGAGAAGCCCAACATGACTCATCAATGTGCACTGGCAGATCAGAAAGCCAGCTACATCCTGGGCTGCATCAAAAGTGTGGCCAGCAGGTCGAGGGAGGTGATTCTGCCCCTCTACTCCATTCCCATGAGACTCCCATCTGGAGTACTGGGTAGAGCTCTGGGGTCCCCAACAAAAAAAGGACATGGATCTGTTGGACCATGTCCAGAGGAGAGCGACGAAGATTGTCAGAGAGCTGGGGCATCTGAAGACAGGCTGAGGGAATTGGGGTTGTTTAGCCTGGAGAAGAGAAGGCTCTGGGGAGATTTTATGGCAGTCTTCCAATACCTGAGGGGGGCTACAGGAGAGATGGGCAAGGACTTTTTATCAGGGGGTGTAGTGATAGTGTGAAGAGGAATAGTTTTAAAATGAACAAGAGGGGATTTAGACTAGATATTAGGCAGAAATTCTTTACTGTGCAGGTGGTGAGGCACTGAAACAGGTTGCCCGGAGAAGCTCCGGGGGTGTTCACGACCAGGCTGAACAGGGCTTTGAGCAATCTGGTCTAGTGGGAGATGTCCCTGCCCAAGGCAGGGGGTTTGGAACTAGATGATCTTTAAGGTCCCTTCCAATCTGAGCCTTCCTATCCTCCACGAAGCCTGCTCCTTTGCTTTTCCTCTTACTCTCCTCTTCGACCAGAAGCATACTTCCCAGGCTCCTCTTACAATGTTAATGTGCCTTATTAATGAAGAATTAATGAGGAAGTCTGAGTTACAGCAAGGACTGGCTCTATTGTGCTTTTGCAAAATCCTGAGCAGTGCCACAGTGGCAATCTTTGTAGGATGTTTCCTTGTTTGTGGTAGTGTCCTGAAAGCCACTTTCCCACCTCCTCATGGTAAATTAGAGAATGTAAGCACTTCCTCCAACTAATTTCCTGTCATGCACACAAAACTTTGCAGCATAGCCACTCCTGCAGTCCTTCCTCCATCACTCATCTGCAGCACCATTTACAGTTTTTCCACTAAGTTCCCTAGAATTCTTACCTCAAACATGAATCCTTTGTAATGACAAATGCACTCTCCCCAGTACCTCTTCACTGTCCATACAGATCATGCACATATTCTTTTGGCATATGTGAAGGGTTAAGACCTGTTCTTCATGCACAACAATGTGCCATTTATCTGCTAATCCGCTTAATTTCTGAAATGTCAAAAGCATTGTTTAAGCCAACACGACTAGCAGCATTGTTTTCTCTTTTGCCCAATTTTCCTGAGAAACAGAAGACAGAAATTTTCATTTCTTTCTGGAAGCCATCTAGTAGGATTAGTTTCTGTCATGAGAAGGGAAAAGGACTTCACTGAGAGGTTCAAATTAACAATCTATTTGGACTTCACTCACAGGTCCAATACAGCACTATTGCAAGTTCTCTGGGTACAATACCAAATACACTATTGCAATTTAAAAATAATTCCATATACCATATGTGTGTTTCTTAATCACTTACCCTTTCTCTCAGGTAAGGTCTCTCAGTCCCTGGGAAGTTACCCTGTACACCATCCTGGACAAGGCAGGGGATGCATCTCCTACAGGCCAGCTGTATCATTGGAAGATTCCCTCTTTTTCCTCCCCAGACCTTACAGTTTATATTTCCTGATTTGATGGAGGTGCAGGATTATGCCTGAGTAGATAATGCTAACTGGAATATTTACCTCCTAACTTTCTGTTGATAATTTTGTGATGTCTAGCACTCAAAGTCACAGGAACAGTGGTGGGATGGGACTCAGAGCATTTTGTTTGTTAAGGTTCGATTTGGTTTCAGTTCTTACTGTGAGGTAAACTTGAGGCAACCCGAGGCTGAGCTGTTTTTGCAGCTGCCCCCAGGTTATCTCTGCATAGAGAAGTCAAGGCGGAGACAAAGCTGAGTCCTGAGTCCAATGGCAACTCCTTGCGTCTCACCTACCGTGCTCTGAAACCCATTTGGCCATACAGTTTCATCTTGCTGCTGTGTTGATACCTTACAAGGCCATTTAAAGGAAAAATTCAACATAATGGAACACTAAAACAGGATTAAGTGACTTTTCTTATGGACACCCACTATGCTTCTGCACAGTACAAATTACTGCTACCCTTATTTTCAGGATTAAACTGAAGTAAAAGGTCAAATGTGTTTATTTCTCCAAAGAAACGCATAGTAAAACAAGAAGTCAAGCATCAGTGTCCTTGTTTGCTGCTTTCTGTTGTCACCAGCCCGTACTTGGAGCTGCTCTACAGCTGTGTACCAAAGGACCTACATAGCCCACTGAGCTTCCAGACCATGGTTTGAAAGGACTTTTGAAGCAACATTTTCTGCCAAAAAAAACCCAGCATGCAATATTAACGGTATATTAGTTTAGAAAGAAGGAAATCTTCTAATGGAAAGAAGCCTTCCTATTTAACCCACCGGCTAGAAAGCATAATTTGGGCAGATCATTGTTCTGCTCCTGTCTGTATTCTCCAACTGAATTTCAATCAGAATTAGTGAACATTTTGCCCTTCTATGTTGAACCACTGAAGGTGACAAAAATTTTGTAGAAATACAACTAGTTACTTGGTTAGTTCCATTCATTTGCAAGTCATCAGGAGAGCATAAGGTCTTGCAGGATTTAATGATCCTAATAATCAGATTTTCTATCTAAGGCTGTCATGAGAATTTCCATTCACCGATTCTTGTGCCTCAGGTCACAAACATGAGGTTAGATTAGTTTTGAGAGAAAAGTATAAAAGAGACCTTTGCTTCTAAGAGAGAATTTGTGTTCCTCATACAAGGACACAGAAGGAAGAGTTAATTTAAGTGGAAGTGTGTACAGCTGTATGGTTGATACTTTCTGGTCACGAAACATATGAACCGCCTTTGCATGCACAGGTGTGTAGCAATTAAAAGGTTACTTCTCTATGTTTTTGAGTTTCAAGGATTAAGAAGTAGGCTTAAACACTTTTTGAAGTTTCATCTTTTATTGGATCCCTTAATCCCTTCAATTTTGGCACCATTTCTTACTCAGAATCACAGCATTGTCAGAGTTGGAAGGGACCTCTAGAGATCATCTGGTCCAACTCCCCTGCTAAAACAGGATTGCTGAGAGCACATTACTCAGGACTGCATCCAGGTGGATCTTGAAGATTTCCAGAGAAGGGGACTCCACAACCTCTCTGGACAGCCTGTTCCAGGGCTCTGATAGTCTCACTGTAAAGTTTTTCCTAATATTCAAATGGAACTTCCTATACACCAGCTTGTGCCCATTGTCCCCTGTCCTGTCACTGGGAACCACCAAAAAGAGTCCAGCTCCATCCTTCTTCAAACCAGCTCTCTCAGCCTTTCCTTGTAAGAGAGATGCTCCAATCCCTTAATCATCTTTGTTGCCCTATGCTGGACTCTCTCCAGCAGTTCCATCTCCCTTGACCTGGGGAGCCCAGAACTGGATGCAGTATTCCAGTTGTGGCCTCACCAGTGCAGAGCAGAGGGGGAG
>VZRU01014315.1:103249-119355 GCA_013398155.1 Pedionomus torquatus
TGGTGACAGGCCTCCAACTTGACCCTGTTCCATGAATTACAACCCTCTGAGTCCTGTCACACAGCCAGTTCACAAGCCACCTCACTGCCCCCCCATCTAGCCCATACTTCCTCAGTTTCTTAATGAGGTTGCTATGGGAGACAATGTCAAAAGCCTGGCTGAAGTCAAGTTAGATGACATCTGCTGCTCTCCCCTCATCCAGTTACCCATTTATAACATCATAGAAGGCTATCAGATTGGTCAAGCATGATTTACCTTTGGTAAATCCGTGTTGANAGCAAAGAAGGCATTCATAGCTCCACTTTCTCTGTGTCTTCCAGCATTAAGGTGCCCACCTCACTCATCTGTGGGCCCACATTTTCCCTAGTCTTCCTTTTTCTATTAATATATTGAAAAAACTTCTTGTTATCTTTAACCATAGTGGCCAAGTACAGCTCTGCTTTAGCTTTGGCCCTTCTAATTTTCCCCCTGCATAGCTTCTCTACATCTTGGTACTGCTCATAAGTTATCAACCCCCTTTTCCAGAGATCACAGACTTTCCTTTTAGTCCTGAGGTCCAGTCAAAGCTCTCTATTTAGCCAGGCTGGTCTTCTTCNCCACCTTGTTTCTCTGAGAATTGAAAACTCTATGATTTCATGATCGCTCTGCCCAAGACAATCTCCAATCTTTACATCCCCCACAAGTCCTTCTTTATTAACAAGCAGCAGGTCAAGTAGGGCACTTTCCCTGGTTGGCTCTGTCACCAGCTGTATTAGGAAGTTGTCACCCACACACTCCAAGAACCTCCGGGACTGCTCTCTCTCTCTGCTGTATTTCCAACAGCCATCTGGGAAGTTGAAGTCTCCCATGAGAACAAGGGCGAGCGATCACAAGACCTCTGCCAGCTGTTTATATTTTAAAATATAACCATTTGTTTCTATTTTAATCTGAAGATTCTTATTTGAGAACTACTTTGACCTTTTGTTTAAACCTGAGGCTGTGCATGATGGTGCAGCTGGGAGTTTGGTTACAGCTTTTCCAGCTGCTTCTCACGATTTGGGGGATTGCTGAAAGGGTAGGGAAGATGCACATGAACATTGCATGAGGCTGATCACATCCCTAGTAGCTGATTTAACTTTGCGGGTTTTGTCACTGGGCCTGAATGCTCATGAGGACACAAGGCCTGAATGTTCTTCTTGTTAGGACAAAGCAGTAATAGAAAGCAAAGGATCTGATGCTGAAGGATCAATATCCAAGCAAAAATCGTAAGTCTCTGTGGGTTAGATGATGCTTACATTTTAAACAGATATTAATTAGAACTGTTCCAATAGCTAAGTATTTATGTAGTTCTAACAAAGGGCCAGATCTCATGTTTCACCCACTTCACAAAGAACTTGGCTTTTTGGTTCACTCAGGAACATGAGGAGGAAACTGTCTTGCATGAACACCATGTCTGGGGAGGAGACAGAGCTCAAAACACAGAAGTGAGCAGTAAGCAAATAGTGCTCTCACACCAGCATAAGCAGGGCCCTTGCTCTGCTTCGCTTCCAGGGGAGAAGCAGAGCAGCCCTCTCTTACTGCCCTGCCCACACCCTGAGTAGGACAATGAGCTCTAGTGGTTGCTTATGTGTCCCACTGTTTATTTTCTGGGGACAACTAATCAAAGCTGTCCCAAATATATATTAAAAAGAAGTATAATTTTATATCAGATGTACGCATTTCATTCTCCATTCTCTCTACTGCCAGTATCTCTGACTTATAATAATATGAACTATCCTGTCTTATTTTTGTCTTCAATAGGAGTGGGATTTCAGTACATTTATCTGTGTGAAATCTTACATACAGGGAGGCATAGAGAGTGAGGGAGATACTTCAAACAGGTCATCATACTTGAAATGTATCTCCAATGAGATGCAGAGATATTTTCATCTGTCCAAATTGGCAGTTGGCTTTCAGCAGTTTATTTCTGCCCACTGGTTTTGTACCAGCTTATACTTACAGTGGGCTGCTGATTGCACTGGGGGGGATTACTGTTAGTGGAACAGCAGTGTAATGGCTGCAGAGGGTATGGTTGAGAAGATTACACACGTATAGATATATGAGATATTCTACACTAAATAATTTGGCAGAAATGCATAGAGAAAATACTCTTTGACCATATTGACTGAAAATATCGATAATTTATATTCTCATATGTTCTATTGATAATCGTATGATTAGATGGAAATGTGATGTTCTTGAAATATTACTTTGCCTTATATATGAATTCCAATATACCAAAGGATTTCAGGAGCCTCCCAAATTATTTTTTTTTTGATTGCTTTATTTAGATTAAGATCAGAGTTTTCTTTCAATTCTGCAATATAACAATGAAAAAGTCTGAATCCTTCACATTTCCTCAGTACATAGAGCTATTGGAACGATTTTTTACTTTGCAATAATCTTAGACTACACATTGATCTTTAAGATTATATTACCCTGCTAACAATCTCAGGTGTCTTTCTGCTAGAAATTACACAAGCTGAATTAGAAAGGCAGAAGCAGATTAGATCTGAATAAAAGAGACAAAACTGTCTTGAGCAGTTTTGTGTCTGAAAATCTGAAAGGTAAGCGCCTTTCCAGTCCATTTATGCATTCACAGCAGTTAGACCTTTGAACTTTTCCAGTCTCTCCCAAACAAAAAAAAGCAGATGTGAACTAGAACATAAAGAACCATAGGTTTAAATTATACTTACTTCTTTCCTTTAGGTGTCCTAAACCATCACCATTTCTACAAAATTTCGTATGGGAGGTCTAGGGTCTTGGGCATTATGAGTCCTAGTCACAAAGAACAGAGAAATCCATACATACTATCCAGAGGCACCTTGACAAGCTTGAAACGTGGGCTTATATGAAACTCATGAAGTTCAACAAGGCCAAGTACAAGGTACTGCATGTGGGTCGGGGCAATCCCAAGCACAAACACAGGCTGTGCAGAACATGGAGCAACCTTGAGGAGGAGGACTTGGGATGGTGGTGGATGAGAAGTCCAACATGACTCAGCATGAGAGAGTTGGGGTTGTGCAGTCTGGAGAACAGAACGCTCTGGGGAGACCTTATAGCAGCCTTCCAGTACCTAAAGGGAGCTTACAGGAGAGATGGGGAGGTACTCTTTGTCAGGGAGTCTAGTGATAGGACAAGTGGTGACAATTTTTTATTAGATATTAGATATAAATTCTTTACTCTGAGGGTAGTGAGATCAGAACAGGTTGCCCAGAGAGGTTGTGGATGCCCCATCCCTGGAAGTGCTTAAGACCAGGCTGGATGGGCTTTGAGCAACATGGTGTAGTGGGAGGTGTCCCTGAACATGGCAGCTGCAAGGTCTGAGCCAACCTGAGCCATTCTGTGATTCTATGATTCTATATATAAGAGAAAGGAATGGGCAAAAAATCCTCTTCTTCTGTACCTACATTTATGTACCTTCATATAACAGATCATGTTTGCCTCAGGCACTCTTGTATTTCACTGAAATACCACTAATTCTCAACTACTTTATCCTCCAGTCATTTCATTTTTTGTTCAAGAACCTTCTTCCTTGAAGTGTACCACCAGTTTTCTGCATAAATTCTCAG
Organism: Pedionomus torquatus; assembly: GCA_013398155.1. Lineage (NCBI taxonomy): Eukaryota > Metazoa > Chordata > Aves > Charadriiformes > Pedionomidae > Pedionomus > Pedionomus torquatus. Next base: position 106,840 of record VZRU01014315.1, read on the forward strand.
TTTCTAAATTTTTGAAAGTTTTTTTTTTTTTTTTTCCCCTCAGACTATGGACTAGCTGATATCTGTGGCAGTGTCTTAAGGACAAAGTGAGTATCCTTCTGGCCAGAGCAATGTTTTCTTATGTTTGTATAGGGACATGATCAAAAACTTTACCAATTACATTAAACTATAGTGTTAATCTCATCTACATGTTTCTAATTATTTTATTAGAAATTATTTATATTATTTCTCACTCTTACTTTCATATACGTAAATTGTATTATTTCCTAGGAATGTGTCATTACAATTCTTACTGTAAATCTACCTATGGCATATTCATCAGCTGCATTGTTCCTGAATTTTTCAGTTCCTTCCTTCCCTGCAGTTTTCATTAGCTTGAGCTTAAGTCTAGGTGATGGTGGGAGATGGTAACTCACAGATCTGTACAGACACAGTAAGAGAATAATACCCGTAGCCTTTTAACTTTGGTCCTTAATATTGTCTTTTCTTCTTCAAGTAATATATCAATATCTTAAGATGATGATGGAGTTGGTAAATCAGGACACATTTCTGTCAAACACAATGGTTTGTGATGCCCTGTTAACTTGGACAGAGCTATTTGGGACAACCGAAGGTGACTGTACCACCTGTAATCATCAGGTATGTAAAGACACCAACAGAAAAAAATAGATGACATCAAAAAGTCAAGGGTGATTTGAATTTAATTCATTCAAGACTAATCATGCAGCAAACACACTATGTATTCTGAACCTGCTGCTCAGTCTTATATTATACCCATTGTATTTTCTAGTCTTACTGATCTTTTCAAGCATTTCACCAACCATGCAAAATAAAGGTGCACAGGAAGAGAAGTAACAAGGAATGGCTTTTGTTCTGTTATACATTGTGTTGAGTTGATGCTTTCCTCTCATTTGAAAATGTGATGCACCTAGTGCAAGCAGGAACTTCCAAAGGATAGCATGGGTCATTAAGAGCAGCAGGACAACTATGGCCTCAGATTCTATTCACGCCATCTGCTTCAAATCCAGCATTTATCATGGAAGGGTAGTTTAATGTGGGAGATTTAAAGTTTCTAATTAGTATCTGTGAGCTGACAAATATGCATTAAACTGGCAAAAGCTAGGGTTCTGAAAGCCACCAGAGAACTGCATGGCTGTGGAAATACGTCCATAATAATGCAAGAGTTCCCCATTTCAGAATTTGCCAATGTTAAGCGTACAATCCTCTAACTGTGCACATGGAAACCCTGTGCTTTACCAGACCGTGCATCTCACATGGGGATGTGAAGCCAAGTCCCAGTTCACTTAGCTTCAAGTGGAATTCAATTTAACAGAATTGCTGTTGTGAAATGTGTTCCCCTGATTCATATTAATATGGAACAATGCTAGGGCTGCAGGGTAAAATGTTGACCCTCTCTATGTGTGTATCATTCTGTTTGTTCCTGTGTAACCGAGGGCTTAGAAGAAGCAGGACGGTGTGTGTATGGTTCCTGCTTTCTCCCAAAAACCCCCTGACAAACATTCTACCAGTTTTGTTGGCATGGTGCTGGGCAGGGGAGGTCTGTGGGTCTGGAGTCGTCCTGGGGGGGAGCCAAGGACTCCTGATTTCGTCCACCGACCACCAGGTGGGAGTCAAGAAGACCCCAGTGGGTGAGGAGGGCATGCACCGAAGAAGATTCGAGAGTTCATTAGCATAGACCAACCTCTTCTTGGGGATATGTATGAGCAGAACGAATATAAACCGGAAACGGGAATTGTGTGCGTGTGTCTTGGTTGGGCAGAGGCTCCCGGCGCACCCAGCGCTGTTTGCTTGCCTTTATTCGTTTAATAAATTGTAAACTTTAACTGGAATCCTGTTTGGGACTAAATAATTTATCACAAATATATCACAATTTATACAGGGGGCAGGGAGGGGGGGGACACTTTTTTTTTAATAGGAAGTGGAAGAAATTCAGACATATGACAATAAAAACATTGTGCCATTTTAACTTCTCTCTGATTGCCAGCACTGGATGACAAGGGGGGAAAAAAACAACAGAAAATACACATAAATTCTGCCTCCAAAATCTTTCATAGAGACTTTGTCTTTGGCCAATATTTTCTTCCATGGTGGCATAATACCTTGGTCGCATCCATCAATTAGAAGACGGAAAAGTTGTCTGAATAAAAAAAAAGTTCTCTGGTATGAGAAATAAAAGGTGAGAGCACTTGCAAAAGCAAGACCTTTTAAATGCTTATCATATAAAACAGTACTTCAGGGGGCCCTGGAATATTTTTAAAAAATTAAAATCTGAGCATTTCCAAAGCCAAAACAAAAAAGGAAACTAGACCAGGCGAGGTCCATTAAAGAAACATGCTGTGCCACCTATATGGTGATAAAAATATTGCCAGCAAAGCTGATACTAACCACAATCAAGTCAAAATTTCAAGACCAATGTCCAAAATATTTCAAGGTTATTCAGTGCACCTGTAAAATAACAAAATAAATAGTTCTGCTTTTCTTTCATGTTGCCAAAAGGCAAGGAAAAAAAAAAAAAGAAATCCAACACTCCTATAGATAGACAACAAAGCCTTGTCCTTTGCCTGCATGTTGCGAAAGTGTGCGGGGCTGCCTACTGCAGCAGCCGGGCAGAGGCAGGGCGAAATTCATGCCCACCCCACAGGCAAGGCCTGGCTGAGACCATGGTGGTATTCCCATTTTCCTTAGCAGGTTAGAGGCTGTTGCCTGGTCCTGAAAGGGACCTACTCCTTTTCTTGAGGAACCTCTAAAGTTGGGATTCCCGCAGATATGAAGCCTAATTTTAAAGCACTCTTTTTTTTTTTTTTTTCCTGGCAGAAATTTTGAACGCCTGAAGGCCACAGCACTCACATTCCTCCCCAAGGAAGCTTCAGACTGCAACATAGCCAGATGTGTGCAGTCTATAGGGATCATAAAGCTGATCTAGTGTCACGCCCATCTGATTCTCCTTTTAAATAAGGAGCTGAATAAAATCTGGGATTCAAATATTCTCAAAGTATGGGTCCCGAATATCAGACCCAGTGATTCTGACCACCTCTTGGCTTTCCTAGGTTGTCATAGCAGCATCTCAGAGTCTGAAAAACAGCATTCAGTATTATGTTAATTCTGTATGTGCATACATATGAACAGATTTATAGCATGGGACTGATTCATTAAAACAACCCCAAATTCCTCTGTAAATTTTTAGGAATTACAATTAGAAATATTATTTCACAGAAACCATGTATGGTGCAAGATCTATATTTTAGTTTTTCTCTCACAATGTTGTACCTTTGAATTAATTTTACTTTGAAAACATAGCTTTTTTGCATCATTTTACACTCTGAATTGGCTATCTGAACATAAGACAAATACAATGCACTTGGCTTGCTATGGTAACCTACTTTGAATTACAATTTCATATAAACAATCCCCAAGTTAAATATTCAGGATTCATTAGGAAAATAAAATACTAAATAACAGATGATCAGACTAAGAGACTGTGAAATGTCATGTTTAAGACACTGTTTAAGACACAAGATGTGAAAATAAACTAAATATTTTCTGATTTTTTTTACTCTCATTTACATGTTTGTTTGTCTTTCTATTGCTATTTACTGTTCTGTAACTGTGCCACTCTAGTGATACAATAAATATTACAGATAATATATTCATAATCAATTTAGAATCCTTAACACTCCTAAAGCAATAACCTCTCAAAGATGGGATTCCTGTAACTGCTTAAGAATCACATGTGAAAGAAATTACAGCTCAAAAGTTTAAAATAATAGAAGCAAAGTGAGTAATGAATGAATGAAAAGGATTCCAAGATACAGACTTGAATTCTCTTTTCTTTAAGCATTATCTGAATGCATACAGCAAAGACATATTCTTGTCATTGCCTATAATTCTTCCAATGACCTAAAAAAGATGGCATTCAGCAGAAGACTGCAAGAGTAGACCTTTGCATGCATGTAACATTAGATCACAGAAACAAAAAGCAGAGCTTTCTGAAGCATATGCCCATCACTATAAGCCCAACCAGCTGCGACGACAGGAGTTTGTGTTTTAATTCTAGAGAAGAAGTGTTTGAGTAACATACAATGTTTTTAGCTGCAGCATGTAGGTTTATCATACCAGGCCTAGATTTTACCTCAATAACAGTTAAAATACTTTCTTTTTGAGGGGAGGGGACAGGACGGACTTGGGGGGGATTGCAAGTATATACATTTTGCTGGTAATTGTATTGCTGGAGAGAAAAGACAGTTAAAAATTGGGCATTTAATTGGTAAAATAGTTTTATATTACTATAGCAGCAGGTTAACTTAAAAGCTCTTTCATTTATCTGTCAGAAATATTTATGTATTGATGTGTTGAGTACTACATTTCTCAGTTTCTAATCTTAACAAAAAAATTTTGCCTGTGATCACATTAGCAACATTATTTTAGATGAAAGGAGTGAAAGAACTTGCTGTAAGTATAAGGAAAGTTATAATGAATTAATGGTATTTATCCATTTTTGACTGAAGGTAGTTAGGTGTCTTTAGTAAGAATACTTTCACATCTAAGACCTAAGGTTATTGTAGTTCTTAGGACTGCATCACTCCTTTGCATTGCAGTGTTAAGTTCTCACAAATTCTGTACTCTGACCTTTTTCAATGTTTTTGAATTGCCATTTTAAGAGACACATTTTTTTTCAAATGTCAGCACTTTCTGTCGAAATATCTTACAATTAACATGTATATTTGAAATTCAAAAGACTGTAACAATAAGAGACAGAAAAATGCAAATAGCAGGGTTTGATGTGTTCTAGAGGAGTAAGACAGGCAAATTACAGTCATAATAGAAGAAGGAAGAGGGATTACTTTTGCTTAAAATATGTTTATTAATATGACGTGTACTGTGATTTCTGCATTGCCGTGTTCCTATTTCTTGTCAAATATGTTGCAGATACTTACTCTTTCCAGACATCCATCCACGCAGAATACTGGACTAAGCACAGTGGATGTGAATGGTTGCAGTTTTGCTATGACCAGTATAAACTAGACACCAACTGCTTTTTCTGTTTCCAGTTTAGTATCAACAGTTTACAGTTGTGCAAAATGACCCAGGAAGAGTTCCTAGATGCTGCAGGTATTTGTGGCAAATACTTGTACTTCATCTTACAGAATACCAGGATATACGGTTAATGTTCTTGAAATCAACCACAAAACAAAAAGCATGGCATATTTGTGATAATTTCACACTAACGTGGAATGTAGCATCCACAGCCTCAAGCACTGAAGAAAGGCAAAATGCAGATACAACTTATGCTCTGTGTTGAGGAGTACACAGGAATATGGCAAGCAGAAGACAATGCCTCAAAGTTACACGCAGACCAGGCTCATCTCTGTGAGCCATTCAAGTCTCCAAACAGAGCCCAGCACTGCTCTCACCTTGGCCTTTCTACTGAAAGTACTCAACCTGCATAATTCCAGGAAGGTTTACATCCTGACTTAATACAGAAAGACAACATTGTGATTCCTTTAACTCAAAATAGTGAAGGTTGCTCTGCTTCTTAAAAATTAAGCAAGAAGGGTTTTTTTATGGGTTTATTATCAATGCAGTATGCACTGGTAATCCACCTCACTAGTAATAGGCTTAATGATGTTCTTGAACGGAAACAATTTTAATTTACTATTTTTGACCTTGTCTTGGAAAATATTTTACTGTTTCAAAGAATTTAGGTTCAAAAACTAAGTTATTGACAGTTTTGTCTAAGTTAAATAGAAGCGAAATCTCTGCTGCATACACCCTTTCTCTATATTTACTGCTTCTCAAAGATTAAATATATGTACACTATTTAATGTAGTATTTAATGAAAGGACATAGACCTGTTGGAATGGATCCAGTGGAGGGCCATGAAGATGACTAGAGGGATGGAGCACCTCTCCTATGAAGACAGACTGAGGGAGCTGGGGCTGTTCAGCCTGGAGAAGAGAAGGCTTCTGGAGCCATAGGGCTGCTGAAAAAGAAATAAAGGTTAAGTATTCAGGTCCTGGCCATCACAGTGGGACCTCACACTGCCAGTGGCTCCCAATGGTGAGCAGCTGCTGTGTGACAGTGTGGTGGAGCTTAGCCATCCTTTGCTGATTCCCTACCCACTTCTCAGCTGAACAATGGGGAGAGTGGCTGGCAAGTCACAGGGACCAGAAAAGGAGAGGGCAGCAGTGGAGGGTAACCTGAATACAGAGTGAACTTGGCAGAGACAGGCTGAACCTGAAAGGAGCAGGAGAATTGAGAGACTAAGAACAAGGCAGTGCATAAGAAAATGTGTGGATAAAACTTCTCAAAATCGATTAAGGTTGTGCAGTGACTGAGACTGTTGTCAATAAAATGGGTAAGACTCTGAGAGGTGAGAAAGGCTAGACACTGCTGGAAGAACAATATAACCCTGTGATTTACTTTGGCACTGCTCTCCTTTGGGACTGTGAACAATTTCTGTCCTCCACCCAATGTTCATGTATTATGTTAGGCAGGACATTCAGAAGGAGATTATTAAATGCAGGAGACAAAGATGTTATTAAGGGAACAAAGAACTGAGAAAAAAATCTCATTAAGAAAATTAACTTTTTATAGTCAGCACAGAGATTGAACACTTGGCAGTAAATTAAATACATCACACATATCCACCTTTATGAATTGCATAAAGGCCTATGAGGAGAGGCAGTATATGGTCCAATAAGACAAGACCTTGCCACAACATACATAGGCAATGGATCAAACTATGCCTGCACAGGCAGGCTTAATTCCAGCTTTTCCCAATTTTGCATGCTAGACTCACAACATGAATTAAGTTCCTTGAATATGTGTTTGTATGTACAATGTATTTATTTATGTCTTGTGAATGTAATGACACTTGTACAAAGGCGATACTATACTACTAATACAGACAAGTTCCGGCCCTGTCAAGATCTGCTTTCCAGCAGTAGAGATGATTTTTACTTAGAAGTAAAAAACTGCACTAGTAGTTTTCAAGGGACAAGGGGCTGAATGAGAAAGGACTACTCTAAGTGTAAACAAACAGAGAAGAAAAATTGATCTAGATGACAGCAAAAACAAAGGGACTAGTGGGAAAGGAAACTTAGTACACATAAATCATATGAATAGACACACACAGATACAACACAAAGGGTAAGAAAGAAGATTTTTAAAAAGCCCCACAGATATAGTCATAATAGTGAGAGGAATTAATCATTTTTCCAGCAGATAAACTGAAAAATTATTTAATGGCTTTATAGTCTGCATATTCTACAACTTTTGTTCTGAAATACATTCACAAGCAATGATGCAAAAGGCCAGGACTTCACTTTAAATTTCAATTCAGAAGTTATTCTTGCAAAGAAAAGTACTGAAAATTGGGTTATGGTTTTCTCTTTTAAGCATTTCCTTTTTTACTGGTCCAGAAGAAACCAAGCCATCCAACGAGAACTATAAGTAAACTTGATTGTACATAATAAGCTCCATTCAATGGGAACATACTGTATTCAAAGATTAGCAATATATAGCAGTTCAAAGGACTTCTAAATGAAAAAAAAATCCAGGACTTCTAGATACTTCCTCTCTAATACTTTTCCTAAAATACCTGCAGTGTGCAGAGTAGTAAAGATTAGCAGAGATCCTAGCATTTCTGTATTAGTATTTTGAAGGGAAGCAGGATCACAGGAGCCTTTGTACATTTGCTGAGACTGCAAGCCAGGCACTGAGCAGAGCAGAGCTGTTCTTTTGTGCATAGATTCCAAACGGGGATATCCTGGTTTGAGGTAAAACGAACCAGTTTCCTGTTTTACATTTTTACTTTCTTAGCTAGGCCTCTTCTAACTAACTAAACTCTGAAATTAACAGCACATTGTTCAGAACTGTGTCGTCTTGCAGTGACCAGATTATACCAAGGGATGGTATGCAGAGAGGCCCTTGTTTAGACTTATTGCTAGAACAACCAAGGTCAGGTAATTTTTGTCATTTGCCCAGTTGGAGGGTCGGAAACAGAAAAGCGTAAAGAGGTGCCATCTGCAAGGAGGAACAAACAGGACAGCCTGCTGGTGACATGGTCGTCATCCTGGGAGCTTGATACGGTTTTGTATATACTGTATACTTCCTTTTTCCCTTTTTCCTAAATTTCCTTTTATTATTTATTGTATTATTATTATTTATATTTTTCATTAAAGTAGTTTAGTTTTTTTTCTAAACTCTTGAATTTCTTTAATTACTTCCTCTCCTCTCTTTTTCCCAAAGCGGGGAGGGGGGGACATCTGTCAGTCAGGTTTTGGTAAATTTGGCTGAAACCACGACAGGGGAGAACAACTTCATTTCTGTGAGAATAATTTGAATATCCGCAGGTGGTGGTAGAGCTGGTAGACTAACATAGAGTTGGAAATACTGATCCCGTTGATGCTAAACACAGCCAAACTTACTATTTATCTGCTGAATGAAGGAAATGGATAAAGCTAATAAAATAGCAGGTGCCTGACATAATCTAAACTCAGTTCTAAACACAACCAGCTCCAATAATCTAATAACTCTCAGTCAGCTCTAGAGTATTAATGTTTCTGGCTGGATTTACCTGCATTCCACTTCAGGATTTAGGCAATGTGGGATACCCTCCCTTGGTCAAAACATTCAGGCAATAAAAGGATACTAAACAAACTCATTGACATGAAAGACTAGTGAAAAAAAAGCAGTCAGAAAAAAATATATTCCAAAGTACTATCTTACCAATTTCTGCTGATGCTCATCTGGACCAGCAGCAGACTCCAAATATACTATGAAACCTTAATAACTGAAAGCATAAGCCCTTCATGTAGCCTTGCATATACATAGACATATTTCTTCCATCTTTTTGTGAGTATTGTGGTTTCACATGCAGCAAAACAATCTCTTGGAGGTTAGGTCTCAGAAACATAAACACAATGGGACATAAGAATATAAAACTGCAGCTCATCTGTCATCTAGAAAAAAGTTCTCCTGTTATTTTTAGCCCACTAATACCTATCCAGTGAAATGGATTTGTGGGTCTTTACTTTGTAATCAATCTCACAAGATTTCACTGATAATGCTTCTCTCTAGATGTGTACCAAGCAGATCTAATTTCTTGTGAGTGGTGAAACACTGGACAAGTTTTCCTGGAGAGGTGGTTGATGTCCCATCCCTGGAAATATTCAAGGTCAGGTTGCATGGGGCTCTCAGAAACCTGATCTAGTTGAAGATGTCCCTGCTCATTGCAAAGGAAGCTGGATGAGATAACATTTAAAGGTTCCTTCAATCCAAACTATTCTATAATTCTTTATTTGCATATGAGTGTTGTTAACTGATTTTGGTAATTCTTCCAGTAGCGGTCATTCATTTTCATCTTCTAATTGTGCTCTGCATCACTATAGTACTGGGACAGATACTGTTAAAATGTTGGGTACTTGTGTAAGCATGTTGTTTGCTGAGCAAGTTTCGACTTTCTAGACACAGCACTAAGCAAGAAATCTTCAGGCTGCACATCATGGAGGGGCACACTTCATCCATGGATGCCATGCACCCAATTCCATATCTAAAGAATTCAAGTATTTTAAACAAATTATTGAAAAAAAATATCATGGCTTTCTTGTGCTGCAATCCATGAAGTTGCATGTTAGTTACTCACATGGGTGCTAGAGCTTTTTTTAAAGAGATAAATTTAGTAGCTCTCAGTTCCAGTTTGACTTAATATTGCATGGTGTTTGAATACATGACCTTTTGACCAAGTAGCCACAAGACTCCGGAATTCCTTCTTCATATCTCATGTTATTCTCCAGTTCAGTCCCAACCTGTGATAAGGCATGTATGAGGGCAAGTAGCATGAATGGTCAAGAGTGTTACAGTCATGGTAGAAAAATAAGTACATATCAAAAATTCAAAACTGAAATTAAGATTACACAGGCAACGTACTTCTCCACCTCCCTGTGATTATAATATGAAACTTTAATGACATTACAAACAAAATTTCACTGAGGTGTAGCTTATAAGTACATCCAGTGCACACAGTTTTATCATGAGACTTCGGGTATTTGCATTTTTCTTAAAGACACATTTCCTTTTCTCTTTGCTTTTTTAAAATGCTTGTAGTTATCTTAGTGGCAGAGTTACTGGAGAAACACAAACTGAAAATAACCTCTATAAAGGCTCTAAATGCAGAAATTCAATTAAGAAACCTCAGAAACATGTGCAAGAGTGGATATTGCATGCACTTGCTGCTGCTACTCAAATCCCATGGGCCAATGTGAAGTTAGGAATCTCCAGATGCCTTACATTTTTGAGACTTGCCCTGGTGGGAGTGAAAAAAAGGTTTTTTAGAGGATGAAGTCACCAGTCAAACATGGAGCCCCAAGTGTTTGAAAGTGGTTCCCAGAGTGAGATCAAGCAACAGTTCAGCTTCTTGATGCCTTGGGTGTGGGAGCAATCTCTGAGACAACTGTAGGGAGAGTGGAAAAAGGTTGCTTTGAGGAAGAAATCACCAGGCGAGAACGGAGCCCAAGATTTGCTGGGAAATCAAAGTGGCTCCCAGACACAGAGAAAGCAAGCCACCCAGCACCTTCCTTCTGGCAGCAAGCTCCAGATGACTTTTAGTTTTCAAGTCAACCCTGAGGCAAACTAGGGCACTGAGGTTGGTGGTGCTATGAAAGTGGTTCCTAGAGAGAGCAAGAACAATGACCACTTTTCCCTCCCAGCACCTTCCTTCTGGCAGAGAACTACAGATAATTTTATTTGGAGGTCAGAGTAACAAAGTTGGTGGGGCTGTGAAAGTGATCTCCAGAGACAGTGAGAATAAGCACAACATTTTTCTCCCACCTCCTTCCATTGGGTAACAAACTCCAGAGGATTTCAGTTTGAGCCCAGCCCTGTGAAGGGGAAAAGCCCTAAGACTGGTGGTTTATGAAAGTAGTTCCAAGAGACAGCAAGAACAAGCACAACTAGTCTCTCCTGACACCTGCCATGTGGAAGCAAGGTCAGGACAACTGCTTGGACGGAGGCACCACCCCCGGCCCATCCTGGTCACGCAGTTGCCCCAGTTATCCACGGGGATGGGGGACAAGGGCGGGGGCAGCAAACGCCTGCCCCTTTGCTCCCAGAGCCCAGCCCCGGGTGGTCCTGCCCAGTGCGCCAGAAGCCGGCTGGGCCGCCAGCCACTGCCCCCTGCCACCGAGGCCTGTGTCTTCTTTCGTGGAGCAATGTTGTTGTGTCAGGGCTTTTCAAATTACTTTGGAGACAAAAGGGGGAAAAAAACCCAAAACCACTTCAAAGTGTGAAATACATTTGCATGGTGACAACTGACTGCCAGTGTGTTTTTTCAGTAGGGCCTTATTTGCAGTGAATGAGTCGATATTTACTAGTGGGCAATTAAAGCTGAAGGTTTGAAGCATCCCCGGTGGGATGGGCCACCCCAAGGACCGATCACACCTTCCTCACCAAGCAATTGCTCCTCTACCACGGTCAAACACTTCTGCCCCGTGTCCCAGCTGGACAGCAATGGGAGAAGGAGAAAACAACACAGGGACAATGTGAAATCCATCTCCTGCAGCATCCCTCTGCCAATCTGTGCCCCAGTGGCATCTAGCATCCCTTCTGGTACCCAGTCGCAGACCCAGAATACTATGGGGTTGGAAGGGACCTCTGGAGATCATCTAGTCCAACCCCCTGCCAGAGGAGGTCCACCCCAAGCAGGTTGCACACAAACATGTTGAGGCAGGGTTTGAATGTCTCCAGAGATGGAGACTCCGCCACCAATCTGGGCAGCCTCTTCCAGGGCTCTGCCACCTTCAAAGAAAAGAAGTTCTACCTCAGGTTTAGATGGAACTTCTTATGTACAAGTTTATGCCTGTTTCCTCTTCTCCTGTCACCAGGCACCACTGAAAAAAGGCTGGCCCCTTCCTCCTGACACCCACCCTTTTAAGTATTTACAGGTGTTGATCAGTTCCCCCCTCAGCTTTCTCCAGGCTAAAGAACCACAAGTCCTTCAGCCTTTCCTTATAAAAGAGATGCTCCAGGCCCCTAATTATCTTTGTGGTCCTAATCCAGCCCCCTAATCATCTTTGTGGTTGCCTGTACCCATCACTCTGCCAGCGAGCTGTTACTCACTGTGGGTGAAGCCAAGAGGAACACACACCCCAGGTACCACTGACAACATGGTGTCGTCAGCATTGCCAGCAGCCCCCAAGATAACCCCAGTCCCTTCTGGGGACGCCCCTAACCCCAGCACACCAGACTTTGCCATTGCCCTCAGAAGAAAATGTCGTTGCAGCTTTAGTAGTCTCAGACTTCAAAAATGGGATGGGGAAAGGCAACCCCAGCACTTTGGTGAACGTATTTTGAGGCAAGAAGTATGTAGGATGCATGAATGCATCAAAAAGAAGCATGACCAGCAGGTTGCAGGAGGTGATTCTCCCCCTCTACTCTGTGCTCATGAGACCCCACCTGGAGTACTGTGTCCAGCTCTAGAGTCCTCAACATAGAAAG
>VZRU01014316.1:206-10683 GCA_013398155.1 Pedionomus torquatus
GAGAATGGCTGGAGAGCAGCCCTGAGGAGAAGGACGTGGGAGTGCTCATGGGTGAGAAGCTCAACATGAGCTGGCAGTGCAAGCTGGCAGCCCAGAAAGCCAATCCCATCCTGGGCTGCATCAAAAGAAGCATGACCAGCAGGTCACAGAAGGTGATGGAACTTGATCTTTGAGGTCCCTTCCAACTCTAACCATTTTATGATATTTTTCTTTGTTTTCCTACCTTAGCAAGGCCAATGCCTATACTTATGGGTGTGTTGTAAGGACTACTGCTCTACTTTAAATTGCTTCAGGCAATTGTTACACATTATTTAAGGATCATAAATACTGTTACTGGAAGTGATAATGTTTTCCATCTGTCAAAATGATTACTCAATATTACTCATAGATCACCTAAAATATTTTGTTTAATCTGTTCCTAGGTTAGTGACGTTGGAGAATAGTCCATGTCTTACACCTGAGCTCTTGAGAATATTTCAGAACATGTCTGCCCTTCTTGGTAAGTCTTTTACTAATAAAATTTAATCTTTCTTTTTTGGTTGGGTTTGGTTGTGTTTTTTTTTTCCCCTACTGCCTGTGTTGTTCATGCAATAAGTAATGCAATGCTGCTGTGGCTACAAGAACTAAGGGGCTTGCAAAATTCTAACTATTAAAAGATGAAGAATAGGTTTGTTTCTTTCTGATCTTCTTTAATATTTATTATCTATTTACCCTAGTCCTCTTTTTTTTTGAGGTAACTTGAAGCTGCTTTCTACTCAAAAGGGAAGACAAATGTCAATTTATCATTTCAGGCATTTTTTTGGTTTTTGTTTTGTTTTGTTTTTCCAAGAGGTTCCTGAATTTAATACTATATTTGTGAGTTTCAGTGATACAGATTATATGGAATTTCTTATTCTGCTTACAACCAGAATGATGTTTTCTAGTCTGAAGAACTAATTTCTCATTATTAGGTTTTCCATTACTGTACATTGGTCAAACAGCACTGAAGTTACAAGTGGCAGTTTTGTCTGACTTATTGACAAAATATAAATTGTTAATGAGGATTAAGATTAAGTGCTTAGGAAATACTAATTTTTGGGGTGTTTTTGCTTTCCAATTGCAGGGTGTATGAAAAAATTTGTGGTTTAATTTTATTATGTAAATATGCTTTCTGAGTAATGAAATCTTTAGCCTTGCTTTTGTACATTGTGAAAGCAATACAGAAAATGGATTCTGTTTTTAGAGGACTGTGTTTATAAAATTATGGAAGTTACTTTTTAAATTGTTTTCAGTGTTTAATATTTTATTCTGAATAAAGGTCAATAGAAAGTTATATCATGATGGGTAAGTGCAAGATAACACCTTTGGTTGTTTCTCTGTATATACTAGATATCTAATGCAAAACTGCTGAGGAAAGTGTTTTATAATGGTTTCAGTGTATTACTCTAGAGCTCCCTCTTAGGTTCTGTAGCTGCCAAATACTTACTATTTGTTTTCATTCATATCTACACACCTGCCTTTCCTCATTGTTGTTCTGTGTTAGTAGTAGATAGTATCTGTTACAGGAAGCTTGCATGATAAAAATGGTTGTGATTTTCATAGTTGTTTCTCACTGCTGATCTGCTTAAACTAGATTCAGAAATACTTTGTATTTGTGTCTTTTTTACATTGGCTACTGCTACTCTCTCCCTACTTGTCCTCCCAAGTCCTCATGCAATATTTTGGATAATAGTATTCATAACCAAAATGTCTACTTAGGTATAAATGACTGTTTTAGGAGTTACAGACGATAGAATCATAGAATCATCCAGGCCTGAAGGGACCTCCAAAAGTCATCCAGTCCGACCTCCCCGCAGTCACATGGACACCCCCAACTAGACCAGGTTGCCCAGGGCCTCATCAAGCCTCACCTTGAATATCTCTAGGGAAGGGGCCTCAACCACCTCCCTGAGCAACCTGTTCCAGTGTTCCACCACCCTCAAAGAAATTATTTCTAGTATCCAACCTAAATCTACTCTTCTCCAACTTAAAGCCATTGCCCTTCGTTCTATCACTGCAGGCCTTTGTAAACAGACTCTCTCCATCTTTCCTGCAGGCCCCTTTCAGGTACTGGAAGGTCTCCCCGGAGCCTCCTCTTCAGGCTGAACAGCCCCAGTTCCCTCAGCCTATCCTTGTAGTAGAGGTGCTCCAGCCCCCTGATCATTTTCGTGGCCCTCCTTTGGGCCCACTCCATCAGGTCCATATCCTTCCTATATTGAGGGCTCCAGCCCTTCACACAGTACTCCAGGTGGGGTCTCACCAGGGCAGATTAAAGCAGCAGAGTCACCTCTCTGGATCTGCTGGCAACACATGTTTTGATGCAGCCCAGGATGTGACTGGCCTTCTGGGCTGCAAGAGCGCACTGACTGCTCATGTCCAGCCTTTTGTCCATGAGCACTCCCTACTCCCTTTCTTCAGTGCTGCTTTCTAATACCNCTTGGGGAGACAAATACCTTAACTTTGAATGTCCCCCCTACCTTTCTTCTTCCAGACTTATATGCTGAGCATGATGCCGTATTGTATAGAATATACCTGTGGTCAGTTGGGGTGAGCTGTACCAGCTGTGTCTTTTCTCATATTCTTGTGCACCCCAGGTCTTCTTTCTGGTGGGGGTCATGTGAGGAGCCGAAAAGGCCTTGTCTCTGTGTTGAGCACGGCTCAGCAACACCTAAAATATCCTTGTGTTATTAACTGTTTTCAGCACAAATCCAGAACATAACTCCATACATATGTTCTGTGAAGAAAATTAACTCTACCCTAGCCAAAACCACCATGTTCTCTCTGACAGGGAGACAGGACATAAATGACAGGGCATACTGAATCTAAGGAAAATATTTTCTTCTTGCAGGCATCTGGCACTGAAAAGCTGTGTGAGGACAAACCACCTAGAAGTGAATCATTTTAGTAGTACTTAAAATTATGATGAGGTTCTGAATTGTGATCTTTGTTTTTTTTTTGCAGAGCTTAGTTCAGAAAACCTCAAAAATTGCTTTAAGATCATCAATGCTTATGTTTTCTTATCATCACCTGAATTTTTACAGGTATGTTACCATTATACAAAGATTCACATTAGCACATCTCTCTCTATTGGCAAACCATTTTTAATCTTGTGTTACAGAACATTGTATGTGCAAACTTTTCTACTTTTACTCATTTATGTGTATACAAGCATTTTCGTCTATTGTCAACTCTTTATGGCACATGGTGGACACTCAATCAAATCAGATTTGAGAAAAAATGACTATATAGAAATAACATTTTGTGAATTGATTAGTACTTTGATTCCTGAGAAGGTCCTCTGCAGGGTAGTGGTAGGTACTTTAATTATCCTGCCATATTACAATTATGATCATAAATTCTAGCAAAAATTGAACGAGAGGTATTACCCATTGTTCTCATACCTTTCTTTAGAATACTCATTGGGAACGATTGTTTAAAAACCCTGTGATGTTAAAAAAACCAAAATGCGTAGATTAGGTTTTAATTAGTTTAGGAAAGATAAGCATTTCAGCACATATGATCTTTGAAGAGAAGCCATGTCTTTGGAAGAATGTTATCCCTAATGTGTTGAGTTTCAAAATCTATACATAAATATAAAACATGTTTGCATAATACCTTCTTTTTAATTTAATTTCAGATGTATGCTGCTGACCTATGCAGGTCATTTTGTGAACTTTTGGAGGATATAACTACTGAAGGTCAAGTTCAAGTTTTAAAGGTAGAGTGTAATAAAAATAATAACCAGGCGTTCAGCTCTCTGCATCCATTATTTGTGCTAGTGTTTTGTCAGGTTAAAGTAATGTTTTGAAGTACAATGGATGTAGAACACACAGAAGAAAACACCTTATTTACTGCAGTCTGCCATTGGAGTCAGTGGTGTTTTAAACTACATATTTAAAATGTGCTTTTTGAAAAATTTCAGGACATAAACTTGGACTATGTACTAAAAGTTGAGTAATAACTGTAGTGTATTACTACTGATTTTTCCAGTGGCTGTGCTGTCTGGGAACTGTATTGCTTATAAAACCTTGGACCTGAATTCAGTTCATTATAAACGCAATGCAGGAAAAAAAATTAGATCCCACCTACCTTTTTGGTGGATTGCAAAACTGCTTGCAGAATCCCAGGACAGAAAACAACATGAGAGTTTGTAGTCCTGCCTGGTTTTAGTTCCTGTTGTGAGGAACTATTCCTATATAATTTTTGTTGTGAACTCTAGTTCTGGAATTTATGTCAAATTCCTCTCTATGAATACTTCTATTTAGATTCTATAGTTGGATAAAAGTTGATGCAACAATTTTTAACTGGATCTCTAAAACAGAACAGTGCTGCTAATGTAGTATCACTTATGCACTTGGCTCCCACTATGCTCATTTGTTAAACAAAAAACGCTAAGATAAATATTTGGAACAGAAACACCCAGGAGTGGTCTCCAAAGTGTTTTCCTACAAAGAGCTTTGGCTGGGTTGAAAATAGACATTGGAACAGTACATAGAATCATAGAGTTGTCTAGGTTGGAAGGGACCTTTGAGATAATCTAGTTCAACCATCAACCTAACTGTTAAAAAAAACCAACAACAAAAAACCTGCAACTCCCCCCCAAAAAACCAATGACCCATCACTAAACCACATCACTAAGCACTGTCTACCCACCTTTTAAATATCTCCAGGGATGGTCACTTCCCTGGGCAAACTGTTCCAATGCTTAATAACCCTTNTTCCCGATATCCAATCTGAACCTCCCCGGTGCAACTTGAGGCCATTTCCTCTTGTCCTGTCACCTGTGACTTGGGAGAAGAGACCAATCCCACTTCTCTACAACCTCCTTTCAGGAGGCAGTTGTAGCAAGAGATAGTCTCCCCTCAGCCTTCTCTTTTCCAGGCTGAACAACCCCATCTCCCTCATCCTCTTCTCATAAGGCTTACTCTCCAAACACCTCACCAGCTTTGCCCTTCTCTGGACCTGCTCCAACACCTCAATGCCTTTTTTGTGGTAAAGGGCCCAAAACTGGCCACAATACTCAAGATGGGGCCTCAACAGTGGTGGCACAGATGATCACCTCTTGAGTCCTACTCACCATGCTATTCTTGATACAGGCCAGGATGCTGTTGGCCGTCTTGGTCACTTGGTCACTCATAAGGTTGAAAAACACTGATTTGGGCTGATGAAAGATTCATCTCAAGATTGCTGAGGCTTGATGTGACTTGGTTTTCCAGTTACCTGAGACAGACAAAATGTTTGAAAAGACTGTACAAGGAACGAATGAGTTAGCCAGAACTTCCCAGTACAGAGGAAAGGTGAGTGGTAGAAAAGTTGTGTTCGCCTCCATATAACAGTAAAGGTCTAAAAAATGAGAGGCACTGAAAGGGGTCAACTGCTTAAAACCTGTCTCAAGGCAAGACATAGAGGAACTTATATCTTTGAACTTTGTCCCTACTAGGAAGGCTTAGGAGAGACTGGACAAGAGCACAGAAGATTAGTTCCTTGAAGTTCCTCCGAGCTGAGGAGGAAACTGGGAAGAGTGTCCGAGGGAGGGAGGTACCTTTATGGTATCTTTGTGTCCTTTATACACATCAGTGTCTTTCCTTTAGGAGTGAATAGGTGAATATACAGCCCATTATTTTCACAGCCTCTACCCCTCTCTGTCTTGGTACAAGGCCCAAACAGCTAGGTGGGCCCAAACAGCTGACTACAAGAAAGCAGGAAAAAAATACTTCAGGTAACATGTCATGGCAGGGAAGAAAAAAACCTGAGAAGCAAAGAGTAAAGAATGTAAAAACTGGCAACTGGAGCAGGGTACTTGGAATAGCACATCAGAGGGCACTTGTGGTTACTTAGATGTATATGGTAGACCCTAATGAATAGTTCGTCAGAAAGGTGACAGGACAAAGGCATGGAAATAAGCCTTAAACTGCCCATACTTTTTCCTGCCAGTCCCTCTCATCAAGCTGCTTTTCATGGAGCCTTATCAAGGTCCCGTCTTCCATCCCACCTCAGCAGCTCTGGAGGGCCAGGAGGAGACTGTTGCTATAGGTGGATTTCACTTGGCAAGTCATTTTTCAAGTCTGCTAAGCAGATCAGGTTCACACAGTACATTGCTTGAATATACTTTCAGCAATCCTAAGGTTTGCTGGCATTTAATTGAAAACATCATACCAGGACTTCATATATGTGTAGTCTTAAAGCTTCAGTTAAAACCTTAAAAGCCTTAAAGTTAAGGTTTTTAAATGCAGCTCACTAATTGTCTAAATTGCTTTTGTTTTCAAGGTTGTGGAAAACGTCCTAAAAGTAAATCCTGTTCTGGGTCCTCAAATGTTTCAGCCACTTATGCCATCAATATTCAAGGGGATTTTAAATGGGGAGGTAAGAGTTACTCTTTTGAATGGGAGAGAACCTTCCATTATCAGTCTCAATTTTTTCGTGTTGATGTTGTATTTTCTCTTGTTTTTAAGGGGTTCTGATAGATCTTTGACAGGCTTTCTAAAAGTTTGTAAAAGTAATATAGTAGAGCAAGAGTTAAAGCAACATATCCATCACTTATTTTGTTATCTAGTGTTTAGTTTAATAAAATAATGCAAATTTCATTTTTCCACTCATTCACTGTTAACACTGATAATGTGCCTTTATGCTCCTTTGATCCTTTGTAGGCATTGGAGTTTTACATTAGGATTTTTAAAGATGGTTATAGTACTCCTTTTTAAATGTACCTATATCAGAGAAAAACAAACTGGTCAAGGAGAAGATTGACTTGACCTTTTTCTAATCGACGTATCTTATTTGCAGAGCTGAAGGATGTGAGAATGTTTTGTGTGAGATAGAAGAGGCTTCAAGATTTTGCTTGCTTATATCTTAAGTTCTTCCTTTTTTTCTCTCTTTACCTTTATGAATTTCTATGTTGAATAAGGAGTAAAATCCACATGCTTTAACTGTGTTGGACCTTGCAGTACTAGCAGGAGAAAAAAATACTTAAATCAGCAATATCAGTGGGTGGAATTCTTTATTCTCTTGACTTTTTTTACGGAAATGGTTTTATTTAGAGTTGAAGACTTTCAGTTATCAATCTTTGTCTCCCATTGTTAATGAGTTAAATAAGATATTTCCAAGATTAAGCCAAGTTATATTACTTAATGATACACTTTTTGCTGTATATAACACTAAAGGACAATTTGTTTCAGCACTCTGCAGTTTAAGAATACACAGAAGTTTAGTATATAATTAAAATGTCTTCTAAATTAAGACTGTAACGTATTCATTGCTCTATTCCAAAAGGTATTAATCTGGGTTAACATTTTTGGGTGAATGTTGACTTTTTTTTTTTCCGAGTAGGCAATTCTGCAAATCTACTATTGTTAACTATTGTTAAATGCTGAATTTGATACCAGAAAGCATGTAACTGCTTTTAAAATTAAAAGTAATAACAAAATGTGATAAACTAATAAACTGTATCCAGTTAATTTTGAGACACTTAGAAATGAGTTGTGGGAAAATGTATTAGTTTCTCTTAATGAAATAAACAACTTCAGAAATACTAAGCATCTCGTAATGTTACTAAAATTGTGGACTAATTTTGAACCCTAGTCAACTTTGAAAGTAATTTTTTTAATAGTACAATATTATGTTTATTCTTTAAGATGCAGTTTTTAAAATTTAAAGTAAAATCACCTAGCACATTGTCTTGGCTCTTTGGAGGAAACTGACTTTGAGATTGCCATAGTTTTCTTATTGCGAGAGTTAAGAAACTCTGGTAATGATTGCTTGCTCAGTCTTGTGCTCTTAGAGGCTTCAAAATTACAATTTATAATTTTAAATTTCATAAAATACTTAAAGGATACACGGAAGTATTTTCCATGTATTTCTGCTCTGTATGTTAAGTATTTTTCTCTTAATTAATCTAAGCCCACTTTGTTTTGGTTTACTTTTGTTTCAGAGGTACCCGGTGGTGATGTCTACTTATCTGGGGATTGTGGGTAGAGTTCTACTGCAAAATGCAAGTTTTTTTTCATTACTTCTGAGCCAGATGGCACGTGATCTGGGTCAGGAGGTAAGGATTTTTGTGTTGGTATTTTTATTTGGATTGCAAGTGGAAGTCTTGCTTTTTCTTGACCCAAAATACCTTTTCCCTCTGTTTTCCGTGCTTGTTCCTCCCCAGGTCACCTTGGAAAGGGGATCTTTCCCTTCCTTTCATCCTTCCCCTGAACATCCTATAACAAGATGTAAATGTTCCAACAATTACCTTAAAAGATCTCACTAAAAGTTGCATATAATCTTTAAATTCTCTTCCCACTGGGTTCCACAATAAGCAACATAAACCCTTTTAGTTTGCATAGCATGTCAGGGTGAGAGTCTCTTTCCTTCTGCCATCTTGAAGTGTCTTGCACTAGGGATAATGGTGTAATTGCTCTCTGGTCAGTTTCTAGGAGTATCAGGTTCAGTGGGCTCCAGTTTCACTGATAAGGTTACAAATGTTCTTTTCATACGAGTGTTCTACTATGTCTTGAAGTGAAATTAGTATAATTTTCCTTCCGTGTTCTGAATCAGTACTCTGGCTGAATTAAATGCATTTCTAATTTCTGGGTTTTAATTAATGGTGAGAGGGGTTCAGGGCTTGGAAGCACTGTCATAGAAAACTTAAAAAATACCCATTGCTTGCTAATTCTGTCAAGTATGCATAACTGAATGATGTCGTTCTTGGGTTGAATAATGTATTCAGTTGCTAAAAAAAAAAAATAAATTGTTTTCTAAATATGCTGAAGTACTCATAAATGAAAAAGAACATTCCGCTTCCCATTGCAGTTGGACCAAATTCTCAGTAACATGATTGAAATGTGGGTTGATCGAATGGATAACATCACTCAGCCAGAAAGAAGGAAACTTTCTGCTTTGGCGTTGCTTTCACTTCTGCCATCATTGAATAGGTAAGCAAACATACAGTGCCTTAAGTAAGACCGTATCAAAGGCCCTTAAATTGATTTTTAAGGTATGTCACAATTCTGCAGATAAATATTCCAAGAATAGTTTTACTGCCTTTTTGCCAAGAGAAACATAAGGTAGAATTTTCATGCTACATTATATGAGCTTTTTATAGCAATATAGTAACCTACCTTCTATTTCATGGAAACTGTCCTTTAGTAAAATCGAGGAAACTGCATTACACGTTCTATTGTCCATTCACATATTAATATTGAACTAGCTGCTTCTCTCAACTTGATTAAGTCGTTACTTTAGTTGGTTCTTTAGTATTTTGGAATCCCTTCCAGGGAACGGTGTTTGTTCAGTTTTTTCCTGTTGTGGGTAGATCTAAATGAAAATTATGAAAATCCTGGTTTTGCCCTTTATGACATTAAATGGAAGAGTTGCTGTAAAAGACTGTGAAACAGTTCTTGCATTGTAGATTTCTATAGCAAGCATCTCTTAGTATTGTTCTTTCTCTTGCCATCATCATTGCTGAATATACATATAAAATTAAAGTTTTTAATGAAAATACCAAATAGCGTTACACTGAATTCTAAATTGCCACTACTAGAATTCATGTATAACACATGTTTAGGTGAGGGTTCAGGCCATGGTTACCTTCAGATTATTGTTGGTATGAAAGTCAGGAAGGCAGGACCGCCTGAGTTTATACTTAGTCTGACAAATTTCCTGAAAAGTCTTGTCTAATAGGAAATTAGATGTTGCTTACAAATCCTACAGTTATGTTAGTATCTGTAAAGCTGTAAAATATGTAGTCACTACCTAAAAAATCAGGGAACTTTTTACATATAAAACTTAAAAGAGGCTTCATTGCTTTTAATATGCACAGAAGCTTTCCTTTTTAATCTTAGATCATCAGAACAAACATCTAGCCACAGTTGAACCAAGCAGCTACTTTATGAAAAACCTTTCATTTTTTTCCAGTAAATGTAACAATGTTATGTTGCTTTTATGTGTATTTGAATTATTCTTAAAGAGGTGTAATCTAAAATTTAAGGTGCTGAATTCCATTCCTGTCTTCCTGTGAAGTTTCTTTTAAAGAGGCAAAGGAAAAAACAAGTTGCTTTAGATAACTGTGTTGTTTTGAACTACCTTCAGCTGGTCGAAATTTCCTGTTGTAAAAGCCAATTATTTTGTGCAGTCCATAACATAATAAAGCCTTCTGCAAATGACAGGTTTATTTTTCAGATTTTCAAATGATTTAAGAAAGCCATTTCTCAAATAAAAAGCCTCTCTTTAGTGGACATATTGATGTCGAAGCTGTAAAAATTTTACTGTACACTTGATAAGATTGCCAGGGCCAAACATACCTTTAGACAGAATGTGTGAAATCAATTCTGTCAAGTGACTGTTCTTCTACTACCAAAAAATGTGAGTGACTCTGGTTTTGCCATTTCATAGGAATTATATTACATATGCTTGATGCATGTCACATCTGAAACTTGTATTAAAATTTTTCAAAAGCAGGCTGCTTCTACAAATTAAC
>VZRU01014317.1:0-39462 GCA_013398155.1 Pedionomus torquatus
AGCGCTGCTGCCGCCCGAGCAAAGCCCTCCCGCCCGTTCGGCTCCCTCCCGCCTCCCCAGAGGAAAGTGCGGTACCGCTGAAGCTAGATCCAGGAACGGGGCTTGTGCCAGAAAAAAATGTGGCACCAGAAGCATCCTTAAAATGCAGTTCATCGGCCCAGGCAGCCTAAATTGTTTTGTAAAATACATATTTTAACTTCATTCTTAATTCTGTTGCCTAAATACCATACAACGATTACAATGCAGTGGTGCTTTTTGGTTTTTTATAGAGCGTATGAACTTTTGATTGCACAGAATTCAGCCCTGAACTTTTTCAGTGTTTCCCATTAGACCTAAAACACGTTCAGAATCGTTATTTCCATCCCATGCAATTAGGTCTTAAGTGCGAGGGTTTTCCCTTAAGGCTAACAGGAATACTGGAGTTTCAGCTGTGCTTTTGCTGTAAGCATAACTGGCTAATTCCAGGAAAACAACTAAATCACACACACTGTAGCTGATAAACAGCACTGATTTTGGAAAGAACAGTCCAGTGCTCCTGGTAGTTTTAAAAAGCAGGTAATGATAGAGCACCTCAGAGGTGCTTATCTAGCTTGGGAATATATTTAAACTAGAGCTAAATATTCAAAAAATAAGGGCACTGGAATGTACCTTAAAAATCTTGACATTTGGGAGGGTCAATTTATGCTAATTGTATTAAAACTAGAAATTTGACAGAGAAAACAGCTTCCAACAGGAATCTTTTATAAACTCAGTGGCAAAGGTGACTTTCAAGGTGAATAGAACTAAGTGAAGCATTAGTAGCAGCTCCAAGAAGGGCAGATAGATACTGCAGAGAACGGTGGAAATTTGCTCACAGATTTACCACTAACTTTGAGGGGGAGAAGGCGGGGAAAATCTTGCTGGTTTTTAAGTAATGAAGAACCTCTGGAGACTTACAGTATAAATGTAAGCGGGAATATTCTTTTCTTTGTTCTTTGAACATAAACTTGAATTCTGGCTAGACAAACTCAGAATTTCATTTTTAATAACCTTATTTACATCTGCCTTCCCGCTGAATAATATATTGCATTCATCCAGCCAGAAAACTTGTCCAGCACATCCGGACGTTCATTCCAGGGGAACATGTTTGCATCACATGTGTGTTCACTTCCCTGCTTGCTCTTCGGCAGGAGCCCAGCCAGCCAGAGGTTGGAAGATACAGGAGGAGTGGATGGCTCTCTAGTTCTGGCTATAAAGGGAATGTTGTGATTCGAACACACACTGCAAATTATATTTTTTTACAATGGGAGAGAGGTGTGTTCTCAGCTTTGTGGCTTCAAGTTACAAATTACTGTTGAGCAATGAACAATATTTTGAAGTTGTTTTACATAATATTGCTCAATAGAAAGAGTAATTTCAGGCTATAAATAAGCAATGAGAAACACCTGGATAACTTCACTAAGTTCTGCACTATTTTTGATCTGTGATCAAACTACTGTTTTTTTATAAAAGCATAGACTTTTTGAAGAAAATGGGGGAAGGTTTTCTGCAGCTTTTTCCTAAGCATTTTTTTTTCCCTCTGAAACTCAGTTTTCCCCCACGTCACAGGATAAGGATGTTGCCCCAAGCCTTGTGTAGCTAAGGACAGATATAAAGTAAATGGAAGTTTAAGATAGCTAAAAAAAAAAGGAATACCCTGATAACAGAGCATTGTTTGGGGAGGAAATCCTATTACACAACAAGAAAAGCCAAACTGGAGACTGAAGGAGTATTGTAGTAAATCAGAAGAAATATCAATAGATTAAGATACCACTGTGAATCCAATTCAAATTTGGTTTACAGAAGTCTGCCACTGAATTCAAAGTAATTTGGATGGTACTAGGGAACAGGATACCTCTTTGCAGACATACAAGAAAAAGAAGTCTTTACATAGTTAAAAGTAGAAAGGAACAGATCACAAATATTGTGGTTAAATTTTTGTAGAGAATTTTAAATAATAACCAAATCAACTGTTTCTTGAATTCATTAAGTCTATACAAAGGCTAGAGAAGTTGTATTGTTGGTCTGTAGGAGGTAGAAGGGAAGACTATAATAATGTGCATATTGGAAAGTAGATGTGCCTTGATAAAAGTGTTGTATATATCGTGTTAATCAAATGAAAAAGCTGTGGGCATCTTAATATTAATACTTACTATTTGTGGATCAACACCTATAGGTAAATTATACCTGACAAAGCACTGTCAGGGCACAATAATTGTCCAGATGATTTTCTAGGCTTAAAGAGGGAAAGGCACAGGCAATAAGAGTCTGTGTGTGTATTAGTACTGCAACACTTTTGAAAAGAATAAGATAGGAATAAAACATGAGGAAAAAGTAAGTTTTAACAAGGGCTTGAAGGAATAAAATCACAGAATGGTTTGAGTTGGAAGGAACCTTAAAGATCAAGTTCCGACCTCCCTGCCATGGGCAGGGACACCTCCCACTAGAGCAGGTTGCTCAAAGCCCCATCCAACCTGGCCTTGGACACCTCCAGGGAAGGGTCATCCACAACTTCTCTGAGCAACCTGTTCCAGTGCCTCACCACCCTCACACTAAAGAATTTCTTCCTAGTATCTAATCTAAATCTCCCCTTTTTCAGTTTAAAACAGTTACCCCTCATCCTATTGCTCCACTCCTTGATAAAGAAGTTCCTCCCCATCTTTCCTGTAGGTCCCTTTAGGTACTGGAAGGCCTCTATAAGGTCTCCTTGGAGCCTTCTCTTCTCCAGGCTGAACGACCCAAACTGTCTCAGCCTGTCTTCAGAGCAGAGGTGCTCCAGCCCCCTGATCGTCTTCACAGCCCATTCCAATCTGCTGGACCCATTCTAACAGGTCCATGTTCTTTTTATGTTGGGACCTCCAGAGCTGGACACAGTACTCCAGGTGGGGTCTCACCAGAGCAGAGTAGAGGGGGAGAAACACTTCCCTCAACCTGCTGGCCACACTTCTTTGATGCAGCCCAGGATGCAGTTGGCTTTCTGGGCTGCTAGTGCACATTGCCAGCTCATGTTGAGCCTCTCATCCACCCAACCCCCCAAGTCCTTTTCCTCAGGACTGTTCTCAGTGCATTAAATAGTAGTGTGATAGAATGGGTTAAATAAGGAAATAAGAAATTCTGTCATATTTTACATGTAGGAATATTAAATAATGTCTGTAGACAGAGCATGCTTTAAAGCGCTATTTGCATACTAGTTAGTGTTTGGCCTACAAATGATGTTTTGTTCTCTCCCAAAGGTGTAATTAAGAGACTAACCATGATATAATGTGAAATAAATGGTTTTTGAGGATTTGCCATTAATCACCTAATAAAAGAGTATTTTTTCTACAGAGATGTGACAATCTCTGTTGCAGACTGAGAAGCAGCATGGTGGTTTTGGGGGTTATGGAAGATTGAATAAAGAGTGAGTCAGAACAAGAAGGGTGCGGTAGTCTTTGTCTCCCCATCCTCAGATCACTCTTCTGCCTGTGAGTCACATGTAAAGTCTATACAATAAAGTTGTAGGTTGACACTACAAACCATGGAAGATGCTTGCAAAGTTAATATTCCTCTTCATATATAACCTATAAATACCATATAACTTGTATTTTAACAGGCTTAAAACATGAGGATGTAGCCTAACATCAACAGAATATTAATAAAGGAGTACAATTGGAATGTTACTTAAGAGTTCTTACACAGAAAAGCAAACAAAAAATTCTGGTATGCCGCATTACTGTGTGGTGTTTCAGAGTTAAATTGCCTCTCAGTGGATGCAATTATCTAGGTGGGGAATACAATCTCACAGCTCACTGTGGCTGAAATATTCCTACTTTTTTCTTCTCTTTCTCCCTTTCAGCTTTCTCCTTGACTCAGACTTCTTCTTCCTACTGGTTGGTTTGTGCCAGCTCTGGCCCCTGTCAGACTCATAAATGAATTAACTCACCTAGCACCCACCCATCCCAAGTACAAGGTTTTGCTGGAATAGAAAGTAGAATTGCCTGCACAGAGGGTCTCAGAAGTGCCATAGATGGGAGAAGGGAGATGGTGGACAATGTGCAAGACCAAGGAGATGTGGATTGCAAATATATTTTAAAGTAAGCATAGTATTTCATCTTGTAATCGTGTCTAAAGATAATGCTTGCCCTGAGTTATCTGACAAACATGATTACCTCTATTTCAAGCATAACACAACATCTGTTCAAAGGAAAAATAGCTAATTGCTAGAGTTTCTAACATCCAGCAGGCTGCAAAATTCCCAGGAACAGGAAGGGCAAATCACTGCACAGCTCCAAGGGTCTCATCACAGGCAACTTGTGAAGAGGCAGTTTAGTTTTGAGTCCCTTTGAAATCATAAATAGGCACTTGTGCATTGTGGTGTTAAAGTGGTTCCCAAAGAATCTAGTGGGCATTCAGAGCTTGCCAAAGGTAAGCAACAGGGTCAGCCAAGAAGGAGCAGGAGAGGAAACAGGAAGAGTGAAGAGGAATATTCCTTTCTGGCAGCTGTGAGGTGCTGTGCCATGCAGCCACTCATAGAACCAAGCCGTGCTCCTTCTGAGGTGGAAGGCATCTCATGAGTAATCCGTGACCCCTCCCTACAGCACACGAAGCACGTGCCCGTCAGAAGAACTAGAGAGCTAACTCTAGAATTTTGCTTTGTACATTTGGTCCCATGCTGCATACGAGATACTGCAAGGTATGGTCTATGTGATATGATTTAAAATCAGAGCTCAAAACAGGAGTGAGATCTGAGTGAAGAATTTGTGTCTAAGGATGCCTAGACTATCAAATCTCTTAGCAGGAATGGGTATGCTGTACCTAGAGAAAGTTCTTCACAGGACTACTTTAGCATGTCGCCACTAAAAATGCTGTAACTGTGTATGTGCTTTTAACCCAGTCTATTTTAATTTTGAGATGAAATTACACATCATGTCTGAGTCAGCTTTTAAGGCTTTGCACCACTGAAAGCAGAATCTTCCTCCTCCTCTCCACTTTGTTCCTCAGATTGTCTTACTTCCTCCTCTGGACAGAAAAACACCAGTTATGACAAAGGCAAGGGGAAGCACCCAGAACTGGAACAACAGAGGTGATGAGGAAATGGGACTGTGTCTTTTCACAGTGATAAACAGTCAGATCTGCTCAAGTTTCAAATGCATAACTTCAGAGCCCTCACAGAAAGAGGATTAAACCCAATTGTACTATTGCAATGTATGTCCTGGGCTGTGGCAGGTAACATGCTACCGCATGGTACAGTTAACAAGCATCCAAACCATTAGTCTATATTCCTTACTTTTCTATCATATTGTTTATGGCAAACAGCCCAGAAAATTCATGGCTCAGAGATCTGAGACTACACAGATGAGAGACTAAGGAGTTTGATGATTTTGGACATTAAATCAACTAGATGACAGCATCTTATGCATCAGAGAAAATGTTCTACAAAAATTTTAGCCTGGACTTCAGCCTCTGAGGTCAAAGACTGAAAACTGAGACCAGGACCTATGCACATCAAGTTTACTTCAAGACATGCAGAGTCCAGTACTCTCCTGCACTTGGAATAATTACTGACAATACTATGGGCCATATAATGAGACAGAGCAAGGAGGATTTATTGGGAATATCCTTATAGGATGTTGAGGCTTCTTTGGGGCCTTTTGGCCTACCTGCTTTACAAAATTAGAAATCATGAACATTAGTACTAAGTTTAATAATAGCCCAATGAAGGCAATTATTTCAATATTAAAAAGATGTAAGATATAAGATATAATAATTTATGCTTATTGTATAAGTTTTGGGGAACTGTTGGAGTGTGCTGAATCATACCCTATATCATAGGGACTGATTACTGCCAAACCATCTTAAAAACAAGGCTTCCATCTTCCTGATTCTGTAGAATTTACTATTGTTACTTCTTAAAAGTAGAAAGCTGAGAACTACCTAAGGGATAGATACATTTAACCATTCTAAGGGACGCTTTCATTCCAGTATTATATTTTCACACAGTAGGTAAAAGCATACATTGATTTAAAATCTGATCGTAGTCTGGAAATTTTGCTTGTGAACAGTGTTTTCTTTGTGAATTATTTAGTGCAGTACTGTATTTTCTGGCATGCATCCAAGATTAAAAAAAAAAAAAAAATAACATTTGAAACTAATTTGTCATTTATTCTTATCACAACATACGGAATTAATATTTTGTTTATTTTCCATAACCTATGCTTTTTGCATAAAAAGCTAGGGTTATGGAGAAGGAATGTGAAAGGCACATGAGGATCACTTCAGTAAATTCTTAATCATTGGATATATCAGGTGAATATTTTTTTTTTCTGGTGCATGTCTATTTCTTAATATTTGGAACAGGAACTTTTTAAAAAACCTGCATATATTCTTATTCTTTTGTTTTAATATAGCTAATTATATATAAAGATCTGAATGTAATTTCATAAGTAGAAACTGTGAATGAGGGTGTGATGTGTCAGATGAGTGGAGTTTAGCCTTTTTGCCCAAGCACGACATTATGGATGTGGGCATCAGCCTTTATTGGTCAAGCGATCGGGTGTTCTTATAAATACTTGTCCCCTGTTACCTAAATATACTTATGTGCTGTCACACGTCCAGAATTACTACCTAGTTTGTAGTCAAATGTACCTGGTGCTGATATAAACTTATCTGCCTATGTCCCCTGTGGAAAGCACCTGGGTCATCCAATAGGCTGGGGACAGTTGTGGCAGGTAAGAAGCAGTGGGGACCTTGAGGAAAGAGCTTGGCAAGAAGTAGCCCTAGGCTGGTCTTACGGACCATCTTGAGTTAGATGACTAGAAATTGTTTTGTTCAGAATGGACAAAACACTATTTGCTAGAGTTGCCTGCAGATGCAGGTAAAAAAAACCCTGATATGTGACAGTGTGAGAAGAGTTGTAGTTGCCAAATCCCTTTGTCTCTTAAGAGTAAGTAGTCCTCTTAATATCAATGCAATAGATAGTCATATAAATACCTATGGAAATAGAGAATAGCATTATCCAAAGCTGTCAAAGAGAATAAACAATGAAAAATAATCTTGTGTGTTTTCTCATTAGATAGTCTTCTGGATATAGAATTGGGCCCTATTCCTCCAAGGCGACTAGTAGCAGAAAAGTCAAAATCCTATGCAGAATCCCTGTTAGATCAATTTAAGGATCATTCCTTAAAATGAAAAGACAACACCAAGTTGTTTCCTGTTCTTTTTTTTTTTTTTTTTTAACTAGGAAGAAATCTCCCTAAAAGCTGTATTTAAGCCTCACTTGTATATTTGGAATATGCTATGCTATGTGTAGAAGCCTTTTAATAGACTTTTTGGAGGATTAAAGGTTGGATATTCCTGTAATTTACAACAGAACTATGCAAATTATGTATGATTATTAAAATCCTAAAGAAGTTATAAGTAAAATCTTGTTTCTGTTCTTTCTTCAGCTATTATTGTGTACAGGTTGCCCTGGACATGGAAGTGCAGCAAGCTCCTAATGAAGTTCATACATGCTGGACTAAATACCATAGCTATGATTCTTGCAATTGTTTCTATGGTAGCCGTGTTTGAATTCCACAATGCCAGGAACATTCCTAACATGTACAGTCTGCACAGCTGGATTGGGCTGACTGCTGTTATATTTTACTCTCTCCAGGTCAGAATCTAACTGTATTTATAAACAGGTTGTAAATTTGAAGAATGTGTTGAGTAATTTAGGCACAGCAGGCCCTCACTAATACACTCTAACCACTGGGATACCCATTTTGTATTCTGTGATTTGGCAAATTAGCATGTTAATGTGCAAATACTGGATCCTGTATTTTAAAGTATATTTTGTTTATTTGCTGGGATAATGGCAGTTTATTTACTATTCAGTGTTTCTAAGCTCTATAAATTGCTGAAGTTAAAGCAAGTGCTGTCGTTTGTTGGCAGCATATTTAAATACAGTTAGAGCTTTTCTTAAGGAAGTCTCAAATGAGGTAATTGTTTTTCTTTTTTTCCAGCTAATTTTCAGTAGTCATTTCTTAGCCTCAAGACTTTTGTTTATCAGCAGAACAATTGCAGCAGGGAGCATTGCAGATCTGAAGGATCTGACAGTCTGACATCTGAATGAACTACTACTGGCTAACCAGTTTTCCTGAATCAGCAAAGCTTTGATAAATGTTTGTGTGCATGCTCTTAACTGCTCCCATTGGCAGAAAATTAGAGTTATCATAATCTAAAATGAGCTAACTTAGTATGTTTTGCATTTAGTGCAGAAGAAGAGAAGGCTTGCCCTGACATTTAGTCATACATACAAATGTGCTGTTTCTGCATATGCATTCCGAATTCCATATATTGTGTTATCACACTGTGGAAATTTATGTTGTTCCTTCAAATTGTGATTCTTAATTTTTCATCAAAAGACCAAGAAGAAAAAAATAAGACTTAATTATCTGCTGTTCAAGCACAGAAAATCCCCAGCTGAGGGATTTGGGTTCTGGACTTCAGTCCTTCACTGTTCAGGCTATGAAGGAACAATGTTAAGATTTTCCTTGTCCAATTAATTACAGGGAAATCTGTGCTGCTACTATACTGAGTATCAGCATTTTATTTCTAATGGTTAGATAAAGAATCGCAAATAAGATCTTAATTCTACTTTTCATTTTGATACTAAAAACATGATCAATGACACTTAATGCCTTGCCTTTCTTGTCAATAGAACTGTGGTGTTACTTCCTCCAAACTGCAATGCAAGTCTCCAGAGAGAGAGTGATGTTTGTTAAGTGACTGAGGACTATTTTTAAAAATCAGTAATGAAATAGTATCTCTGTTAATAGAGAAGACATTTTGCGTTTGCCAGAAATGGCATGTCAATCTCAGAACTGAAAAATCATTGAGGGTGGATGCTCACATAATACTATACTTACAGGAACAATAGTGTAAACATATTGTATTTAGGCCAAATGTATGTTAATACAGTACAGCACAAGGTCATAAAAAGAAGTAGGGCAGAAATGAAAAATGAAGACTTTCTCTTCAAAAGCAGTGCCTCTGGAAAGAAGTACTCAAAGATGACAGGAGGCTCAAAATGAGTTCTCTCAATGCTGTGACAACAGGAAAAGTCATTTCTCTAGTAAGACATTATCTTAACGTCCATATATATGGCATTAGCAAAACTAATATAAAATAATATGAAAACAATTTTTTAAATGTAAAAAAATGAAGAAAAAAAAAACAAACCAAAAAGCAAAGAAAATCTGGAAAAGTAATTTGAGAGCTGGAAAAACTATCTTCCAGTGAAAGACTTAAAGAGCTCCAACTGTTCAGCAGATCTAAAGAAGATTAAGACATGACTTGATTATGGTGTATTAAAAAGCTTCTCAGGGAGAAAATACCAGGCTCTTTAATCCAGCATGGAAAGACAAAACAAGACCTAAGACTGGAATTTAAAGCAAGATGAAATACAAATTCATGCACTACTTCTAATTTAGCAGCCAGGGTGAGTAACAGTAGAACAAGCTAAAGAAGGGATGAGCCTCAGCTTGACCAGGGCTCAATATGAGTGTAACTGAAACCATGTGACATGATGGGTTATCCTCCTTCACAAAATTAGCATCAATGGGAGGATTCATGTTCCCTGAATAATGTCATGCCACGTCTTCAATCTGTAAATGCCAACGACTGGTATCTTGAGAGACCATTGCCCGTCTAAAGACATGTACATTAATTTAACTAAAACTCTTAGCAACGTAAAATTATTTAGTCCACTCAAGTCAGAAGGTTAGACTGCCTTCTCATCTTCATTTACGTGTAAATCTGCAACAGAAGCAGAGGACAGGACGTGAAAGAACTGTAAAAATGAAGCTACTCACACCTTTAATATATTACTGAATTAGTGACACTGAAAACGTGTTTCCAGTGTTTAGTTTGGTTGCAGCTTTAGCATTACCAGTAAGTTTGGATATCGATACAGGTGGTGTTATTTAGAAGATATTTCATGTCTGCTTCCCAGGTACTAATCCAGAATTATTGCTTTGGTTTTGAAGGGAAACATATTCAGAAATAAAAATGCCAATTGTTCTCAAATTTTATACCTGAAGACACGTCAAAATGGAATTTTTATGATTATTTTTATTCTGCTTGAGAAGTGCATCTTGTTTCCCA
The DNA here is from genome assembly GCA_013398155.1 of Pedionomus torquatus. NCBI lineage: Eukaryota > Metazoa > Chordata > Aves > Charadriiformes > Pedionomidae > Pedionomus > Pedionomus torquatus. The sequence continues at coordinate 10,144 of VZRU01014317.1, forward strand.
TATAGCATTAACTAAGGTTCTGTTTTGTGTTTAGCTCTTCTTGGGTTTTGCTGTCTTTCTGCTCCCTTTTGCTCCAGTTCCTCTCCGAGCAGCTCTCATGCCAATACATGTTTATTCAGGTCTTACCATCTTTGCAACCGTGATTGCAACAGCTCTCATGGGAATCACAGAAAAGCTTATCTTTTCATTGTAAGTATTTTTTTACGCTACTTGTTTATTAAAGTTATTCATTGCAAATTGTAATGAATACAGTGGATGTAACTGTAATTCTCTTTGCACAGAATAACAATCATCTAGTATTGGGACATTGGTTTGGTTTGGTTTGGTTTGGTTTGGTTTAAAAAGACCTTCTACCCAGCAGGAGACTGCTGGTTTGAGACCAGGACTGTCTTTAAAACAACTGACTGGTTTTTTTTCCCTTCCAAAGGAAAACTCCTGCATATAGTGCATCCCCACCAGAGGCAACTTTTGTCAACTGTCTTGGTCTTCTGCTTGTCATATTTGGTGTGCTTATTTTGTGGATGGCAAGCAGGTCCCATTGGAAGCGCCCCCCAGAGGAGAACGCTAAAGTTCTGCGGCCCATTGGAGAGACTCCTGAAGGCACAGAAGCAGAATCCACAATGACAGACGGTAGTAATGCAGATAGATCTGATCTGAGGATCAATAGTGAAGCAGCCAGAAAGCAAAACCTCAAACTTGATGAAGCAGGCCAACGATCAACTATGTAAAGAAAATACACAGATTAACAGTACTATTATACTGCCTCACACATCCCCTTCCAATTTAGTTATATTAATATATAAATAGGCTGGGATTTTATTTTCAGTATGTCTTACTCAAAGATACTCAAGTTTTCTGCATATGAATTTAAATTCCAGTAAGTCCCAGACATACATTCATTCATGCTCAGTCCTCATTTAAAAGTCTTCGAGAGTGGGAATGACATTACATAGTGGGAAAATCACATAATTGGAAAATGTTTTCCATATCACTCCTTTATTTAATTCTTATCTCTTTTATAGTCATGAAAAATTAACAAGATTGAGACTAAATTTTGCTCTGAGTGATTTTGCATGTTATGAATCAGAGTCATGAGGCATACCAGACAGCAGAATTCAGTTGGTCACACATAATTTTTCTGGTAATGACTTTTTTTTAAGTCCAGATTTCTCAAGTTGATTAACCCACTCACCAGCTAGTAAATTCTATGGGATTTGAGATCAATCAGCACTTTGCAGAGTACACCAGTAAAATGTTTAGTCTAAAATTTTGAATTAAAAAAAATAAGAGTTTGAAAGTTTGAACAAAAACATCATTAAATGTTATGTTTCCTTTAAAAACTTCTGTGTTTGGGGTTTTTTTTAGTCAGAACCTATCTGTTGACTTTTAACCAAATATATTGTATACAGAAAACATTTGGCTTTGGATTATGTGTGATCCTTACTGAAATGCTTAAGAAAATCTAAAGACATCCAAATGCAGAATTTGTCTTATTTGGAAAGCTATAGGAACACACTTAGAAAAATATGTATCACAAACCAAATCTTCCTTTTATCCCAGAAGGCAGCATTTTACTATCTTTATTTGACGGCTCAGTTCTATTGATTTATGGCACTAGACTAGAAATTAGGGGGTTAGAAATACAAGAAGACTGCTAGCAACCTCACCGAAGAAAACAGCCTGAAGTGTGAAATGCTTCCTCCTGAGCTTTTCCGATTTGATTAAAACAGCACCCATTAACTGAAAGCCAGTTTTGGTATCTCCACACTGGTGTCATAATCATTATCATCACAGTCGTGAAGACATACTGTAGTCTATAAGCAAACTATATAAACACTATGATTTTTAAATTTTAAATTAAAGTGTTAAATAATGCAGTTTTAGTCTCTACTGGCACTTTACTTTCATAGCTCTTCCTAGCAATGGGACTATTAATGTATTATGTTCATTATTTTCGCAGATACAAGCAATACTTTTTATTACTAGAGGAGAATAATTATAGTAGATTATTTTGATTTCACGTCAAAAATGATATTATTATTCTATTATAGTCTCTTGTAAACCTGCAAGTCCAAATTTACCACTGTTCGTGACGCATTATAGACAGTTTCAGACAGCATATAATTTCCTATTTTTTAAAGACTATATAAATTTTTATCTACTTCAGCATTTTAGAATGTTTAAACACATTAGCAAATGTGCCATTTTTGTAGTTGAGTGTTGTGTTAGTACAATTTTGGTCATGAGTTCTTTTGGATCTTGCTGACAAGAAGCAATTCCGTTCCTGCTATTTGATTTGTAATAACATTTACTTATTTGGTGAATGCAGTACAGAAAGCTAGCATGGTCAATTATTTGAAAAACCTTTCTGCTGTACCATTTGGTCCTCAAGGACTACATCCTGGAGTTTTCACTTACATATGTTTGTGGATGACTGGGACTCACCTAGCATTGGTGTATTGTTTATTTTGAGAAAATACCTGTTTTTAAATGCCTTACTATAGAAGGAATGGAAGGAATATTATGGTATTGCATGAGCACCTCCCCAGTCCCACTACATGCAATGGGCCAGAGAGCTTCTTCCATGCTTTTCAAGTTCCCTACAATCATCTTTCTTCTCTAAAATTGTTCTATGCAGTTTCAGCATAAAATCCAAATAGTACTGAGAGTATATTTCTGAGAAAACCAAGAGCAATTGTTTTACATTATGTTAGTGCTCAGCTGACATGACACGATTACATTATGCATCCTATTGAAAATTTATATATCGAATGTTAAGTAGGAAGAGGGATTTGCGGTACCTTCTGGAGAATACTAAACACTTCCTTTTCCTCTGATCTCATTATGTTCTGTTCAACAAGTTTGCTTTTTTGGTGAAATCAGTAAGCATCTTGGTGGTGGATGCACATCTAGTCTTTGTGAGAGATGCTCTATTAACACAGGTGAAGTAAAGAAATGAGCTCAACTTCCAGTAATTTACTCTGCTAGTTTTCTATACTGCACTCACACAGGCAACAGCATTTTAGGTTGGTATGTATTGACATGTTACTGTGTCTCATCCACGTATGGAAATAAGCTCATTCAATCCTTGCATAGTACTAAGTCATCTAATTAAAGAGTGTGTTTGTGTGAAAGGTCATCACTTGTCTAAAGATTATTCTGGAAAAAACTCTTAACTGTACAGTATATTGGGAAAAAAGCCCACAAAATCTGGGATTTTATTTGTTATGACACTGACTTGGATGTATGGAAATCAGTGGCTTTTAAGTGAATGCTTCTTTATGCTTTTAAAGTTAAGCTACAGTAACCAGTATGCCCCCTGCCTTTTTATTCCACATATTGTTCAAGGGTAACGATACTTGAAAAAGAATGGTGGCATTTCTTTACTTCTCTGTTCTAATGACAGAAAACTAATTGAAAATCAAGGATTAGCAGCCTTTTGAGGGTAGTCTCCCAGACCTGTATTTTTGTTTTTCAGCTTTGAGTTTAAACGTGATAGTGAAAACTCAGTGGGAGCTAGAAGATTCCATTCTGGGAAATTATCATAATCAGTGATACCTCTTGTGTATGAACTGTGGGCTTCTGGCTGTTCTGGCCTTTGGAAGTTCCTGTGAGATGAGGTAGCTGTGAGCTCCTAAACCTTACTCAGACTTGGTGTGTGTAATTCAAAACAGACAACACACCATAGACTTTTGCCTTCTGTTCTTATGTGATTAAAAAGGTCTTTAAGTATTCTTGCAACATATGAGGTTAGTTCAAATGCTAAATAAAAATACATAGGACTTTGGAGAGTAATTTTCTCTGGAAAAATACATATTCCTAAAGCTGCTTCTCAAAGTGGCCTTCCATTAACCTTCCTTTCATGCAACTTTTCTTACCTGTGTTTATATGTAATAGTAGCAACAGCAAAAAGGTGTATTTTCAAAGGTATAAATGGAATGTAGAGCTCTAGCTTTTTTATCAGAAGTTTTTTGCACGTTTGGAAATCTTCTACATTGTTGTTTTCACAGAGACGTGACTGTAGAGCTTACATTCCTTTAACAACATGGGAAGTTACAAAACCTAACATTAAAAGTGCTATTTTTTTAAGAAGCCTGAAAAAATTTATTTTTAAAATGTATTTACATGCTGTCATGCCATGCTGTGCACAGAAGCAGAACGGTGTTGCTTTCCACCATTAGCGAAACTGAGAAATGATGGTGCAAATTATATTTTAAAATTGAATGTACAGTAATTACATGTACACTTCCTACTATATGTGACCAAGAAGATTGCATATGATATTGTAAATATGAATTACTTGTTTACATGGATATTTTATTGAGAGACTAAAAAATATTGCCAAATATTTTCTATTTCAGAAGACGTTCTTTGTTGTTCCTATTTCTTCTATTTCTACCTGTTCACAAGAACTTAAATAATTATTTTATTGTTTTATTACTCATGGTACTTATTTGTAGATGAAAGCAAATGTTTAATTACAATGTCTATTTTCCTTATTCATTTTATGTATGTTAATAAAAATTATTTTTCAAGCTTATGATACCACTGAGTATAGATTTGTATTACGGTACTAAAAGACAACATTCTAAATTTGGCAAAAGATCAAATTATTGCTGTGATTATCATAGAATGGTTAGAATTGGAAGGGACCCTAAAGATCATTGAGTTCCAACCTCCCAGCTATGGGCAGGGACACTTCCCACTAGACCAGGTTGCTCAAAGCCCCATTCAGCCTGGCCCTGAACACCTCCAGGGATGGGGCATCCACAGCTTCTCTGGGCAACCTGTTCCAGTGCCTCACCACCCTAATGGGAAAGAATTTCTTCCTTATATCTAATCTAAACTTCCCCTCTTCCAATTTAAATCCGTTACCCCTTGTCCTATCACCACGCTTCCTGACAAAGAGTCTTTCTCCAGCTCTCCTTCAGATCCTGGAAGGCTGCTATAAGGTCTCCTCAGGGCCTTCTCTTCTCCAGGCTGAAAAGCCCCAGCTCTCTCAGCCTGTCTTCATAGGAGAGGTGCTCCAGCCCTTTGATCATCTTTGTGGGCCCCCGCTGGATCTGTTCCAACAGGTCCATGTTCTTTTCTATGTACAGGACTCCAGAGCTGGACACAGTACTCCAGTTTTTTGAAAACAGACAGAAGGACAGATGTACACAATTTCTTAAGTATTTCTTAATTCCAACTATTTCTGATGATCTTCCTGATTAAATTTATATAATCTGTAGTGTTAGAAGGATAATCAGTATATAAAGGGAAGTGAAGGAATTCACTGTATTTCACCTTCCGATCATTATAGAAATTCCCCGTAAGGAAAGAAAGGGGAGGAAAAAACCTCAAAGAGGCTTTGAAAGGGAAAGAAACCCCAAAATTATTCTCAGTCATGACACTGCCATAGCAAATAAGGGAAGATCATAAAGTCTGATATATGATGGTCTCATAATGGGCTGTAAGATACAAATACACTAAGGTAAGTAACAAGCAAACTGAACACAGAGCAAAGGTTTTGACCCCATGGAATCTTCTGACCCAGATTTAACATCTGCACATCAAGACACTCACTAGTAGGTTAATTATCATAAAATGCTCTAAATGGCAAAATCATTTATATTATCATATCTTTAACAAGTAAGAATTCATTATGTCCTTAGGTCCTTGAGCTTAGTAAGATTAATTAGAAAGTCTTCTAAAAGTGTAAGGCATAAACTAATTATTACTGAGTATTATATATCTGTTGGCTAAAACTTCCCATCAGCATCATTGTCATCATGGAAGAGTAGAAAAACTTGCTGTATTCAAACCTGACAATTCCCTGTTGCTGAAAACTTCTCTTTCCTATCTCCTATAGCCCGGGGCTTGGGGGAAAAGTTCTGGTTAAATAGTCCATTTTTTTTCAATACATTGATTATTACAGAATTCAATAAAAGCTCAATTGTGTTCACATTTGAAAGAGGGAAGTCAAAATTCTGGAGGAGGATTGCATTTGTGTGAACTGTTTTCTGCAAGTAGTTGACAGAACCCTTGTAACTTATGTACAGATTCTTGCACTGTGTTATGGTATGAGCAACAATTTTGATGTCTGTAAGAATAGTGGGCAGTAATGAAGAGTAAATTACTATAGAGGAAGAGACTGAATTCCAGGGGAAAAAAATGGATGACAACCATTCTGAGCGATGCGACTAATAGAAGAGCTAAAGTTGAGAAAATCTAAGTTTCTGCTGTACACATATCAGAACTTTTGTTGTCACAAAAATGACAAAGCCACAGCTAACTCCAATAGAAGTAGAAACAACTGGTATAAATGTCAATGAGCTCACTTATGTTTGCCAAATACTGTCATCATAGGCTACCAACTAACATACATTAGCCTGGGGCTTGAGTTTACAGTTGAGTCCATGGCCATGTGTACCGACTACTTGTTGGCTCTCAAATTCCATCTTTTGCCTATTGCCAAGTCAAGCAACAGCTACAAACAGAGCTATCAGCAAGTGGATAAAAGTTGTGGAAATGTTTGCAATTTTTATTTCAATTTTCACTAACATTTTATTCCAACAACAATAAAAAATCTATCTAGTGGTATTCAACGTCTGCAGGGTATCATTAAATAATGTGGTTAATAAGCATATTTTCAAATACTTTTGTACCAGATGATTCTTCTCATACGTGCATACAAGCAGTAATCCACTAGGTGGCAAGCACTACCAAAATGGCCTTTTGGCAGATGTGAGTTTATCATTGCTTTAAACGATACAATAAGATGAGTCATTGGCCTTAAAATAACATTACAGTTAGTAGACATAAAACACCTGGTCATATCAGAATTTATATATTTAGTTTGATATTATGTTAAAGGGCCCACTTAAAATACAGTATTTCTTCATCTCTGATGTTGGAAATCTTTCTTTATTGTGCTGTACCACAGGCTCATCAAACTGTAGTTTCTAACTTCTGTGTGAGTAACAAACTTCGTTAAAAAATGCAACAAAGAACATAACAGCATGAAAGCTTAGGGATAAACTCATATACCAGATAAGAAAGCAGCAAGAACTAGGAAAAAAACAGGAACTTCCAGTACTTTTGCCATTTGATCTTGCAGTCTCATGTAAAATGTGACCCTGACAAAGTGAACATTAGGGCCAATTTCAAATAACCAAAAAGTAAAGTTCTCCCCTCTGGTATGTGCTTACAGCTTCTGTTCCTAATTTACTCTATTTGTGGACGCTGACTTTGTAAGCATGTTTTCTGATATATTCCACTAAATGTATTTCCTTTCCAATACTACCCAAGGCTATTTTGTACATGGTACGCTAGTGCTACTTTTGATCTGACTTGCTTACCTTTCCTCTCAAGCTACACTGGAAGAGATTTTGTCTCCTATACCCATGGCAGTGATTTCATGGTGTTAGTAACAGTGGGAGTACTGATGTAGACAGGGCACTGTGGTTTTTCACAAATCTTAGTATTCACATTTAGGTCAACAAAGTGGCAAAATTCAGTGCAATTGTGATTCTCCATGACTTCATTTTCATTATTTCTACGATTATTGGATCGGGTAGAAATTCTACATTAAAAGACCTCAGTATAGGTATTATCCTGGCTATTCAGCTTGAGTGCTTGATCCTTTTGTTAAAAACATCAATTGCTCTTGCAGTTAAGGCATAGCTCACAGATCACTGTGGCAATAGGAGAACTAATACTGTCTGGCTACTGCTTCTGCGCAGATACAGAGAACAGGATGAAAAATACAAGAAAACATGTCCATTGTATGTGTCCATTGTATATAAGTGATTTCTTCACTTAAGTGTCCGTAAGTACTGCATCTGTAATGGAGAATCCAAACACAAGTTCAGTAAGACACAGCCCCTGAAATCATTTTAGTCTGTCCTAAATGAAAGACTTCCAACAAATAATAATTTATATAATGTTACAATTGTCAAGGCTCTGAACACACTAATAGACCACTTGCACCTGGGACCCTCACCCACACCCCTGTCCATGAGTTCAGGGGTTCTGACTGAGCTCAGGCTGAGTGCTTCAGTCCTTACCTGTGACCCCTTAGACGTAACTTCCTGGCCTGGTTTCTGACCCCATCACCACAGACCTGCCCAGTGATCACAGGACTCTGACCCTCAGTGGTCCTGAGGTCAATCAGTGGATCTGAAAGTCAATCCACAGGTTATGACCTGCAGCTGGAAAATTATGAATATGCTTCATAAAGTTTGTAGCAATGTAAAATCAGAAATTAATCTTGTCCTCATTTTAATGCATAATGTCTGCAGAAGTTGGAAGGGGCTTCCAAAACAAAACTGCAGCAGCTTTAAAAATGCGGTAGTACAAAACTTCCTAGCTCTTTTGTCTGTATTGACACTTATACAGCTGGTGACTGAAAATAACAACCACTGCCCAGCAAAGGTAGCACCATTATGGATGCATTTGGATGAATCGTTCTCTGCTATCAAGCAGTGGGACCCTGCCAATGGCACTGCAAGAGCTTGGGAAGAATTTGCCAACCCATGAGATCATGAGCATATAAACAAAAGCAGCATTTGGCTTGAAAAGAGTTTGCATATGGACCTAAGCATTGCTATCCTACCTTATCCTCAAATAAATTAGAGAACGTTCACAGGCAATACAGGCAGTCAGCTATTCCCACACCAACAGGGGTTCAAATCCCCCATAGCAGTGTTACTTTGCTTTGAAAAAAAGTTATCTTTAAGGAAGAGTTGCTTCCAGAGTTTTTAGTGGAGTTCAGAGACAGTAGAGTTCAATGTTATTCCAGTCTCTGACTGCACCTGTACTATCTAACTGCTTTTTCTATAAAGTCAAATATTCTGGCACAGAATTACATAGAGTGCTTATTTGGACTTCGTCCTTTGTTTGCCTATGCCAGTCATCAGGGAGTCTTGCTGGTTCAGCCTCTGTAATTTTCAATTGTTACTCAGGTACTAACGCAAGAAATGAATACAGGAGCCTCGATCAGGGAATCTACACCTGGTTTGAGCTCTTCACTGCAATGCCCAGGTCTCCTTCCTAAGTTAAGAGGTGACTACAATCCTGTGGGAGTTCAGACATTTCTTCACTTTTCCCCTACAAATTGCATTAAAATGCACTTACTAACATTAAACTTTCCAAGCCACTTGAGTTATATGCGCTCAACTGACTAAATAATATTTCTAATTCCAAGCTCCCTTCTCCAGTTCTTCCTAACTCTGCATTCCCTGAATCTCTGCTCTAGCAAAGAAAATCTTTGTATCTCTATTTTCTCTATTTTATAACCCTGGTAATCATTCTCTCCTTTGGGGGAGGGCAAGTCAGTTTGGTTGAAGACAGTTCCTCTTAATGCCTCAAGGACTAACTCACTCTGAAGTTAACTCTTGTGGAACACAGTAACTGGATGCAAAGACATTTTGTACATCAATTCAATATGTACAAATTGAGATCATATTACCAACCACACTCTTGGTTTTATTATGTGTCAATATTCTTATATGATAGTTATTTGTATTATATTTAGACTTACTTTACCTCTCTCTAAACATTTAAAATACCCCTAATCAATTTACTAGTAATATTTTTTAATATGTAGGACTGTAATAATAAAGAATACCTTGGTGTTTTGATCTAACATATCAAGTCTTCAATTAAAAATATTTTTTGTGTTTTTTCATACAGAGTCAGTCTGTATGTAAAATACCTAAAATGCATCCCACATGCAACAATTTTTTATTACTTTAAAGCTACAACTTGAGGTCTGATCAAACAGCTTGTGTAGCCCCTATGCAAAACACTTGGAAAAGCAGAAACTTCAATTTGTTCTCTTTATAGATTTGTTTATTCAGAAAGAAGCTTTGAAATAAAAGGCTTTGAAAGGCTGGCAAGCCTGCTGAACAAGTTGTTATTCTTTGAAGCCATATTATCTTAAAAATTACAAGAAAACCTGAGTGTTTCTAATGAGCAGAACTCTTATTTTTGAGAGAAAATAGGTGGAAGAGTTTGAGAGGATGTTTTTTGTTGAGTTTTTCTTCCTCCTGGGACTGCCTGTTGCTCTTATGTGGAAGTTTCCTGCTGATTTGACTTTTTATTCTGCTGTAAGACTGATGCCAAGATTTACATGATTGCCGTGGATAGGAACTGGATTTAGCATAAGGAAGATAACTGCTTTTCCCCTAGGGAGAGACAGAAAAGAGAAAGACAGAGTGGGGCACATAGACAATATTATCTGAAGCTATATTCTTGGTCAATTATTTTATTCAGCCTCCATTTTAGATTATGCTGCAACTAATAAAAGGCAGGAAAGCGACTGGCCTCAAGCCAGGAACACAGATAAGCAAAGAAACTACTTGCTTTAATGCAAATATCCAACTACAATGGAAGCAGTATACTGGTTTTATATAGAGCTGACCACCATAGCACAACTTGAAACATATGTGTAATTAAGGAAAACTATAATTAGAATTTGCCAGGTGGAGATTTGCCTTATATGCAGGGTACTTCAGCAGAGAGAAGAGAGCGATGGTAGAACTGTGCATCATTACAGTTATTTTTGCAATTCATTGTCTGTATCCCCTTCTGCACATTCTTTGATTTTGGATTACATGCTCTGAATGTTAAAATTTTTGTTTGTATGGCAGACTTGTGCAACATGAAATCCTTTACAGCCAGTTGCCAGACTCTTGTCTTTTGATAATCTACAGTACCTATTGAAAATGCGATGTTAGGAGATACTGAAAAATGTTTGCATCACAATGCAGGGAACTTCACGAGCAAAGCAAGACTCCACAGTAAACGGGCAAGAAATACTAAAGGTAGAAGGCAGTTTGAGCACTGAAGGCATATAGGTTTTCAAACATAATTATTAACAGATCATTTAACAAATTTTTAGTAACTATTCTAAGTATACCATATACACTGAATAAACGAAATTAAATCCCACACTGAATAAATAAAATGAAATCTCATTATTAGTCACTAATTAAACCAGGAATAAGACTACACAGAGGAAGATCATTTTACACCCTTACACAGGCCTATAACCAAGCTAAAACCATTAATGGCTCAAGCTTGGGCTTGTCACTGCCAGCTCAAACTGTCACCATCTTTATTATATTCCAATACAGACCAGCAAGCTCCATGCAAAGGCAGAGCAAGTTCACATTTATTACTGCAAAATATAGCAGAAAAGTATCCTAAATATGACAAAGGTGGCTTTAGGACTTCTTTGAGATATATGAACTCACATAAATTCTCACAATTTCACCTGAAAAATAAAGTTACCCTTAGTTTCCTAAAAATCTAGTATAAAATTGTCTTTAGTAACAGGGTAACAGGTAACTTTCCAATGGTTCCTTCTGCCATTTCACTCATTCATACGGTTCAGTGCAAGACTGGGACAAAACTACCAGCAGCTCACAGAACTTCTTTGCCTCAATTCTTTTCTACACTTGCAGCACAAGTTGGGGAGATGACACTATGAAGGCGAAAGACATTTCACCAGATTGATCAGAAAGACAAAACATCACATCCTATTTCCACCCAACACAGAAGCCTATACAATGAGATTTTTAAAGAGCAACCAACCAGCCTATGATTGCAGTTAGTAATATAACCATGAAAGCCTTTCTGAAAGGAAAGGAAAAAGTGCCAATGAAAAGGAAACAGTGTATGTAACTATATATACACATCAGTGGAAACTAGCTAGAAACATAGTGCTTTCCTGTAAAATATTGGGGAAAAAAAAAAAAAAAAAAAAAAAAAAAAAAAGTCCAAACTCCAAAATACGTGTGCAAACTGGATTCCAAGCAGAAAAACAGAAGTCTTGCTGGCAGCTTCCCAGCTTTCCAGTCTGCTGCTGCTTTATTAACTTCTACTTTTTAGCTATTTTTTTGCAAAAGGACAAGCACGTTGCTCCTATGGTTAATAATAAAATATAAATGAGTAAATACTGCAAGGATACTTTCAAAAATATTACAGAGTGTTGTTTCACACTAGGCAAAAAATGCCTGGAAGGTAAATGTGAGTTTGTAACAGTATATAACGCCATCTTCCACTAGTACTGTCATCTATATCAACCATCTATTCAATTGGAAATTTAGAGATGTCAAATTAAGCTGTATCAATTAATTATGCATATATCACTGCTTAACCAGATCATTCAACATTAGCTTTAGGGCACTCAGTGTTGCTTTATATGGCCAACATATCCTGTCTCTGGCAATAAACTGTTTGTTTTGACATAGTTTCATTTGACAACTCGCCAAATGGCTCTTGATTGCTAGACTGTCTCATTTTCCTCTTTCTCTGGCTGGCTGCAGCAGTGGTCAACCAGCAGGTCTAGCTCTGTCCACTGCCAGGTTCAACTGAGTATTCAGACCCGGACTGAGGAGCTAGTCCAGTTTCTGGTAGACACACAGAATGGGTAAAAGAGAAAAACCACTGCAGTCTGTGGTTCCATATATATTTCGTGACCCATTTGATTTGGGTATACTTTCTCCTCTATTTGGAACAAACAGATTTCTGCGCTGCCAAACAAACACTCATGTGTCAAGAGATGTTTGGTGTATGTTATTAATTTTTCATGCCCCTTGACACAAAGGTACAAGGATGGATATTCTCACAAAACAAGCTTATCTGCTCATTGCGACTAATGGGGATTTTTAGCTAAAAGGTTTGCAATGAAAAGGACTAACAGCTGAGGTACCCATGCAATATGCAACTCTACCTGTATATAGGCAGGTGGTCTCTGGATAATTTAGAATGACATGGAAGAACAACAAAAGTGAAGAAAAGTAAACAGGTAGGCAACTTTTACAGCCGTTCTCCATTCCAGAGACCACTACTCTCTGAGACAAATACTGTTGCAGAGTGCCATGATTGCTTTACAATTCCAAAACAAATTGATGATGAATGTAGGAATGTAGATAAGTCTTACACTGTAACTAAATGCACTACAGGACATAAGAGGAAACACACAAAGAGCAAGGCAGGTACTACTTTTTGACTGAGATTTCCAAGTATTCAAGTATAATATATATATATGATATATATATAATATAATGAATCTCCAATTACAAAAGCTCTACCAACATATTACAATAAACTCCTCCTGCAATATGAAATTCAGGTACTAAAACAGAGAAATTGAAGTTTTCTAGAACATGCTCTAGAGTGGTAAATTATGACACTGGCTAACCTACCAAATTCTAGGGCATCTATAAAATTATAACTTGGCACAATTCAATAAAATTTAGCTTTTTATTTGGAAGTCAGATGGACTCTAGAATCAGAGAATCATTTAGGTTGTAAAAGACCTTTAAGATCATGGAGTCCAACCACAAACCTGGCACTGCAAAGTCCACCACATCTACCCTTATTTTAAATACCTCCAGGGATGGTGACTCAACCACTTCCTGGGCAGCCTGTTCCAGTGCTTAATAACCCTTTCAGTGAATAAATTTTTCCTAATCTTGAAATTAAACCTCCCCTGGTGCAATTTTACGCTGTTTCCCATTTCCTCTTGTTCTGTCACTTCCCTAGTCCTGCTGGCCACACTGTTCCTGACACAGGCCAGGATGCTGGTGGCTTTCTTCACCACCTGGGCATACTGCTGGCTCATGTTCAGCCAACAGTCGACCAACACCCCCACATCCTTTTCCACCAGGCAGCTTTCCAGCCACTCTTTCCCAAGCCTATAAAGCTGCATGGGGTTGTTGTAACCCAAGTGTAGGACTACTTTACATCCTCTGCATTCAAGGCTGTCTCATCTCTCTAATAGACAAGAAATTAAAGTCTAGCCTTAGTTATACACTCCAAATACTAACTTAAAAAAACCCGAGTTACTTCAGAATTTATGGATATGAGCTCCTTAAATATGACTGTACATCACAAGTTATCAAACTACCAATACAAAATATGAAGAAAGAAAAAGAATAAACATTAAGTCAAGTAATATATTCCAATAGTTCCTTGACTGTAGGGAAATATTACACTTTTTTTTCCTTTTACATATCTTACTATATATATAGTTTTTGTTGGGGTCTTTTCCTTTTCTTTTCTTTTTACTGTATTACTAGCTTCCACAGCCCTTTATAGGAAAATATTTCCCTTGGCTCATATAAGGGCTTTTGGTAGTAGAAATCTTCCACTTTTTATTGATCAATAAATATATTGAACAATTATATGAAAAGAAAAATTGGACAGCTTCACATTGTACACAATTGTACACACCTGAGATTTTTAAGTCATTCCAATGAAGAGTAGCTAAAGAAACTCTGCCTATATACTTCTAATTTAGACGTCTTTTAGAATGACAAAATTAACACACAGTGGTGCAGATACGTACAGACACACACACACATACGTATGGCCACCAGGTGCCACCTGCTTTGTAGGAGATAGACACACATTCTGAAGTACAAATCTTTCAAAACAGCTTGTGATGCTGTGTAAGTAAAAATCTTGTAACAGGCTGCACATCATGCAGGTATACATAAAATGACAAGTATTGCCCCAAACAGTAGGTAATTTAAGATATCTAAAAGATAGCATTTGAACCAACAGTTCGTTATGATCAAAAATTTATGGATTAAAGCTTTTAAAAAACTATCTATAAACATAGAACGTGCTAAATCTATTATTTTTGCCAAATATCAAATTGTCTATTATTTTGAATCATTAAATTGCACATCTAATAATAGCCTAATAAATTGTCTCCAACTGCCTAAGCAACTGAAGAAATGCAGAGGTAACTGGACTTCACAATTAAGAGTTCTATTCCTCTTCCTGGAAGCACAAAGTTTTTTCTTTAACACATATCCACTTGACTTGACCAACAGATATTACATAAATAGCTTAGAAATGGCATGATTCTGCAGACTGAGGGTTTTTCTGAAAAGGAATTGCTTTGACTAGGCAACAAGTGTGAGTTTGCAGGTCTACACATACATGCATGCACTGCAGCGTATATACCATAGAATCCACATTTCGCTACAGTGGTTTTCCCACCAGCTTCTGTGGAGACAAGAGTTGCAGAGTTTTCTCGCCAACTGTCTTAAGAGTTTAAAGTGAAATAATTCAAGAGTGGTCTCAGTTCAGAATGTGTTGCTCCACTACTATTTTTACAACCACTCAACCTTAAGAAACTGACTTGGACATCCTTGCATTCACTCTCATACAATGTCCCGAACTATTTACCTCAAACTTGACTTACAAACTGAATGTTAAACACATTTTTTTTGTATGAATTAACTAGCAAGGCATC
Source organism: Pedionomus torquatus (assembly GCA_013398155.1). Lineage (NCBI taxonomy): Eukaryota > Metazoa > Chordata > Aves > Charadriiformes > Pedionomidae > Pedionomus > Pedionomus torquatus. Next base: position 25,403 of record VZRU01014317.1, read on the forward strand.
TTTATGTGCCATCATTTAGTTTGCACTGATGGAACTGTTGTTCTAAATGGAAAGCGGCAATTAATTTTTGAGGCCTTAACAGTATAATAAAATCCACCTAAGGCTTATTCAAAGATGTATCTGCATAATGAGATATAATATAGCATATACCCAAGTGCTACTCTGCACAACTGTCCTTCAAGTGTTCTTAGTGCATATTTAAGCACAGATTAGCTTGTGTCAGTTGAGAGGACTCATCCTCATATCCTATTCGTAGTAAAAGTAAAAAAGCCAGTCAGAACATATAAGGGCTTGCCATGATTTAAGTATTGCTTATCAATGGACTTATCATCAGTTGCCTAAACAATTGTCTAAGCTACTGGGATCCAGTTTTGCTAGCTCTCTGGAGCTCTTTCCTTAAAACCGTCTTGTTCCATGATGCTTACCAAAACCCAACAGTGACAAGTTTAGTCACTAACACACTGAATCCCTACCTATCACACCAGCCAGTATTGTCTTCCTTTTTTCAGGATTAAACTGTCTACCTCTGTCCAACCTATTTTATACTCAGATTATAGGACCTGTTAGTGAAGAGGGGGTTTTTGTTTGTTTGTTTGTTTGTTTGTTTAATTTTGTGGCCTATCATACAGCAGATTCCTTGCTCCTGACTAGGGTCCCTATTTACGTGGTAATACAAACATAATAATAAAGCAAGCTCTTCACCAAATACAGTAGATAAGGTCTAAACTATTGACTTAGTATATCACCCTGAAGATGAAATTATGAATACATCTGCTTTGCTTGAAATAAACACACTTTCTGGATGAGATTGTTCATTAACATTCCACAAGTCAATGTTGTTTGCTACAGTGTTATCACAAACATGCAGCCATTTGTTATAAAATAAACAAAATGAAAAATCTTTTCTATTTTATGGCCCAAGAGCACTGGTAAGGATATGCTGCAATTCATTACTATGTTACTGGAAATCCAGCTTTCATAAACATGAAGCTTCCTTTCTGGATATATAATCAAATCACATCGCATCTGATGTCAGAGAGCTTATCCTAATTAATTTTCATTGACTTGAATATATGTTTATGTTTCTTAGCTGTTGTAAGTTTTACAACAATGTTTTTCATTAAAGGTTGCAAAGGTATTTTAACAATATCTTAACTGGACTCTTCTGCACAGTGCTGATTGCTGGGATATTCTGCTAAAACATCTTGACTCTTCAGGACAGTTTTGTGTATGATAAGCCCTAATCCACTATTTTCATGCAGCTGGACATAGTTAAAATCAAGTTATGAAGTTTTGGAGAATTAAGAGAATAATCCTAAGTGTGTGCATTTGCGTTCTCTACAAGTTCACTCAATGAAACATTGGTGAAAGTTGAGGAAACTAACATACTCTGTTTTACAGTAAGGATAAGGTAAGAATAAGCACATGGACAGAACTTCCACAATCTCCTGCTGCTTGTTTCCAGCTCGTAACTTCCTCCTCCATCATGGTGGCCTAAAAGTCAGCAAGGTTATGTGGTGAACTGCATTAGAATACTGATCCAGTTCTTCACATGATCACACAACCAGCCCAGTTAAGAGGAATATGGGGGAGAATAGGTATCTGCAGTGAGACCTAGTTCACCCAGAACTATGAAAGAAATATTTATGTAAGCTATATCATAATTTAAAATGACATAACTTGAAGTAACTTGGGGGATTCTGTAACAGCAATCTGCACTTTTTCAATTAAAACTGAATTACATTTTAATCAGAAGTTTACTTAGTTAAAATACTTTTCAGTGCAAACAAGGCTTACAAATAAAAGATAAGGAAAGGATGACAGATAAAACCACACTTTTTACATTGACAAAGTCCATCAGGGAACACTGTTTAAGAGAGAACTGTGACATTGCATTTCTAAAATTAAGAAAATTAAAATCACAGGTTTCCTAATCATACAAAAAGTACGACACACTACAGTGAGCCTGCCAACTGCATGTGTGGCAGGAGAAATACAAAACACAAAGTTAAAAAAATTGCAGTAAAATTGTCTTTTGTAGCATTGATTCTACAAATCACATTACCTCTCGAGTCTGGAGACCTAATCTCATAATGCAACCCTCTTCCAAATAAAACAGGTATCCATGTAAAAGATAGTTGTGCTGCTTGACTACAGTTTTCAAGGGAACTCTTGACTTTGCATGTGTCCATTTCTGCATGCCTATTTCAGATGTGTTAGGACTTTTTTTAAGAACTGTTGAACGTTCATACTTGACTGCTGAAGTCATTATAGTTCTTGGTGTTCATTTTAACTATAAAACTAAGCCCCAAAGTAATACCTCTTGGTCAGTAAAAATCAGTGTCATTTTGCAGGAGATAATTTCATTATTTTATCCTCACTTATCTCCTATCTCTTTCACAACTGCTAAAACATGTATGTTCTTAATGACTGCGCTCAAGGCTTCAAGTACAAAGCTTTTTTATGGCAGGCATTATACATATAAACATCGTCTCTGAGTCACATAGTTAATAATTTTATTAAGAGTATCCAATTCATCATTGTCTTGTTCAGCAGTTCTTTTTATTTTCTGTATCATGATAATAAAGGTATACAAAAATCTTTTCTTTCTTCAACTCATTATCCTTGGATAATTTATTTCCTCTGAAGAGGTCTAGTGTGGTGTTCTGGAAGTTGAGTCATATGCAATTNTTCATTAAAGTAGTTTAGTTTGTTCTAAACTCTTGAATCCCTTTAACTCCTTCCTCTCCTCTCTGACCAAAAAGGGGGAGGGGGGGACATCTGTCACTCAGGTTTTGGTAAATTTGGCTGAAACCACGACAGCAATATATGTAGGAACTTCCTGCATCAATATATTCTAGCATCATCATTTTTGGCAGGTCCTTCAGTACAAAATTAGTTCTGATTTATACCTAACACCTTTATTCTGCAGCCTTGGAAATTTCTTCCTCCACACTTCCCCAGTCTCCTGACACCTCTTTACAGATCTGGTTGTCTTTCTGTTATTTGCATTGGACGGCCTTTTTTCATTTCAAGCTAAATATGGAATAAATTATTTCTCCTTAAATGCTTATCCTTTCTCTTTTTCTGTTGTTACTGTTACTGTTGCAAGCCTGCACACTTGGCAGCACTTTAAAACCTTCTATTTACCTTTCAAGCCATTTCAGATTACCGCAATATTTTTCTTATTTCAGAACGCTTAGAGAATCAGAACTTTTTTCTTGCATTCAAATTCAAAGCAACAGCAAAGAAAACCTAGCTATACTTTTAAAAACTCAGAACACCAAGGTCTGATTAGTATTCTCAAATAAATTCTTTAAAAGGGAAATCTGGGGAACACGGACTTTTGTGCACTACAGTACAGTGCAGAGTACTGATGACAGAATCTGCAGATTCCCTTTTAGCTCTCTAGGGAGCCCTGTGAATTTCAGATGCAGTAGTCCATGGTTCAATTTTTTGCTGGAATGGATTCCTCACAAGTAGGGATAATCCTTCATTTGATGCTTACTCACTTGGATACATTTCTGTATTCCATAATGTCCATATCAGGCTTTGCAATGCTTATTTATTCTTGCCAGAATGCACTCCTGCATTAGCTGATTTGATTACATTTACATGGCTAAAACAACTGTTTTATTCAATGACCATCTTTTCATTATCTAAAAATAACTTTTCAAAAAAATTACCTCTAGGCCAATACCTCTCATGCTTGTTGTCAGACTAACAGTCACATTTTTACCATTTTTAGTTTGAAGAGAATGTATTCAGTAGTTTTCAAGGATCAGGCTTTCAAATATATACAGATACAGTTGTTTTTATTAAATATTTAGAAAGTAAAATAGTTCCTAATTCCCATTCAAACTTGCTCTTTTTTCCCCTTCTAATTATAAATAAGTAATACAATAATTCCTCAAACACCACTTCCAAAAATTATTTGCTTTGAAATTCCTCTGGAAGTATATATAGTGCATTTAGAGCATCTTTTGACTTGACTCACTATTGGAATTTATTAAATAAGGCTAATAATAATCTCAGTCTTTATTATATTAAATATGCATATGTTAATACACATACTGTATGCATGTATTGATATATTACCTACATTACGTAAATTAAATGTATATATTCATAAATATATTGTTTTGTAGTACCTCAATTACACAAAATAGATGTTAATGTAATTTTAAATTTAGAAAAGCTATATAATTAGCTCAGATTTCAAAACAATATGCTGTTTTTTAGGCAAATACAGCACACTGTAGCATAATATTAACACAATATTATATGATCTCATGGTCAATGTAACATTTACCAATAATGCAGTTTAAGGAAACAGATTATTGAATCTGAAAGACAGCAGATGAGAAATTAAAAATGAAAAAAATTAGCTTTATGCAAACCTTATACCGCACCACCTGCCAGCTTTTGTCATGTACTCTTCAGCAATCAACAAATCTCCTGTGAACAATGGAAGACCAAAATAAATTCAAATCAGAATAAATCACAGTTTTTACATTAAAAATTGCTTAATCTTCCGTAATGATTATATTTTGAGTTATCCTCTATAACTGAACTGGCACATTTAATATTGGTTAAAAAACTTCTAAAAGCATTTCTAACATTTTCTAAGCAGACACTGAATTTTCAACTGCTACAGTGCCATATAAAAATATAAAATATCTATTTAAAGTGTATTTCAGTCCAATGCCTGACATAGCAATTTCTCATCTCTCAGCTTCCTAGTACCAGCACTATTCATCACAGTGCAGAAACAATTCAAATACACAAAGAGTCGCATCAGCATTCTGTTGAGTCCTACATGTTTCAGGAAACAAAACACGGTGATTTGACAATCCCAGATATAGTTTAATCTTTTTGGATAAATAAAAAGCCAGCAAATTAAAGTGTTTCCTTTCATTTTATACAATATCATGGATTTTAATAAAATGAATTCCAATATCTAATTGATTGGTCTCCAACAGTAATTTAGAGACGGATTTTCAAAGGTATGACAGCTTATTAAGAGTGCATCTAATTGATTTTTAGAAAGAGTTGAGGACTTGATCCTGCATTCACTGCAGTTTGGCAGTGAAATTTCCATTGATTTAAATAAGAACAGCTTCATACCTGCAGAGACTAGCTACTATTTATGCCTTTCACATTATCCCTTCCATAGCTAGAGATTTCTTACCAATTTTTTTCCCCAAAAATAACCTACATACTTGATGTGAAATGAAAATACTAAAAGCATATATTTATGTCAAAACAAAAGAGGAAAAAAATACTGATTTTGTACATATACTTAGTATAACCTACCTTACATTATCGAAAAATAACAAGATACATTTGCAAAGAAAGCTAATGAAAGTTTAACACTGAAGATGAGCAAACTGACTGCAACTGCTATTCAGGTTTATGGTGCCTCTCTTCACTGAAGTCAATAGGAGTATTTATGAGTAGAACAACCAAAATGTTGAATACATAGCTTACTTTCTAGGTATTTAGAAGCAAATAGGTTTACTCAAACAAGTTTGACTAATTATGCATAGAACTTGCAGCTTCACTGCTACAAAAATGAGAAAAACACTATCAAATATTAATTTCCCACAAATGATTGAATACGTTATCAAGAAATGATACACTGTGGTCTTACTCTGTTTTATTTAGAAAAGAAATGGAACTGAATACTTAAAATGTATTACCAGCCAGGGAATAACGGGGTTTTAAGAGAACTGTCACACTGATATATGCAAAGACCAAAAGTGGCAGTACTGTTAGCATTCCAAATTCATCTAGATCAAACAATAAGATAATTAGGTGTAAAAAATTCAGTCTTATGTTCAACACAGTAAAGGATCGATTTCATCTAAAGGCAAGTGGAGTCCACACCATATCATCTAATCCAAAGGAGTGACCTTCTCGATTCAAATGCAAAATGCCTAGTCCTATTGCAGATGGAATTTACCAGGACAAAATGTTCAATAGAAAGATTACATTTCCAGTGGGGCAGAAAGTTATTTGTCGGTGTTTCATTACAGCTTTGATACAAACATCCTGGATTTCAATTAGCTTTCAGATAGAATGGCAATAAACCAGCACCGAGACTACAGAAAGATCTTTGTTTCTTACACCACTATATGTGAATTTTTGTTTCATTTGCAATAAGGTATTGTAGGATTTCGAAAAGAAAAGAAATAGAAGGAAAACTCATTCTGGTCATTTTATTATCAGAGATATGATTTAGTGATGTCTGTCTGATAACTTTGCACTAGGAGGCGAGGGTGACATCATTTACATTTTTTCCAGCTTAAATGAAAAGTGCTGAATTCCCTGAACCGTTAAGCGTCCCATCAGTTCTTCTACCCTCCCTGTTCCACCTATTATTAACACACCATATCCACTCTGCTGCTTTTGATCCCTTTCTATAAAAGGTAATTTGCCTTCTCAATGGAAATAAATATGAAATTTGCTTTAGTACATTTCAGGAGTTCAAACAATGGGCTGTAGAAATTTCTACCCTATAGAGGCATCTTTTCAATTTACAAATTTAGAATTTGCAGTCATTTGACATATTTACTCCTAAATTTTAATATTTGATGTTTACGAAAAATACTAGAGTTCTTCTGCCTTAATCATGGAACGAGTTGGAAGGAAAATTTTTAACTGTCATTTGAATATCTCTGACTGTCATTTAAGTCCTGTAAAACTCTTCATATTTGTCACTCTTACTTTATACCTGTGTCATGAGGGTCACTGTCATCTTATGGAGTGTAGCAGAAGGAAAAGCTCAGAAATCATGCAAGCATGATTCAGGTGTTGATTTCTTTGTCAGTAAAGAAGTTATGATCTATGCCATGCAGATATGATTTTAATAACACTCAAAACTATATATGGTGCCCTCAATTCAAAAAGTCTCCTTTCAAATATCAATTTGCATAATATTAGCTGTAAGAAATATCGTTATTGAAATAAATATGGTTAATTTGACACATTGAGAAACTGAAAGAAAATAAAGGTACGTCTGTAACCTAGAAACTAGTGGCAAAAGATTTTTCCTACTTCGATATCAAGGTGTAAAAGAGACGACTTACACCACTTGCCTCCACAGAGCAAGGACGAGCTGGGAAAACAGTCCCTTTTAAGATGAACTTGCAGCTATGTACTAGCCTCTAGCTTCTTTCAGAGAAATTAATTTTACAAAACGCTTGACGTATCAATAAACAAAAATATTATAAGCATAAAATTATAAAATTGAATGGATCTGTATTTTTTAATTAATCTTGAACTTGAAATGGCTGTCCTAAATATATCACAACAGTTAGTAACTTTCTGTGGAGACAAACACTGAATTAAGCAAGCATCTACATTGGATTTATTCCTCCCTCCTGAATTGCAGCCATCTTTAGGGCAATGAATAGCAAGAGAAGATATAATACTTCATAGCTATAGTTTTCTTGATTAACAAGAGTATTGCTTATATATCACATACTTCCACTGACTTTAAGAATAGCTGTAAGTACATTTTGATCCTACATATGTATTTGTAAATATGTGTTGTAGCTTGCTAAAATTACTGGTATACACAATATGCTAAAATTACTGGTACACACAATAGTAACAAAAATTTAACACAATAGTAACAAAAACAGGAAGGCTGGGGAGGGTCTGTTCACAAAGGCCTGCTGTGATAGGACAAGGGGCAATGGATTTAAGTTGGAGAAGAGTAGATTTAAGTTGAATATTAGAAAAAAAATTCTTTACTCTGGGGTGGTGGAACACTGGAACAGGTTGCCCAGGGAGGGGGTTGAGGCCTCTTCCTTGGAGATATTCAAGGGGAGGCTTGATGAGGCCCTGGGCAACCTGGTCTAGTTGAGGGTGTCCTTGCGACTGCGGGGAGGTCGGACTAGCTGATCTTTGGAGGTCCCTTCCAGCCTGGATGATTCTATGTTTCTATGAAAAATAATGTTGTTTAATTTTTGTCACATTGCTATAAAAAATTAGATTTAACAAGATAGACCCTGCTTTGTACAGATAATGCAGAACAAAAAACTGCTGAACCACACATGTAGATTTTTTTCAAGAACAATATCTGAACAGTCTATTTCCTGAAAATAAATGCAACTCCCCATCTATAAACATATATTTAATATTTTATTCTAATTAAATGGAATGTAAAAATTATTAATATGTTTCCACTATTATAATGTAGTTGAAGAATTTTTTTTTTCAAATAGTTTGTTTTTTTCAGAGAAGCAGAGTTTGATTGTAAACTACTTAAGCTGCATAAGATTCCAGATTGCTGTTTCACAAGAAAGCGTTGTTGTATGAGGAGAATTATATCCAAGTTTTTTTTTTCTTCCTGTACTCACAGCACAATAGGATCATAGGCTAAGAAAAGACATCCAGAGATCTAGCCCAAGCTGCTTTAGCAGAATCAGTGTACTTCAACATATAACAGCTGTCTAATCTCCTATTAATACCCAGACAGTAGAGATTCCAGTAGCAAATTTAACAAAACAAAACCACAAACTGCTTTCTCTGTGACAAACAGGCTCAAGCCTTTTGAAACTTTTTCTTAGAGAAATGACAAATCTGACTTCACAGAAAACTGAACACTGACAGCCAACAAGACCTGTGGTGATGGCACCTATGGTTAAAAGTATCCATTGGAAAAATTTGTCAGTGGTAGAGTATCCACTTAAACACATACATACCAGCAATATATACCTTATTTGCAGGAAGTTTTATACTTCTCTCAGCTTTTCAAAAACTGAAAGCAGCAGCTGTTAAAATTTCCAACATTATATAACGTTTGCGTTTCACTGTCTCATGGTTTTCTTGAGTCTTAAAATCATGTGCCATGGGAAAGACGTACACTTACTTTAGTCTATACAAGTTCACACATATACATTCCATTTCTGAGACTTACAGAAGGCTTTTTGCAGTTTTGTTTTGGGTTTTTTTCTGTCTTAATACAGATGCACTAATGTAATCAAGGGCATTGAATGATCTAACATTCAAACCTGAACAAATTACTTTTGTTAAAAATGTTTTGGGCTTTTTTCAAACTAACTACTTGCATAAACCAGACTATTTCACAAGAAAACGTAATCCAAAATACCTGTCAAATAACAGGATGTTAATGTGGTCAAATTTTACTCAGGCAAAGTAGAAAGATCAAATTTATCCTGATTTTTTTAAAAACAACAAGCTAAGACAATATGATGTGCTTGTCTAGAAAAACAACCTATAAATAAAACAAAGGAAATGCTGTTTGTTTGAAGTCTACAAAATCAAATTAATATTAGTCCTAAGATGTGTCCAAGATATATCCAAATTATATTTACTAACATTATATGTGGTTTGAATTTAAAACTTTTCTTTACAATTGTTTTCATAGGAATACACACAAATTTTGCAGATTCTCAGTGACTGATTTTAATATTTCTGAAATGCAACAAAAATCTGAATCAAATTCACATAGAGTTTAGCTGCAATGGTCTTCACTGACAACCAAAGAGATTCTTAAAATAGAAGTTTTCTTGCATAAAAACTGTTGCAAGATGCACAGGAAATCCCCTTACAAACACTGTACATGATCTACGGCTTAAATATCAGTTAGCACATTACCTCTGTGAACAAGGATGATGAAGATCTATCATACTCGGATAAATATTCAGCTAGAGAAGGGCTGCTTCCAGTTTGGACTAACTCTATGGATTTGTTCAGGACATGAAACACATCCCTGTATCTTGTCCCTTCTCACTGCATTGGCTCTGCCGCTTGTGGTATGTTCCAGCAAGGTACTTACTATAAACCAGATGGTTACAGTAAGTGTTACAGGAGATTCCTTATACCACCTCCTTTCTGATCAGATGTTCTGTAAGTATGGCCTAGGGCTTGTGTTCTGCTAGTAATAAATCCATTTCCAACTACCTACCGCCTTGCAACTTACATTAAAAGCAAAGATTTATTTGAATTAAAAAGTAGGGGATATTCTGAGAAAAAAAAAATAATTAAAAATTGTTGTTTGTATTTGCCCTATAATTCCATATAATTTTTCAGCCTTTCTTCCAACATGTTAGCAAGTTTCTTATTAAAACCCCCCAAAAAAGGGAACAAAATCCATCTTTACTTGCATCTCTGTGAGCAGTAAAATGACTCCATGTCACCTGACTTTATTGAATAGAACTGACTGATGCTGTGAGTCAGTGACTCAAAGTTATTTCCCAAAAGAATGTGAAAACATGAAAAGTTAACTGTTATAGTTAGCAATTACAGAAGAATAAATATTACTTTATGGCAAGAATAGAAGTCCAAAAGCTAGGAATCCTAAATTCTAATCCCTGTGGTCTTGTCACTTAGTCTTCTTAAGTTTTCTTTAAATTGTAAATAATTAGGTAGTACTTAATATGGGTAATTATTTAGCATTTCTAGAATGAAGCAATTTGATGTCAGTGGATAAAAAGTGCAGTAATTTTTAGTAAAAATTAGTATTTCAGTGTACTTTTGTTTCTACTAATTCTAATCTGAAATATACTTTAAGATTACATAAAATACTCCTTTTGCTTACAGACAGAAAAGAAAAAAAAATCTTAATGAAAAGTCAAAAAAAGACCCTGAAAAAAAGCAAACACTTTCTTTCTTCTTATTTGTCCTATTACCTTTTTGGCTAATAACACTAACATAATACATACCAAACAAGAACTTTTGTTATCATCTAAACAGTAGTCTCCCTTTGATGAATACACAAAGCTTCCATAAAGGTTAGTGGGAGATAGGGGAACAAAATGAAGGTAGAATACAACCTGGCATACAACATCTCTGAAAATATTTCCTTTTGACTGATCTCTCAGCGGTTTTCATACTCTCTCTTAAACCATTAGAATTAGTGCAGGTTTTGGTGCATTAAGGATCCCTTAAGAAGCTCTCATTATCTCCTCTCTTAACCACATAATAGAAACAAAATGAGAGCACTGTACACAGGTGACACTGAGGAAGGAGAACTTGCCTTAAAATTTTTCAACTGGTAAACCTATTTTCAATAATGCTTAGTAGTGAATCACTCTTAAGTGCTGGACCAATCAAGAGTATATGTGTTTTATGCCAAAGGTTACCAGATTGCAGAAGTGTCCTCATCTCAGAGAGGACCCATCATTCACCATCACCTTATTTTGACACAAGAGAAAAAAAAATATGTCCATCTAGCAGCAATAGGAAATGGAGGAGAAGGACAGAGAGAAACCTATATTAGAAATGCAGAAAATATTCTAAGGGAAAATCACAAACTATTAAATGACACTAGAAAAATTATATCTTTATATTATGTGATGAGATCTTCCTGGTTGTTTCAATTCCAGTAAGTCTGTAAAATGGGCTTTTAATTTTCCTGAAATTGGAGAAAAAAAAAAATAGAAAATTAAAATGGAGCCTTAGTAGAGAAAGGTATCCCAGCTGCCTTTTCCCAGTCTGTCATACTGCTAGAAAGGACAGTGCAGCAGTAGCAGTTACTTGAGGGAACCACCCTCTCTGGCAAAAATCTTGGGCTCATGCTCCAGAGCAAATCACTGTTCTACAGCAGCACAATTAAGTGACAAAGCAAGGTGAGGTCCTTTGCTATCTACCCTTCTTCTGATACAGGCAGCATTGAAGTCTAACATTCCCTGTTATGTTATTAACCAATGTCCAGCCAGTCCCTGAGCAACGACCACCACTCCCCCCGTTTTATTGTTGCATGATGTCATACGGTATGGTATGGAATTGCCCAGTTTGGGTCAGCAATTCTGGCTGTGTCTCCTCTCCGATTCCTGTGCACCCCAAATCTCCTTATGCAGTACAAAAGCTGAGAAGTCTCTGACTCAGTGTAAATGCTGCTTAGCAACAACTGATGTTGTTGTGTGTTCCTCAACATAATTCTCATCCTAAATCCAAAACTCTATACCAGCTACCAGGAAGAAAATTAACTCTATCCCAGCCAAAACCAGGACAAGCTATTGGAAAACTATATCTATCACTTACAACAATGGGGATGTCAGTGCTGCAAAAATTAGGTATTGTAGTTTCTGTGTAAAATGAAGGACTAATGTAAAAATAACATGACCTTCAGCAAATATATGTAGGTTCAGGACCAAGAAATACACTTCAGCGTTGAAGATCAATTACCAAAAATCACAAATGTGAAATATCTGGCTCCTACATTCATAATTTCAAATGTAAACTTAAAAAATACTACTGGAAAGATTCAAATACAAAATCACTATTTTGCGTCCAAGCAGGAAGCATATGCAAAATACAATAAATTAAACACTTTCCTGTTCTGCGGTACACACATTATTGTAAGTGCTATTTAAAAATTCTGGCAAATAAATTCAAAGGCAACAGCTGTTTGTGGAAGTTTATTACTATCATATTCATATTTCCATCTCTGAAGAAAAAATGCAACCCTTTCCTCTTGCATATCATACAATTTTCTTTGACAGTTCCACTTACAGATTCTCTAAATGGTAACACCCATACTCTTGTGAAATGCACAGGGGTTACTCAATGATCAAAAGCCATCTAGACAATACAGTTATTCTAATTTTTCTTAGGGTGTAGTATGAACCCTGACTCAGATGGAAGACTAGAGAGAAGTAAATAATCAACACTGATTCCTGCAGCAATTGATGGCCTCCTGGGAGCTACCCCAGGAAAAATACAAACCAACTTGTTCAGTTATACATAACAGGATTGCAGCCTGACAGAGGCTGACTGAAAATGCAGTCTTTATCCAGTGCTCATCAGGAAGAATTCAGAGGATATACTCACCAGACATATATGTCTGTAGATCCAGTGATATTAAATTAACTATTCCAATTTGTAATAGCAGAATCCTCTCTGGAGCTGATAGTTACTGCCTCTAAGTGCAATGCCTACTGCATTTCATAGAGTGTTGCGAACACTCTACTTGAACTACATGACTTGTTCGTATTAATTCTACTTTGGTAAGCAGAATTTTCAAAGATCGGCAGTCTGAGAAATCAAGCCCTTCGCTGAGATAGTAGTCTAAAGCACTAGCTCAGCAGTTATGAAAAAAAGGTAGAAAAAATTGATATATGTCTCCACAGGAGACAAGCGGTAATATAGTTATTTATTTAAGATGGCTGAGGAATCATAGACTGGTTTAGGTTGGAAAGACTTTAAGGATCATCAAGTTCCAAGCACCCTGCCATGGGCAGGGACACCTCCCACTAGACCAAGTTGCTCAAAGTCCCATCCAGCCTGGCCTTGAACATTTCCAAGGATGGGGCATCCACAGCTTCTCTGGGCTGCTTGTTCCAGTGCCTCACCGCCCTCATAGTGAAATTTTTTTTCTAATATCCAATTTAAATCTACCCTCTTCCAGTCTGGAGCCATTACCCCTCCATACTATCACTACATCCTCTTGTAAAAAATCCCTCTCCAGCTTTCTTGTAGGCACCCTTCAGATACAGGAAGAGGCAATAATGTCACACCAAAGCCTTCTCTCGTCCATGCTGCACAACCCCAACTTTCAGCCTGTCAGGAAAGGTGCTCCAGCCCTCTGATCCTCTTTGTGGCCCTTCTCTGGACCTGGTGCAACAGGTCCACATGCTTCCTGTACTGAGGACTCCACAGCTAAGAACAGCAAAGTTATTTACTACCACTTGGTAGCTCGTTGCAGTTTGGGTTTGGCACAGCTTTTACGCCATTCTCAGCACACACAACAAAGCAGTCTATTAATGTATAGGGACATATCAACCTGGGAGCCAAACTCCACTTGAGAACATCAACGCAATGCAGACAGTGTGGGTCATTTTGTCCCTATCCTGATACTCACAGCAAATCGGGCTTTTATGCCTTATATCTTTAGCTCGCTGAAATGGTTCTGGCCACCAGCCTCCCTAGTCTACAGCTAAACTCACACGGTGTGATCAGAGTCCGCATCGGGCTAACTCGCCCCACTGTCAGGACGGCGGGAGCCCCGCTCCCCCGGGGAACCAAACCAAAGGCTGAAGCGAAGCCCCTCGCAGACAGGCGACCCTCAAGGTTTGCTCCCCTCA
>VZRU01014318.1:8304-19794 GCA_013398155.1 Pedionomus torquatus
CTCCTGGAATCTCTGCTAAGGCACATGGAAAATAAGGAGCTGATTGGAGACAGCCAACATGGCTTCACCAAAGGCAAATCATGCCTCACAAATTTGGTGGCCTTTTCTGACACTGCCACAGACCTGGTAGACAAGGGCAGAACAACAGATGTCATCTACCTGGACTTATGCAAAGCATTTGACACTGTCCTGCATGATATCCTGGTCTCAAAATTGGAAAGTTAAGGATTTGATGGATGGACCACTCAGTGGATAAGGAACTGGCTGGATGGCCACACTCAAATGGCTCAATGTCCAAGTGGCAGCCAGTGAGGCGTAGTGTTCCTCAGGGGTGGGTACTGGGACCACTACTATTTAACATCTTTGTCAGAAACATGGACAGTGGGATAGAATGCACCCTCCAACAACACCAAGCTCAGTGGCACGGTCGACATGCTGGAGAGAAGGGATGTCATCCAGAGGGACCTGGACATGCTTGAGAGGTAGNGATGGAGCACCTCTCCTATGAGGACAGGCCGAGGGAGCTGTGGCTGTTCAGCCTGGAGAAGAGAAGGCTCCGGGGAGACCTTCGAGCAGCTTTCCAGTATCTGAAAGGAGCCTACAGGAGAGCTGGAGAGGGACTCTTTGTCAGGAAGTGTCGTGACAAGACAAGGGGTAATGGTTTTAAACTGGAAGAGGGGAGATTTAGATTGGATATTAGGAAGAAATTCTTTCCTGTGAGGGTGGTGAGGCACTGGAACATGTTGCCCAGAGAAGTTGTGGATGCCCCATCCCTGGAAGTGTTCGAGGCCAGGCTGGATGGGGCTTTGAGCAACCTGGTCTGTTGGGAGGTGTCCCTGCCCATGGCAGGGGGTTTGGACCTCAACGATCTTTGAGGTCCCTTCCAACTCTATCCATTCTATGAAATGGGTCTTCATGAGTTTATTTAAGCTTGTTTTTTGATTTTTAAAATCCCTCCATCTTTACCACCTAAAATTTGCTTTAAAATGTATATGTGTCTTTATAGTCACTGCAAACTAAAATGTTTAAGTGGAAGTTGTCTTGCTAACTACTCAAGTTTAAGAGCAGCTGCAAAATTGCTTCACGGTTCTCCTAAGCATGGTTTATCCTTTTTGACAATGGGCCTTCACACCGTGCCTCACTTGATAACTCTGACCATCTCAACTTGGTAATTTGGAGGGAGAACTGAGAGGTCTTTTCTGCAGTGCAGATGCATGGATTTAGTAGACTTACTCACTGGGTTTTCTTACATGTTTATGAAAATGTGCCATTTTAAAGTTCATGATGGCATTACTTTGAATAAATCTATACTGGAGGCAAGTAAGCAATGTATCTCATTCTTTTATCACATATCTCCTTCTTTGTCCCTGCCCATGGCAGGGGGGATGAAACTCTTTAAGTTTCAGGAATCTTTAAGGTCCCTTCCAACACTAACCATTCTATGATTCTATGATTTTAAAAACCACTTGCCTATAGTTCACCACTTGCCATATAGGCTTCACAAAAGAAACAGAAAATACATTATGTTTTTCCTGTGTTTTGCATGCTTTCATTTTCACCACCCCCATTTTGAATTTAAAAGAAGTTTTTTTGCATTCACTGCTTAACTCCTATGATTGAGTTGTATAACTAATGGAGGCTTTAAGTGATATTTTGAACATGGTCCCAAGAAATTATTAAGCTGGTCTTTGTAAGCATGCTCTGATTTGATTTTGAGTCACATGAAATACTGGCTGGACTAAATAAATGAATCAGGGACTTCTAATTATCTCAGTCTTGGCTTTCCATCTCCTTAAGCAGCAGACTCCTGCTGAGTTTCATCGGGGCTAGCTGTAAGGACAGAAGATGTCTGGCTTGTAGCTGAGGAAGGGAAAAGAAGACATCTCTGTAGTGAAAGTCCTTCTTCTCCACTCTGTCCTTAATGATCTGAAATAATTAATTCTTTTTTATTATTATTACTGTTTTTCAGGAAGCAGGCTTTCTTTCAGGCAACCCTGGCTATACAGACCCTGATATTCAAGTAGAGGAATTATCAACAGTAGCTTCAGAAAAAAGGTGAGTAAAACTGTAAAAGTGAGTCTCCTAGCAGCATGTATGGTGACTAGGTGATTGTCACCAAAGTCACTGTTGAACACTAAGACAAAAGGACTTAGGAGAATAAGGAGGGCCAATGTTTTGACCAAGGCATGGTGAAATCTTTGAGTCTCAGGAGGGCAAATACCTGCAGGAGTACTTCTCTCCCCCCTTGGGGGAAAACATCTTTCCTAGAATACTCTCTTTAGGCTCTTTTATATTAAAGTTACTTTAAAAATTTGTCCTGTAATTTCTATATTGACCTCATTATAGTTATATGATCTCAGGTTCAAAACAGCAAAGTTGATAACACAGGGAAGCACTTGCTGGAAAACACCATCCTTGTCTCTTAATTAATCCTTGCCTATTAACTCATGTCTCTGGGGAAGGGAGAGTAAACCCCTGATATTTTTCACAGTTGCGCAGGAAACATTCCCTGGCGATTTTACTGGAAATGCTGTGCTAGGCAAGGGATGCTTCAGTCAGGCTGATGTGTATATATACTGGTCCAGTATGTGCAAGCAAAGTGGGCATCAGAGTTAAGTCCTGTCTAAGGGAAGCATCTTGTGTGTCTGCTGTGTGTTTTTTAGCTTGTCAAAGCTCTGTCCCCACAACGATGAAGCTCACCCTGAGCAGAACTCCTCTCCTGACCTCCCATCTGTTCACTTTGCAGTCCATTCTCAGGTAAGTGGGAAAAACGCTAGATCACATCACCTTTGCTGCTGGCCATTTACCAAGTTGTGCAGGTGCATGCTCACTCCAGCACAGACGGGTTACCTCTGCCCTCTTGATATTCACATACCAATGTCAAGATCCTCTCCCTCCTTCCTCAAGTGGCCAGTGGTGGTGTTCTCCCCCTTTCCTCCAAGCTTATTACTCAAATTCTTATCATCCAGATGATCACTTGTAGCTTGGAGAAGAGCTCTCTGTCCCTTGGGATGTCCTGTGTGACTTTTGGTCCACTCTTCTAGTTTGACTATCAGTCTCTCATACATCATCCTCCAGAGATGACAGCTTAAAGGTACCTACAAACAGAGATTTGCTCTATGCAGATAATGTGTTCATTAAATACCTATTCTCTATCATTGCTTTATAGTAACTCAGTCTTAAACTATATAATATCCTTGGTCTTTTGTCATACTTAATGCTCATTATTAAAAAATATGAGGAAATAAAAAGAGGTAGGAATTTAAAAAAAATATGTGTCTCATTACTTTGGCTTCTCTTATCTTCCCTTCTCTTGGATCCCTTGCTTTCACAGCAGCAGAAAAAAAGAAGAAAGAAGACACATAAAGTTTCTTCCTCATCAATGGATGGCAGAACTAAGACACATGCCAGACCTTGGCCCTCTTTCCCAGAACCCCAGTCAGGTGAGAGTGCACCAGCCAGCTTCTCTTCTTCTGCACTGGATTTCTCATTGCTGGCATGCAGAAATTAAGTGTGTCGTGACAACCCACTGCTTGCAGAAAGTTAACTTACTAAGAAGGGAAAAATGAGTGCTTCTGAGAGCTTGGAGATACTCTAAAATGATCAGACTTGTGTAAAATCATATACATTTTCATATTTAATTTTGCATAAATATATGTATGATTTTCTTTAACACCAGTGCATCAGCCATATCAGAGTTTCTGGGCTTGTTGACATCTTTGTGGAGCTCACTCACTCTCTCATGCTCTCTCTGTCTTTTCTTAAGCTTTTTTCTCCCTTTCTTTCCATCTCTAGAGCTCCCAGCCATGACTCTTGCCACCTCATCTTCCCACAGCCATCGCCTCTTAGTGCCAGCTTTTACTCTGAGATCTGCTGTGGCCCCCAGCAGCATCGGTTTCGTCCAGGTGGCAGGACCCCCAGCTGATTATCATTCAGAGTCCACCGAGTCCATGGATGAGATTCCTGTGGCTCAGACTCGCCTTGGGAGCACAGCCCTTCACAAGCCTCCTAAGAATAACTCAAGCAACTCTCAACACTGTCCCTTGTCTGCAGACAATACTAGAGGTGACAGGAAGAAGAATCTATACTCTGTCCACAAGGTAAAAAGGAAAAGCTGCCAGCAAGACAGACGCATGGAACGAGACCTGGAACTTTTTTCTAAGATTCCTGCTGTGTTTGTAAGTAAGACCAGTGGAGAACCTCATGTCTCACAGCCCAGTGAGAGCACATCTGAACCACAACACAGAAAATGCACCAGCAAGCAGCACGTGGGCAGACATGATCCGTGCTTTGGGGACATAAAGACAAACACCACAGTGGCCTAGTTACCCACCATAGCCTTTGGGGACAAGGCAAGAGGTTCTCTTTCTATTTCTATGTTGCTGTTCAAAGATCTTCACTCCAGTGACTTGTCTCTTCCCTGGAGCTAGCAGCATCCCTTCATCTGATGCTGTCCATCTTCCAGCAGAAGGAGCTGAGAGGCAGTAAAACCCCCGCTGCATCATAATTTCTGGCTGCCAGCTCTTACTAAGCCAAGATTGCCCCAAACCCAGTCCTGCTTTCCTTGTCAAGGGGGAAGAGTCTCTTCTGATAGGCATGTGCCCAGGGCTGCAACTGGTTAAGTACTCTGTAGAGTGCTGAGGGACTCAGCCCTGCTCTCTGTGCTTGCCATCCAACTGCAGTGAGACATTTCTCATGCCTGAGCAAAGGCAAGAGGCAATCAGGTTGCCAACCTGAGGTAGGCATGTTGCTGGAGAGAACTCGAGTGCTTTTCCTGTATTTGCCATACCCTCCTGGCCCACCACATGCCGGTACTGCAGTAATTCTCTGGGAGGAACAAGGTGTTTTCTCTTTGGTGTTCTCTGCACCCTGAAAACTAAATTTTCCATCTGCCTACACCTTGTCAGCCTGTGGATCATGTGCAGGGGCTTCAGCAGGTGCTCAGGGAGTAGCCTCAGGATCGCCTTTTCCCTATAACTGCTTTCCACCCTGCACCCTCAAGCCAAAGTCCACCAGCACATACTCTGTAAGGCAGCGTAGTTTGACCTGCTCCACCTTCTCAGCAGCATGGAGTGTCCCACCGCTCATCTTTTCCACCAGAAACTCCCATCAGAGATGCAGCAGGTCCTGAAACTTTTCCATTTCCTGGGCTGTTTCATCCACGTGAGTCCACAGCCAGGCGTGGAGTCTCTGTGTTGCAGAAAATCCTGCAGCAGACACTGGGGCACGTCACCAGCGCCTTGAGTCACAACACCCTGTGCTAGTGATTAGAAGCGCAGCATGGTCTGGGCTGCCAAGCTATGGTGCTTTGGCTTTCCCTATTCCCTTGGCATCCCCATGAGCCTTGCTACCAGCATGGATGTGCCTGACATGATTTGTCACCTGCTCAGCCCTATTATCCCGGCATGGCTGGCTGCTGGAGCGGCTGGCTTGGCCACTTGCACCATTTCTGGACAGGCCCAGCAGAGAAGAGGAAGGCTAGGAAGTCTTTATCACCCTGTCAAATATTTTGATGCATGGAAACCACAAACAACTTCTCTCCAGACTATGGTGGGTGCAGGGAAGGGCAGTACGAAGTGGGGTGCTATGTGAGTCAAACTCATTTTTCCTCCCCTAACCTAGCTCAGTCTTGTGACAATTCATCAGCAATAGTTCAGAGCAGGATAGTATATTTGGGTACAAATGCTCTTTGGGCCAGCATGGGCACAGCTGATGTACACACTTCCCAGCCTGGCTGTTGCCTGTCCAAGTGCTTGCACTGGTTCTTGTGCTCTGAGGTCCACTTAAACTTCCCCTGGAGCTTTAGGCCCAGACAGTTTTCATCCTGGAGAGTTCACCAACAGAGAGAGGTAGGGAGGTGCCTGCTGAATGTTGAAATACTCAGCTTGTTCCAGGAGCACCCCTGAATGCCAGTGGCTGGCTCGCCAGGAAGCACCCCAGCACCATTACCTGGCCAGCAACATGCTATACAGTGGACATTTCAAGTACTGCTTGAAAAAAAAAAAGTGCTGTAGCTACTCCTGGAAACGCAAGGTCCTTGCGGAGCTGGAGCTGGAGGAGGGAAGTCCTCCCTTTGCTGAAGGGTTTATGGAGTAAGTATTGGCTGAGGCACTCCCTGGGACAGTCCTTGGGAAATTCTGGCAAGGCAGCATAGATACAATCACAGACCCCAGATTTCTTCAAGGGGTATCTTACCATCCTTCCATGTTGTCTGATTTTTGACCCCTGAAAGAGTTTGAGTGAGGACCCTTGACTGTCACATTATGTCATCAGCAAAACTGAAGTCTCATGTAGCTGTTGAAGTCATTACGTCTAAATTTGCAGAAAGGATTTGCCTGTGGCTACACTCCTTGCAGCTGTAGGAAGGTGGTGTGACCCTTTGGAAAAGCAGGTGTGGGACCAACTTTTGTGGACCAGCAGACATGGCACTGGCTTGTCTGCAGAGACCAGGGCGTCTGCTGACTGATGGAGTCTGGTTAGACAAAATCCTCCCTGATGTTTCTCCTCATGTCTGCTGTTACGTGAGAGAATTACACCTTGCAGTAATGCTTGGCTCAGGGTTTTCAATAGCCAGCTGTCCCTCCACCCAAAAGTCACGGGTTGTTTCTCTCCAGCAGGTGCCCTTGAGCAGACCTCATGTGTTTTCTTACCCTCTGTCCATGCAGAACCAGTCCCAAAGTCATGTATGGAGCTCTTTAGTAGCTCTGTCCACAATAAAATTTTCTATGCCGTTTGCTAAATAGTTTCCTTCTCTTTTGCAGTCATTAATTTATCTGCATAGTCAGCGGTCCCTGCACTTTTCCTTCCATCTCTGATGTCCCAGCTGGGTATAGCATGTTGACCCATGCAGGAGGTGACAGTGGTCCCCTCGCTGTAGGTCTTTGTGGGTGATGGATGGGACTGCCTTCCCTGAGGGCAGGGAGCAGACCACCTTCTGCAGGAGGTGTGTAACTCCAGCCTGGTTTCTGTGCTGTGGCAGAATGATGTCCACAGGGAAGAGGCTGCAGGAAAGCTTTGGGGTGAGCGGAACTGTTTTTTTTCTGGTCTATGAGATATATCTATGGGGAAAAAAAAAGGTCCAGTATGTCCCAAGGTGGCAGGTTTTGAGCACAAGCTGGGAAGGAGTGTCCTACAACTTGCTGGGACATGACCCTCTCCAGGAGCATGGAGTTTACCCTGTTTACCCTCAGGTTCAGCTTGTGGTGGTCTCCCTGCCAGTTCTGTGCTCATTTGCCTGTTGTCCTACTAAGCCCCTGGTTCCTCTGCCATACACACAGACACCTACCCAAGAAGGGTCTCTGCTCCCAGAGACCAGTACAACCAGTGCATAGCTCTGTATGCTGCTGGGCTGTACTGTTTTTTTCTGCCCTGCAGGCTTCCCTGCAAGGAGCAGGAGCCCACACCTTTTGTTGCATCTCTTAGATGTCCAAGATATTCTGGATGTCCCGGGTGCCCTGGGGACCCTGACTTGAGAGGCAGGGAAGACATCCTTCTGCTCTCTTCAGCTGAGATGTGGGACGTTTTTTTCCACTACATCAAGTACTGGAGGAGGCAGAATAAATCAAGGTTGCAAAACATTGAATGCCTTGTCTGTGCCTTAGAGGCAGTTGTATTCTGAGTGAAGAGCCAGGCCCCAGCAGGACAGGCTCACACTGCTGCCAGCCTTGGACTCTGATCTCCTGGACCTCATGAGTAGCCAACAGGATGGAGTGAGCGGCATGGTGGTTGATTTTGGCTGTGTTTTGTGTTTTCAGCACAGTCACATTAAAGGAGGACTGTTGAAGGCACATATGGGCACACAAGGGTGATACTGAGATGGAGATGGAGCTCCTGGATGAACTCTGCCCCAGATCAGTTCCCAGCAAGGGTGAACCTTAACAAGTGCAGCTGTACTTCTCAGCAGACCTTCTGCAGATGCTGATTTTCAATACACACTTGCCCTCAGGACCTTTGGGTGCTGTGTGTGGTATTCCCACAAAGGCGTGGAAGTTTCTCATGGGAGGGATTAGGATGGGCACAGCCCAGCCTCACTCCTTCCCTACCTCGGTTCTGTCCTGGGACCTGAGTGCTGATACCCTGCAGGTTCAAGAACCGAGGAGTCATATTAAGGGGACCACTGCAGAGACAAGTGAGTAGGGAGAGTGGTCCTGGCCACCACATCAGAGGACTGCAGTGACCACAAGCTACAGCCCAGGCCATCAGAGAGCTGGGTGAGGTGATAGCAGAACACCTGATGCCTTCAGCTCCCCATCACTGCAGAAACACTGAGGTCTGGCAACTCCAAGCACCTTCTCCAGCACTAAATAAAAGAGTTTTTTTTGCCAAGGCACGAACTCTCCCATCAGCTGGACTGGCCGTTCCCACCACGAGCCAGTGAGGTTTTTTTTTTATCAGGTACAAGGCAAGCATTTGCAAGATGGTGACAGCTTTATGAAATCCTCTGAAATCATAAATCCCCATCCCTGGCCAGTTGCCAGCGGCTGTCCTGGGCCTCGCAGTGCATTTCTGTCTCAGCCATGGTGTGGGACACACGCCCTGTGACTCAAGTTCCTTGCTTTTCTCTTTGAAGTCAAGGGCACCTTCCTTGGGGAAATGATTATATTTTTTTTATGAGTCTGTTCCTGGGCTCTGCTTTTGACCATGTCCTGAGAGCATCTCGAGGTGCTGCCTGGAATTGCAGGGGGTGAGAAGGAAGGTGGATTTTCCCCCTCCTCTCTGCCCTCTGCACCCAGGTCCGCAGCTCAAGTGGCCCATCTCCCTTTGCAGCCCAGGATCGCACTGCTCATCAGCTGCAGCTAAACCCCATTAATGCCTTGTGGACACACTGTTGCTGGGGTTACCGTATACATATTGCACAACCTCCGAAACACTTCCCTCTGTTTTGTAGCAACTCGCACTGGAGAAGCAGTCTTCCCTCATAACCTCATCCCACCCCAGGCCCAGCTGAGCCAGACACTCATTCCCAAAACAAGACGACTCCGGGGAGCCTGTGGTGCCCAGGCCCAGGGGAGGCAAGAGGCAAAGAGGACGGAGGGTGAGTGCAGAGGGTGCTCCGGGCTGTGTGTGTGCTCTTGTGCAAGCTCTGAGTTGCTCCCTGGAGAAGTGGCAGCAGTCACTCCCTGTGAATTTAGGGAGACAAACATGGTCCTAGCAAAGATGAGCCTGGTATCCAAAGCCATGTCTCGGTGACACTCAGCTGTGAGCCTCGGTGTCCCAGGTGAGCACTGGAGTTATGCAGCTTGTTGAGCTCCCCAGGGTAGGAGATAGCCTGGGAACATCCTGACCTTTGTTGGAAGTAGCAAGGAGGGAAAATTTCCCTGGGAAGCTGAGCACTGAGCCGTGTCCACACTCCACCACATCACAGGACCTGTGGAACCTTGTCCTCAGCTCCTGCCTGTGCCACGGGCTCTGGACCAAGTTGCAGCCTCCTCCTGGGCTTCCTTTTCCGGGCCGCATGAAGAACAGCAGGAGCTGGCCAAGAGCAGTGCTCCATCCCAACAGGGTTGTCATGGTGACAACAAATGCACAACAAACCCCAGCCCTTAGGAACTGAAACCTGACCTGCTCAACCCGACCCTGTGGGGCAACTCGCCAGCCCTGGCTTGATGCCTGCCACTCACCAGGCTTTCTCCCTGTGCCGCCTCTCGGCTCTTGCGGCTCTGCAGCCCCTGGAATGGGCTGGAGCTCCTACAGAAGAGCTGCCGACCTGTGCAGCTCCATCTTGAGCCCCTGCCTGCTGCTGCCGTCCCCTGTCAGAACTTCTGCAAGCTGGGTGCTCCAGCTGGTGTTACCTGGGCAAGCAAAGGACAAGTCTATATCTTCAGCAAGATTTAACCACCTTCCTCAATACAGCAGCCCTGATGATTGCCCTCTCCTTCAAGCAGAGAGCAGGCGAGCAGATCTTCCCCACTTTCTGTGGGGTAAGATGACAGTCCTAGGTCCTTACTGGCCTCCATGGAGCATGGTTTAAATTCCCCCTGTGACCTCCGAGCCTCTGCACTTTGGGACCTGCTTTTATATTTAATGAAGAGCTGAAAGCACATTTGTTCGGGACAGAGTCCTCCTGGTGCCACCTCCTTCATGTAGTGCCTGGGCTCTCTGGCCATGTCTGAGCTCTGTACAAGCCAGATGGAGGAGAAACACTCATTGATGAGGTCTGCTCAGACTCTGGCATCAGTCTGGTCCATGCTTGATGAGCCTTCATACCTGTCCTGCCCAGGCTTAACTGTCCCCTCCGGAATGTCCTTGCCACCTGGTAGCCATGGCCACCCATGGCCATGAAAACCCACTCCTGCTGATTGAGGGATCACAGGGCTGGTTGGGAGGACATGAAGAAGTGGGGTCCTTCATGTTGCCAGGTGCTGTGGTATACCTGTGTCCTCTGACATCAGCTCCAATGTGGGAGCTCAAGGTGGGGATCCTAAATCTTGCAACATTGGTTGATGATCACCACTGGAGGTCTCCGGACCCTGCTGCAAGCCAGGATCAGTATGAGCGGGTTGCTCAGGGTTTTGTTGAGTCAAGAGATGAAAACGAGGTCTCAGCAGAAAACAGTCAAGAAGAGGAGATTATCACAGAGGCCATACCCTTCCAAAGCAAAATGGCTCCAGGTGCAAGAGCAGAACTGATACCCCCAGGGCAGCTCAGCCACAGAGACACTCGTTTGTCCTTGCCCAGGGCAGACAGAGACTGTAGGGTGCCAAAGGTGTTTGAGCTGCTGCCCAGCTCCTCAAGCTGCTGATTTACCCTCAGGACCCTGCATGGCAGCAGCAAACCCCACGCTGCATCCCCTTGGTGCCAGCATCTCCTGGTGATGGTAGGGCTGGCAGTGCAGGATGACAGGGAGCGCCAGGGAAGCACCAAGGCTGGAGCAGGCACTGGGCAAAGAGCTGAGGTGGGGCCATGAGTAAGTGATGTGGGTTGTGTCGAGACTCCATGGCAACCACAATATTTGGGCGTTGCTTTAGCCCGTCAGCCTGCAGCACCCACCTAGAGCCCCATGTGTGGTTGTCTCCAGGTGAGGTAAGTCAGTAGCCAGAATGGGCAGCACTGACATGTGACTAGCTGCTGGTTGGCATTCATCCCGACAGCCTGGGCAGCGGCCTCTGGTCCATGGTGTTACCCACCAAGAGAGGCCAGTTCCATTATGGAAGGTCACACTGATCATGTGGGGCAGGGGACAGGGCTGTGGGGCAAAGCACAGTGGGGCTGGCAGTGGGGAGCCTGGGGTGGCAGGCTGGTGATGAAGGGGCCTTCTGGGGTGGAGGAAATACCTCGTGGACTAATGGAGGGACTTTGTCGGGTGATGGAGGGACCTTGTGGGGTGCCGGTAGGGCCTCGTGAGGTGATGGAGGGGCCCTGTGGGGTGGCGGAAGGCATCCCCGAGCCCTCTGTGCCGGCTGCCCGGGCTCCCTCCCCACGCCCCGGGCGCTCCCCGTCCGTGCCGCCGCCCGGGGGAGGCGGGAGGGGGCGGCCCGGAGCCCCGTGCGG
>VZRU01014318.1:20028-33691 GCA_013398155.1 Pedionomus torquatus
TTCCCCGCCCTGCTGCTCCTCCTTAGCGACGGTCGCCAGGCAACGCCGCTCCTCCCTAGCGACGGTTGCCGGGCAACGCGAAAGCCGGCGGCGTAGCATCCCATCCCGCTGCTCCTTTCTGCCCGCTCTCTGTCTGTCAAGTCCTCGAGGGGACCTAATCCCATCCCCGCTCCATCCTGGCCGCTGGGCGAGGTATCTGCTGTGCACCTTGGGGTGCCGAGGCCACAGCTGGCTACAGCTGTGTCCTTTCCTGGCTGAGGTGCTGTGGGGTGCTCAGCGCATGGTGGCAGATGCTGGGTTCGTAGGGCGAGGCTGGCCAGGTGACAGCTGGCTGGGATGTGACAGTTGCCGCAGCGGTCTGCGGGCATGCAGAGGCACCTCTCGACTTGGCCTCCCAGCATCGCTGGCTGCAGGGCACCGTGTTTGGCCCAGCTCTGTGCAGGGGGGATGTGGGCACTGGCAGAGCCAGTGGGCAAGGGAGAGGTGGGGCTGGAGGCAGGCTGCAGTGCCATTTCTCATCATGGGCGAGCAGGAGGAAGGCGGCCGCATTGCGTCATTCTTGGAAAGTGCTCCTGTGGGGATGGGCTGATGTGCTCACTCCTTGCCTCGCTGCTGACAGCTCTCCATCGGGAGCCTCCATCCCCACAAACATCTCTTGGTCGTTGATCTCAGGGCTTGCCCGAGGGTGCCACCAGCCCTCACCCCACGTGTGTGGGCTCTGCTACGGTCCCTCTGCCCTCACCAACCCTCCTCCTCCTCCTGCCCTCGCAGACCTGAGAGCAGAGCAGAGCCGGTGCTGCCAGCCAGATCCTGGGCAGTAAGAGGCCCTTCTGCCCCCCCGTCCTGCAGCCCCATGGCCGGGAGCGAGGAGATAGCATCCCTGGAAGAGAGCTTCCGTAAATTTGCCATCTATGGTGACACCAAGGCTACGGGGCAAGAAATGAATGGGAAGAACTGGGCTAAGCTGTGCAAAGACTGCAAAGTCACTGATGGCAAAAGCATCACCAGCACCGATGTGGACATTGTCTTCTCCAAGGTGAAGTAAGTGACAAGGCTTTTTGGGGCCTCCAGCTGCTCAGAGGTTGGGGATGTTCTTGTGGTGTGGGAAGGGTGGCAGTGCCTGGGTGTGGTGGTCCCCAGGGAGGTGTGGTACCTCTGCTGCATTCTCAGGCAATCTGATGGTCTCTCCATCATGGAGCAGTGGGTGCTGCCCTGTGGTGTCCTGCCTTCAGGGAGTTTGTGTGGCTGCTTTTGCAAGACCTGATAATAAATTAACCCAAACTTGGGGTTTGGGAGGCTCAGATTTTGGTGCAGAGGCTGTGCCTCTGCTCCTAGGCATTAAAGTGGGCCTGGATGGTTCTTCCAGGTTCTAGCAAGAAGGTGCCACAGGGAGAAGAGGGTACTCAGGGGTGTCCTGTGTGACACGGCACATCCCATCTCCTGGCCAGCCCACACCTGAGCTTGGCACAGACTCTGGTCTTTGCTTCTCAGAGGTCACAGGGGCAGCTGAAGAGCTAAAGGCCCTTTTGGTGTCCCTGAGGACACACTGGCACCAGGGTGCATGAGCAAGGATTGATGGGAGCCTGCTCCCTCTGAACCCTCTGCCCCAGCATCCCCTTGTTTCCTGGTTGGGCCTGGAGGGTCTGAGTAATGAGAGGTTTCTGGTGGGTAGGAGGGTGGGTTACTGTGGTGCCTCAGAGACAAGGATCAGGCACTGGTGGGAGAGATGCTCTGTGCGTGTCCTTCCAAATTTTACCATAGAAGGACTGGTGCCTGCCATGGAACAGAATACTGGGCATCCCAGGCAGGCTGGGAGCAGTGGGAATGGATGCATGTCCCCTTATGCCACCAGCACCCAAGTTCCTGAGCACTTCCAAGCAGGGCTGAGTGTTTTAGCATCAGGGACTTTCAGCATGTGGCTGAAAACCTCCTGGAGCTCAGTCCTGGCTCTGCCCAGCCTGACCCATTCCTCTGGCATTGCCCTGGCCGTAGCTGCATTTTGGAGGTGGGCAAGGGGCCCATGACTGTTGGAAGACAAAGCCAGGGTCACCCTGATGCTGCTCATCCTGCTGCAGCCCTGTTTGAAGGCACAACCTGAGGATGTGCTTACTGCAGCCTGGATTTTGTGCTTGCAGGGGGAAATCAGCCCGTGTCATCAACTATGAGGAGTTCAAGAAGGCACTGGAGGAGCTGGCCCCCAAGAGATTTAAGGACAAGAGCAAAGAGGAGGCGTATGAAGCCATTTGCCAGCTGGTGGCAGGGAAGGAGCCCATTAACGTGGGCGTCACGGTGAGTGAAGAGCTCCTCAGCTGCTGGGAGCAGGGGGGATGGTTGGGAGAGAAGGACAGAGCCCTGTCTGCAGTCCAAATGCTTCCCCGGGGGACCCCATGGTGTACTGGGGATTGCACAGGTCCCAGGGGCAAGGGAGGAAGGGGATGGGGCATGTTCTTGACTCCTGTTGCCTGTCTTCCTGCTGCAGAAAGCCAAGACGGTGGGGGCAGTGGAGAGGCTGACAGACACCTCCAAGTACACGGGCTCCCACAAGGAGCGCTTCGATGAGAGTGGCAAGGGCAAGGGCAAGAGCGGGCGGGAGAACATCGTGGACACCAGCGGCTACGTCAGCGCCTACAAGAACGCGGGCACCTATGATGCCAAAGTGAAAAAGTAGAGGGGTGCCCATGGCACTCACCACCCCGGTCCCTGCGCATCGGCCATAGGGCCAGCGCTCACATCAGCCTTGGGATATGTCCGTGTGATGTAGGGCCCGGGAGGCTGTGCTGGGGCCAGCCCCGGGCTGGTGGGATGTCTCCCGCCCAGCGCTGATGTGACTGGGAAGTCGCTGAGCCGCACGCTCTGCCCCAGCGCTACGTCTGTGTGTCCTCCCTGTGCTGTGACCCCTCCTGTTCCCCTTGTGCTGTTCTCCACAGCCCCTCGCCACTGGCAGCACCCACTGTACTAACAGCACTGCTCCTCAGGGCTCCTGCTGGCACCCAGACCTTCCCTACCTCAGCCCTGGCTTTCAGGGCACCCTCCCTGCCAGTTCCACCATTAACCACAGCTCCTCTTCCCCCAGACCTCCCGGGGACCTGCCTTAATGCTCCCACCAGTTCCACCGTGGCTGCCTCCTTCCTTTCCCACTGGTGCCCTTGCCCTGGGACTGCTCGGCTTTGCCACAGGAGGCTCAGACCCTGCTGGTGATGTTAGTGCCAGTACTGCTGGGACGCTCCCAGTCCAGCCCCTGCATGTATCCTGGGAAAGCTGGCCATTGGCAAAGGTTCTCCCACCTGAACCTCCCACTGCCTTCATGAAGCCCAAACCAAAGGATGCTGCAGACCCACACTGTAACCTGGCTCTGCAATAAAACCCCCTCCGCACTGATGCCCCTGGTCTGGTTGTGTTCAGCGGGACTGAGGAGTGAGAACCCTTTGCCTGTTCACCCAGCTGGGCAGTGGGGGGCCAGGCTGGCCATGCCACCCCTGTGACTGGTGCTGTGGGCTCGGTGCTGGCCATTGGTGGTTTTGGCAGCTCCTGGCTGGCTCTGAGTTGCCGGAGCAACTGCAGGCACACAAACACAAGGGCCTGGCTCCCACTGCTGCTCTGTTTGCAACCAAACACATGAGCTCCTGGTAACCATCCCTGGGAACAGGCTGGGCTGTGGGATGGGACAGTGCTCCGGGATGGAGTGATGGTTGCTGTGGATGCTGGGGTGCACAAGGCTTGTGGTGCACAAGGACGTGGGATTGCTGCGTCCCAGGTGCAGGACCAAGCCAAGTGCAGAGTCCTGCACCTGCAATGGGGCAATCCCAGGCACAAATACAGGTTGGGCAGAGAATGGCTGAAGAGCAGCCCTGAGGAGAAGGACTTGGGAGTGCTCATGGATGAGAAGCTCAACATGAGCCGGCAGTGTGCACTGGCAGCCCAGAAAGCCAACCACATCCTGGGCTGCATCAAAAGAAGCATGAACGGGTCACGGGAGGTGATTCTGCCCCTCTACTCTGCACTTGTGAGACCCCACCTGCAGTACTGTGTCCAGCTCTGGAGTCCTCAACAGAGAAAGGACATAGAACGGTTAGAACGGGTCCAGCGGAGGGCCACGAAGATGATCAGAGGGATGGAGCACCTCTCCTATGAGGACAGGCTGGGGGAGCTGTGGCTGTTCAGCCTGGAGAAGAGAAGGCTCTGGGTAGACTTTTGAGAAGCCTTCCAGTATCTGAAGGGAGCCTACAGGAGAGCTGGAGAGGGACTCTTTGTCAGGAAGCATAGTGATAGGACAAGGGGTAATGGTTTTAAACTGGAAGAGGGGAGATTTAGATTGGATATTAGGAAGAAATTCTTTCCTGTGAGGGTGGTGAGACACTGGAACAGGTTGCCCAGAGAAGCTGTGGATGCCCCATCCCTGGAAGTGTTCGAGGCCAGGCTGGATGGGGCTTTGAGCAACCTGGTCTGTCGGGAGGTGTCCCTGCCCATGGCAGGGGGGTTGGAATGTGATGATCTTTGAGGTCCCTTCCAACTCTAACCATTCTGTGATTTTAAGGCTGCGCGTAGGTGCCACCACCCCAATACTGCACTGCACCCCCACTGCACTGCAGCGGTGCCTGGGTGGCGGTGCCTGGGTGGCAGAGCCAGGCTTTCCAGCCAGATATCCACCTCTGTAGTCATCTCTTCAGAGCTAAGCTCCCTAAATAACCCACAGGGATTACTTGGTCACAGCAGTGGCAGTACCCATGCCAGGAGGGACATGCTGGGGTCACGCATGTGACTTGGGTGGGCTTGCTCCCTGACGATGCACATCCCTGCACCTTTTACATCCTCACCACCTGATTTTTAAAACACAGAAGGAAGAGGTCATCTTCTTCTGGGCTGGTTTCAGCCTCAGTGAGAGTCCACCAGTAAGTGTCCACCAGTGGCAGGCTGGGGTGAGGACTTGGGGTTCATTAGCCCTCCTTGGTTGGTGTTAGCCCACCCCTGGGCATGTCAGTGGGAGTTTGTGGCTGGCTGTGCCTCTAAATGCTCTTCCAGAGATCAAATATTTCTCCTGTCAAAAAGTTGCTGCTAAAAGGGTGGGGTTTTAACCCTTTGCTGAATCTGTTGCCCAGATGCAAAAATGAGGTGCAGATTTCCCAGGGCAAGGCTCCCCTGAATTGACCCATGGAAGCGCTATCCACAGCCCTGTCCTCATGTGTTCTTTGTGAAGGAAGAACGTTTTGTGGAGAGGTGAGTAGGCCAAGCCCCATGGGACTAATCCCCCTGCTTGTCTGTGGATCTGCTGAGGACTTGGTGGTGGAACAATGGGAGGTACGATTGTGGGGGGCAGACACATGGTGTGTGAAGGGATGTTGTAGGTCCTGATGTGCTTTTCAAACTTGGAGATGGAGCCTGGGAAGGGGATTTTTGCCTGTTTTTAAGCTTGCATGTGACAAGAACAACAACTCTGGCATCCCTTGGGGCTGGGGACCTCAGCAGCTCAGCTGCTGCTGAAGACCCAAGGTTTGTGAGCTTGCAACAAGGGTGGATGGGTCCTTGCTTGGAGTTATGGCCCTAAATTCATCCAGAAGCAAGGGGAGCTGAGCTGTTGCTGAGCAGCTGATGGAGCAGACAGGGCAGGGGCTGCAGGATGTCCTCTCAGACAGCCAGCTTGCCTCAGCCTTGCCATCAGCAGGTTGCATGCTGCTCTGTATCCTGAAGAGAAACAACTCCTTTGTAGCCTGAGAAGCCATGGTGGAGGTCAGGCAGTGACTACCAGTTCTCACACACTGCCAAAGTACCTGACTGCAATAGTCTGGCCACTGCTGCCCTCGCCACCCAGCCCTGTCCCCATGCAGGGGACAGCATATGATGGAGCTGTCTCCTTGGGGACAAGGATAAGGTCTGAGGGAGAAAATCCTATATAAGCTGTGGAACAAGCAGTGAAGAACTTGAAGAGGGGCTGGAGAGGGTGGCACTGGAACACAGGATGGACTAGAAGAGGCTGAGTCAGACTGCTCAGCCCTTGAGAAGATTATAACCTGAAGGGACTTCCATGGGGCCAGCAGCTCCGGTCATTTTCCCAGTGAAGCTTGAAGTGATGCCATGGGCTGCTGAGACAGCAGAGATCTTCAAGTATTAGTTGCAGAGCTACTTTATGTGATGAGAAGTGACAGGGCCCAAACAAAAGGGCTTGCAGCCATTTCCCCTGTGCTAATGGGTTTACTCTGGCCAAGTCTTTGCTCTGAGGTTGGCTCCTCACCAACTCAAGAAAGGTATTTTGCTACTCTGACAGCAGAGGAGTCAATGGGTGGAAGGTGTCCTGGCCAGTATTTATGTCGTTCACATTGATCCAAGCCCTGAACACGATGCTTTTTTTACTCCTTTCCATTTGTTTTGTCCCCTTGGCTGCTCTCCAGTCCCACTCCCGCATCAGAGGACTCCTCCAGATTTCACACCCAACGCCACTGCCACAAACACTTGTCTGCTCCACCATTTTGGATAAATCCAGACTTTCCTATAGGCTGATGTCCCAGTTTGCCAGAGAGATGTGCAGCCCAGAAGGCTCAGCTGAATGGTTGTAATGAATTTAGCTGTCAAGTGGGTTCTCTACCCCCAAGGTCACTTCCCTAGAGTTTCTAAAATCATCCTAGGATCAAGCCTCTACTGAATGAAGTGCTTCATGTTTTGACAACATGTCGTGTGCCTGGGACTAGGGATCTGGGTCCTCTGAGAGGTTGTTTTCCTGTGGAATGTGTGGTTTGGCCAGAGATACTGATGAGGACTGGTCACTCTTTTCCTCAAGGATGTAGATTCATTCCTAGAAGAACAAGGCAATGGATGCTGAAGCAGAGCATCTGCATCTTCTCTTCCACCTGGAGAAGAGAAGGCTCGAGAGAGACCTTAGAACCCCTCGCAGTCCATAATGGGGCTAAAGAAAAGCTAGGGAGTGACTCCTGATCAGGGAGGGAAGCTATAGGATGAGGGGGATCTGTTTTACACTGAAAGAGAGGAGATTTAGATGAGTTCTCAGGAAGGCATTCTTTGCTGTGAGAGTGGTGAGACACTGGTCCAAGTTGCCCAGAGAAGCTGTGGCTGCCCCATCCCTGGAGGTGTTCAAGGCCATGTTGGCTGGGACTTTGAGCAGCCTGGTCTGGCAGGAAGCGTCCCTGCCCAGGGCAGGGGGTGGGACTGGATGGTCTTTAAGGTCCCTTCCAACCTAAACTGTTCTATAAGCCCAGCAGGATTTTGTCTTTCTGTCCCTATGTAGGAGCACCAGGAAGAGCTCACAGATGTTGCTGTTCCATAGAGCTGCTCCCTCGGGGAGCATCTCTCTATGGGGTGCCTCACACCAGTGCAGCACAGATCCTTGGTCCCGCACCAGGCCAAAGAGCTTCCCGGTTGAGCTGTTCCTCCATACTTTTCCATTTCACTCCTAGTCCAATGGACAACTGTTTCTAAACCACACAGACTAGGCTGTATATCCTGTTCAGAGAAGATTCAGAGAGCAGCTGATACCCCGGAGGGTTAGGCACCTTCTCAGCACTTTACCTCTAAACCCGGGTCTAGGATTCCAAACCCTTGTAGCCAGTGCCCCGAGATACTGGTTTGACTGGGAATATTACATGCAAGACTTCACTGCCAGCTAGGTGCTACCAGCACTGTGCTGGAATATTGATTCAGTGCCATTTTAGAGGGAATTCAATTAACTGAATTACCATCTTCCCAGGACATCATTGTTTCAGACAAAATTTTATTATACAGGAGTCATCCCCACTTTTTGTTAATGTAATGACTGTGGCAGAAGGGTAAAGATGCGGGGGAAGAGAGGAAAAGAAAGATCCTGAGAAGTAAATGCATTTTAAAAAGCAAAGATTAGCTTCACCAACATTAAATATAACATGAGTTTTTGTACAAGGTAAAACCGAACACAGTCCATAGTTAATGCCTGTTTGGGTCCCTGTACAGTGGATAATTGCATGATTGCGCTGAACTGCAGTACTGAGCAGAACCCTGTGCTGATGGTCCTGACGCAGCTCCTACAAACAGGGATGGTGTCTCACAACTGCTGCATTTTTCAGCTGGAAAAGGGCTTTTGAAAATAATGTGGTTGCTCTCTGTAGTCAACTGCTGCCACAGGATGGTTTATGGACGATAAAAATCTCGGCTGGTTTGTTGCAGAAAAAAAAAATTAAACCAGAAGTAGTAAAGGTTTGTTGTTGGTGTGTTTTGTTTTTTTTTTTTCTAAAATCAATAGACTGATTTCATAGAATGAGATGTGTTGAAAGAGACCTCAAAGATCCATCTAGTCCCAACCCCCCCTGCCATGGGCAGGGCCCTGAAGGGGCATCCACAACTTCTCTGGGCAACCTGTTCCCGTGCCTCACCACCCCTACATGAAAGAATTTATTCCTAGTATCTAATCTAAATTTCCCCTCTTTCACTTTAAAAACATAACCGCTTGTCCTATCACTTCACTCCCTGATAAAGAGTGTCTCCTCATCTCTCCTGTAGGCCCCCTTTAGGTGCTGGAAGGCTGCCATCAGGTCTCTCTGCAGCCTTCTCCAGCCTGAACAGCTCTGACTCTCTCAGCCTGTCTTCCATTTATTAAAAATCACATTAAAATTTTTTGTAGCTGAGTTTGTAGCTTAGAGCTCTGTATTTCATGATGACTACAGCTACAATGCATTTTAAGATTTCAAACGTAGCTGTTTTGTACAGAAACTGATAGAAGCCATTCAAGGAGATTGATAGCATGTGCTGAGGCAGCTGGAAGCACATCAGTGGAGTGCTGAAATTGCAAGAGGCAAAGTCTCCTCTCTCTCCTTTTGACCCAAGACACTTCTAAAAGAAGGGATTTCATCAGACCTGGAATATTCCTGCCTTTTCGCTCACCAAACCAGTATTTTCATATCTTGGCTTAGAAGCCCATAAGAAGTTCCAGCCTCCTGAAGCATGTAACGTGCAGTAACGATCACCAAAATAGCCTGTTCGTGTGTCAAAACCCTGATTTCATCCTTTTGCCACCAGCACAGGAGCATTACAAGGAATATACATGAGGTAGAGGACAGGGTATCTCCCTGTGACAGCCAAGCAGTTCTCCAAGACTGGCCCGTACCTCTGGCTGTCCTGTGGAAGAGCCCCAGTCTCCTGAAGCCTGGCAAGTTGTTTCACTTCCAGTCTTACATATTCCACCTGGGAACTCAGCCGGTGATTTTTCCAAAGCAACTGCTCTTAAGGAAACACAGGGAGAAGGCTGAGCTTACAGCTGCTGCTGCACTGAGCATCTTTCTACCAGGCAGGGCAGGGCTGTCCTGAGAGACACGATGGGACTGTGCTGTCCCGAGGCTTGAGGTTATGCTCAGCGAAAACCCCCAGAGCATCCTGTAAGGGGCTGTGGGATATTCTTCATTACCCAGTCTTTAAGACTCGGGGCTGTAGGAGTGGATAAATCCCATCCTGTAGTTCAGTGTCACCTTCCTAACCCTCAGGGCACAGAATCACGTGGTCTCTGCTCCCAGGCCATAGCAGAGGAGATGCGCCACCTTCCTTGGCCACCAAAACTGTGAGTTGGCTACCTCAGGATGGCACAGCAGCCCTGACCTTTTATACTGGCCATTGAAGTGGGCTGGGCAAATGAGGATGGAGGTTTGGACCAGTTTGTCTGTCTGGGAGCAAGGAGAGAGTGAAAATAGCTTGTGGGAAGCTGGTTCTGGTCCTTCAGCAGTGCAGACCAGAAATCTTGTTACATCTTACATTACAGAATCTTGTTCTTCTTGTACAGTGGAACAAAGCTCCCAGAGAAGTGGTACGTGGCACAGCTGGGGCCAGCACAGTGCACGTATGGTTCTACTGCATCTGTTTTGCGAGTCTTATAAAGCCACACTGGCCACCATTTGCTTGACGTAGGGTAGGCCAGGAGGCTATCAAGGAGTCCTGCCCCTTTGTCCTGCCACCTGTGGGTGTTTGATTGCTCGACAGCCAACAACTAGAAGAAACAGCCCCGTCCATCAATTGCAAGACAGACACTGATACAAGGCTCCCCTCCAGCTGCTGCATCAGACAGTCCTCTTGTGATGAGATGAGACAAAAGAAAACAGACAAAAAAATCATGATCCCCCAAATCACAAATGTTAAGAAAAATTCATCACTTTTCTAGTTTTCTCAGTGCCTGGTAAGTCCCCAGGAGCCTTTCCAGCCAGGCTGGTGAGCTCCCTGGACAGTGACAAGTGACATTGAGCGTATCATGATGTGAGTTCAAGCGGGCTCTTCTGTGACTGTTTTGAACTATTCATTTGAAAGCCACTTCCAAAGAAAACAGACATTTTCAAAGCATTCCTGCATAGGTGTGCAAAAAAAAAAGAGCCTAAACAAACAGTAAAATCTGAAATACAAAAAGATATTCAGGCATTTTGGCAGGGAGCTTAGGTGATGTCAGAAAACAAATCTAAACAGAAATGTTTCTATGGAAATTTTTTATTTTTTTTCTTAGGCTTAATTGGAAACAGATTTTTTAGCTTTGGATTTAAACATTTCCCTGCAGCATCTGCAATGCTGTCCCTACATTGTGCATTTTAGACTCAGGGAACAGAGGAAGAGGAAAACTGCCTGTTGACATTATTGCCACAGGTTTAGCCAGTGGGAAATCCTGCATCCTGATCCTCCTAAGGTTTTTCACTGGTAGACCTCAAGGCAAATAGCAAAATCAAAGGAGCTCTCTCTTTCTGCCCACATAAATCCAACATTCCTTGCTCCACTGAGAGAGAGCTTTGAGAAGAGTGAGGAGCTCAGGGTGGGTCAAGGTCACAACTGGATGAGTTCAGGCTCTTCTCTAGGTGAACCATCTTGAGGAGGGCATCTCACTGAGGGGGATCTCATTTCCTGATTCAGGGAGTTTGAGTAAGGTCTGCTGAGAATAAAAAGTCCAGTCTTCCACTGGCCTGAGAAACTGATGTGGTTCGATACACCCCGCAGCCGTGTGTTTGCTAAACCCAGCCTGAAGAAGGGAGTTCAGCTGCAGACAGCCATGGAGACAGGTCCAGGGGACCAGAACCTGGGGCAGACTGTGATCACATTGAATAAAACATAAAACCACAGCCCAAACACATGCACAACATCTGGGAAACACAGAGATCTGAACAACTTGGCCCTGAAGACAGCCCTGAAGATCAGCCAGAGGATGATAAGTATTACTAGAAGTTTTGCAGATGAGTTGATGGACCCAGAATCTTCCCAGGGTTGGACATGAGACAAAATGAGTACAAACACAGCAGCTGAGGCACACAGAGGAGCCTTTGCTCTTTGCTGCTTCTCCTGGGGAGCAGGAGAGGCCTCTGATGGCTGAACAGTGCATCTACCTGGCTAGTTCTGATGTGGGCAGACACTGTGCTGGGCAGTGGGCGGCTTCCACGGGGAACCTCATGAAACTCAGTCGGCACCACCCAAATTTGGGACCTGCCTGACAGCAAAGCATTGGAACTATCAGTAGATTGACTCTGTACAGGTGGGAGAGGAAAACGGTGACTATCCATTTTTTTATACAGTATTTCTTGATAAACGGTATAATAAAATTATCCTTAATTTATGTTTCAGAAAACAAACCTTTTCCCCCCTTGCACCAAAATACAGTCTGGCAGCCCTTCCTTCACCCTCCCCAACAAAAGCGGTGGGACTCTTTTTTGCAGGCAAGAAAAGATGCCTGCAAAGAAGAGGTGGCATAGAACCCAGCAACCCCAAAATCCACAGCCTGACACAACAATCTGCCTCCACCTCCTCCTCCTCCCTGGAGGAACCTGCCCATCCCATTGCAGGAACATGAGCTGAAACTTGCCACACTTGACCATACAGTCCATCTTCACAGCATCAACTCATAGTCAAGCACGATGAGAAGTCATAACCCCTTTTTTACCTTCTGTTGTGCCCACAGACTGCAAAGCTCAGGAGGACGATTTGATGAAAAAAGCCACCAGAAAAAGCATTGAAGTTTGCACTGTTATTTTCAGTAGTAACAGAAGAAATGGAAAGGCAAACTGTGGTGCAGCTCCCTTAAGATCCTTGTTCTATATGTCATATATAACTCACCTGTTGGGTGTTTTCTCTGATTTACTGGGTGAAATC
The DNA here is from genome assembly GCA_013398155.1 of Pedionomus torquatus. Classification (NCBI taxonomy): domain Eukaryota; kingdom Metazoa; phylum Chordata; class Aves; order Charadriiformes; family Pedionomidae; genus Pedionomus; species Pedionomus torquatus. Next base: position 32,110 of record VZRU01014318.1, read on the forward strand.
ACATGTTATCCCTTTGTTGCTCCTTCTGCAGAGTTGAGGCAGCTCAGAGCTACAGCAGCAACCCAACCTGGCACATGCATTTTAGCATCATCAGAGCTATAACTCCTGTTTGATGAGAAACCCCTGAAAGAGGTTGGGTTGTTCTTTTTTTTTTTTTCTTTTTTTTTTTTTCTTTTTTTTTAAAAAAAGAGAAAACTCTCCTTGTTATATTTTTCGAGGGTTTTAGTGTGGTTTGTATTACAAGTGGTACTTGAGCTCTTTGAGTAAATACTGCTGGGTGATGGCACACGCTTGTGTTTTATGGTGAGTTTTTCAGTAGCAGTAACTACAGGATTAGCACTGTTTCTCTGTTGACTTGCTGGCTCAATTAATCTGTGCCCTAATGACGGGAAGATTACAAAGCTCAAACTGTGAGTACTGGGAAAGGTTTGCCTTCTCCAGATTCAACCACCAAGGTGGGCTCCTGGAACCTGCAAACGAAGGCGACCAACGAGCCTCTCATGAGGAGAGAGAGGCCGTCTCATCAAAGGTAAGTGCTGTCAGGAAAAGGTTGTAATTATAACTTGTTAACTGGGCTATCACAGCATCCTTGGGCATATGAGCAGCTTTAAACCTGGCTCTTTGGGGATAGGCAACCTTGGCCTGTTGGTGTGCCTGCCATCACCACAAGCCCCTGAGATGCCCTCTGGGCTCCTGCCATCCCTCACCCCAATCTGTCTCCTGGCCCTGTCACCCATTCCACACCTGGGTGGCCCCCTGGACCTCTCACCTGGTGGCACTGCCGAGTTAGGGCTGTCAGGAGGGGATGGGCCTCACCCAGCAGCACCCAGAGCAGAAGTCAAGTGGCAAGAAGGTCTTAGCTCCCGTGTGGTCAAAGTCTTCTAATCCATAGAGATGAGTGAATGTTTTGGTGTATTCTCAGCTTTCTAAGACTTGGGAAATTGTTTTGGCAGGCTGAATTTAGCTAGGCAGAGTGAGGGTGTTTCTGTTATATTATTAGATGACTGTAGGGGAAGCAATAATAATAGAATCATAAGATGGTTTGGGTTGGAAGGCACCTTAAACCCCACCCCCTGCCCTGGGCAAGGACACTTCCCCCCAAGCCAGGTTGCCCAAAGCCCTGTCCAGCACCCTGAACCCCTCCAGGAACGGGGCAGCCACAGCTTCTCAGGGCAACCTGGGCCAGGGTCTCACCACCCTCAGAGTGAAAAATTTCTTCCCAATATTTCATCTAAGTGGGTGTTTGTGTTCTGATTTTTACAGAACTACTAACCAAAAGAATTGAGACTTTTCCTTTTGGTCTTGAAGTAAACTATTCTATCCAAACATAAACGAATGGCTGTTTGATAGAGATGGTTTTGTTTCAGAGTGTATGCTTTTATTTTAGTGATCAGCATGCCAGACACTTGTACTGCAGGGGATATCACCCATGGGTGCACTGTGTACACTTTTAGCCAAAAGGAAAACAGTTTTATTGATGAAATAATTTCATCCCTCTTCAGATTATTTCTTTCTCTTTTTTTTTTTTTTTTTTTTTTTTTTTTCCAATGGCAGGGGTAAATGGGGCCATTTTATCTAAAAA
>VZRU01014318.1:33729-137212 GCA_013398155.1 Pedionomus torquatus
GATGATTTATGTTTTTCCTCTTTTGAGTTTTTTTTTTTTTTTTTTTTTTTTTTTTTTTTTTTTTTTTTTTCCAATGGCAGGGCTAAATGGGGCCATTTCAGCTGAAAAATGCTCCACCTGCCCCCTCTACCGGTAACTGCTCTAATGCTGAAAACTGCATCTTCCAAAATTGCTGAAGAGGGCACTCTCCTTCCATACACACATCACTCGGTTAGTGCTCTCAACTTTGTCAAACATCAGAAATCGAGATATCTTAAAACCTCAGTCTCTTAGAGATATTGCTAGGATATTCCAGTGAATTTCTCTTGCCCCTGAGGTTGCCCAGAACTGACCCGTTGCTGTTAGGGCTTCTTGCAGCTGTTTCCCTGGGACTTTTGTTTCTGTCACCACTGCACATCCGATTTTTTTTTGCATCCAGCAATGAAGGTCTGCCAGGCTTCAGAAGATCTTCTGGTCTCTTCAGTTCTTGAAGCCCTTGTGTGTTGGATCATTTCTAGTAGTCAGAGTGTCATCACGAGAGGTTACCAACCAATGTGGTCATTCTCAGTCCATTTAGCTCAACAAGGAGTATGTATTTTCATTCTTTTCCACAAAGTCAATGGTACAGAAAGTCAAAGAAAGAAATGGTACACCAGTGGCTTCTTGGATATAATAACCACTGGATGCTTTCATGTCTGTCATCAAAGTCATAGGAAGACGTCAGACACCACAGATACATGAGCAAGCTCAGTCTGTCTGGGGATGTTTCTAGTCAGTGAGACCTGTTGCCTTCCTGCCATCTCTCTGCTTTAACCTCCTGGATGTGGTGGCTCCACTCCTTCTCTCCACTGCGAACAGGCCCAGGAACGTTTTAATGGCCCAACCATGCCTGGGAATTGTTGGAGAGGGTGTAAATTAAGTGGGAGCAAGCATGATGCTAATAGTTTACGAGCAGGGATAATCATGTTCCAGGGCTAAGAATATTTCTGGCATTGGTGGATGTCCTAAGCAGCTTGTCGAACCCATGAACCCTCTTTTGGGATTCTCTGTAGAAAATGCCATGGTGAATTCTCCACATGAGAAGTGTCATGAGTAGGAGTCTTGCTTCTCAAAATCAGGTTTTTTTCATCAATACCCATGGTTAACTGGGGGAGGGGAATCAATACCCACGGTTAATTGGGCAGGGGAAGGAGGCTGAGCAGAGATTTTTGTTTAACTTGTAGAAGAGCAATAACTGGAAAAACTCTTGAAAACAGGAAGTTCCCCAAAGATTCAGAGGGATGCTGCTGGATACCTCTGCTTTAGGAGCTCACTTAGTTTGGTTACATCTTCCAAAAAAATATGTCATTTAACACAATCTGACTCTGTAGAATTCAATGGTAGAATTTTAGTTGATTTCAATAAAACCAGGGTTGTTTGGGTTTTTTCCTCGTTTGTATGCAAGATATGAAAGAGGGAAAATAAATTATTTGGGTGCTTTACAGTGTTTAAAATTACAGAGTATTTGTCCATCTGCTAAATAAAAGAGAAGTCCCTCTTCTGAATGCATCTTTCATTTTGTGTAGTGACTGGCTGAGCTTCCAAAATTGATATATACTTGGTAAAGATAATGTGTTAAGATTGTTTCTTAGTGATTTCACAGTTCAGTTTATTTATAGCTTTCAGAGGACGGCCTTTCTTTGGTCAAGAAGCAGAGGAGTACCAGGTCCCTTCTTTTTCAGAGCACTTTATTGCTCCGGTGCATACAGGTGGATAAAAGTTTTCTTCTACCTTTTTATTTTCTGTCATATAATGTTCTTTCACCTGACCTGGCAGTGCGTTTCCTTTGAAAGGAGCCCAGTTTTCTCATCTCCTTCCGAAACACAGGCACTGGAGAATGAGCAACGCCACTCGCTTTTGGGCCACATATTTTTCCTATCAGTTATTCGGGTCATGGATCCAGTAATGGAATAGTCCTCAGTCAGCTCTCCAGCAGCCAAAGAGAAAGACCACCGAGAGACCTCCCCAGTTCTAGATACTGAGAATATTGATTTATCAGCTTTTGCCCAGCCCCAGCAGAGCTGCAAGGTGAAGAATGGCATAACTTTAACGGGGCATCACGGAAAAGGATTAAGACCAGCTGGAATTTAAATCTAGGCAAATCAATTTCAAAAATAAGCCATAGATTTTTGTATATTAGTTCATCATTCAACATTTTCTCAGAGACTTATCTCTCCATCTCTAACAACTTTCAAAATAAGATTAGTTGCTTCTAGAAGATATTTTGCTCTTAAACTAGGAATTAGCGTGCAGTGTTACTGGAGACCTGGCCTCATAATCACAGTGGTCCTCTCCGGCCTTATAAAATCTGTGAATCTGCAAACACAAGTGCTTTCTTCTCTGCTGTGCTCACTAGAGGGACATAGGAAATGGCAAAACGTAGGCCTTTTGGAAAGTCCACATGACTGAGACAAGAGCTCCTGTTCGCAGGGAACCGATGAGCGTGATCTACTGGCCAGTGGAAGTCCTGGCAGCTCCTTTTACAGGTTGACTGGGTCTTGCTGAAGTACAGAACTGGCAGTTCTACAATAACTGCAGATCTTCATTTTCTAGATTATGGATCCAAACCAATGAATTTCAGAATGAAGTTTCTTTCTGTGTTGTGTCCCAGAACAAAGTGCATGAGTTCAACAAAGACCCCAAAGAAGCAGGATTTGGTTTGCAGAATATGCTGTTAGGAAGCCTTTCTGAAAGCAATTTGAACTAGGGAAGTGCCAGATTTACATTTTCCAGTACCGTTTTGGGGGAGGTTTCTTTCCAAAATCAGCTACAGAATGAACCTCGGAAACCTCTGTCTAAAAAGGAACACTTTCATTTCAAAATGCCCAGTTTTGAGCATCAAGAGAGTATGGAAAACAGCAACGGGCATTCTGTTTGAATGCGACAAAAATGTGAGAGCCCTCCTTCTGCAGTGGGATAATCCAGGTGGAGCTCCACACTTCATTCTGGAGTTCAGGCAGGGTGCATTAGCGCTGCCCCCACGTGCCGGGCTTTTAGTTCTGGTTTTGTCTGATGACCACGTGCTGTAAAGCCCTGCAGCCAAGGCCCTCTGCTCTGGGTTAGCTCGGTTTAATCCCCACAAGTTCATGCTCTCAGAATTTCCAACTGTCCTGTTTGGTCTTGCATTCCTGGTCCCTGTCCCCAAGCCCTTAAATTCTTGTATTACGATAAGTAAAATACTTCAGTTATCAGGAAAGGCAAAACTTGCCCTTTTTTTCCATATCAATTAGAAATAACATATCATTGTATTTTTAGGTGTACTCATGTGGACAGCTGTGGATTCCAGAAAATACTGTGGTAATACAGGGAGTATGAAAAGATCTGAAGGGAAAGTGAGAAACCAGCAGGGCAAAGGATCCCAAATTCATTTCTCTGGCTAAGGGGACAAAGCGGAGGAATACTCTTGGAGGATCTAGTGCATCCTCACACACCCTGGCAAACCCCAGCAAGCCCGCCAAGGAATAAACAGCTGCTTAACAAAGAAAGTAGAGAGTAAATGCTCAGCAAGTCTCATCCAGAAATTTGTTTCCCTGGTGAAGGAATGGGACACACAGCGCTCTAAGAGATGGGACTTTCAGCCTATGAGATCCTCCGAGGGTTGTTTTGCAAAGTGGGTCTCGGTGCAACCCCCACTATGCTACGGGGGGAACATGGCAGGTCCCCACCGAGCCCTGGGCAGAGCAGAATGCGTTCATAGCGAGAACTGATCTCCAGCTGCTACGTAAGGGCTGGATCTTACTGCTTGTCTCAACTAAAAGTTGACTAGAAGTGTTCAACAGAAAGGTGGAGCCTCTTATAGATTAACTGGTGTTAATGAATTATTGTTTTTTAATTGGCTCCCTGGTCCCCTGCCCTTAGAGCTGTGCAAGGAGCAGCGGGGCGGGTCTGGTGTGCTGAAGCTACCCCCTGGTAGCTACAGAAAGCTCCAATTTAGCATAAAGACTGAAAGAGTTTTATGCTAAACCCAGCTTTTTCCACAGGCACGTGTGGAAAAAGTGTAGGAGTTAAATAAGATTTGCCCACTTGACTGAGATACGAAATGCAAACTGAAGGAAGCTGAGTGGAAAGTCTCAGCTGAGGGTTGGGTCTGACACCCTGAGAAGGGTGAGGTTTCCCCTTTCCACCGTGGGGGAAACACAGTGGGTTCACACCGAGCCCTTGGGGGTAACAAGGTGGGTCCTCACCGAGCCCTTGGGAAAGCAGCGGGTATTAGTAGTGGCTGTGGGCGGTTGGGTACTAGAGCAGTGTGAGCCAGGTAGTTATTTTCGTAGGGAAAATCCCACCCTCTTTCATACCATCTGCAAGAATCCCGGGCAGATTCACACCTGTGTTCCAATCAGCAGTGTGTAATGGTTACTCTGCCTGAATTTTCCATGGGAAAATGAGAAGACCTGTAACGTCGTACCTCAGGTTGCAAATCACTCGGTGTAATGGCTGTCGTTTTCTGTCAATTTTCTAACTTTCTGTGCATTTCACAATTCCTGGCAAAACACCACAAAAAAAGCGGGAGGAGGCAGACCTTTGGGGCGGTGACAATAGTGCGGTTGTGTTTAGAAACGCGTTCAGCCCGTTACCACTGATGCTGTTCAGCCCATGGTCCCTCCCAGACCCAGCAAAACGTCTGTCAGACCACAGAAATGTGGAATTCCCTCTCAAAGCTGGACACGTCTGGTTTTCAGACTGATGCAAGTTGTAGGAGCAATGAATAGGGTGCTGTTTGCCATCTCTGCTGGTGGCACTGCCCGGGTATGCCAAAGGCTCAGGCACCCGCCAAAGGGAAAGAACTGTAAATGGCTCTAGGCTCTGGCTGCAGAGATTTCAGTATGAAAACCCATCATTCCTGGTTTGTTGTCAGCTCTGACTTGCCGAGCAGCTGAGGTTCTCACAGCTGAGCTGCTGCTTTACGTGGAAGCCTTCAAAAGGGCTGGCCAGCAGCTGCCTTGAACTTCTACTGGTGAAGCTCATCAGGAAAGACCCAAAGGGCCAACGCCTACGGTCACTTTTCATTCAGGCAAACGCTTACACTGAGCCGAGGTTTGGAGCCCAGCTGGCAGGACGAAGCCGCAGCAAAACCTCAGGCAGGAAAGACATTGAGGAAGGCGAAGGCCAGATAACTGAAATGGTGAACGTTAAAGCTAAACCTCTTTTTGTCTTTTTCCTTAATGTTTGTGTTCTTTCAACTGTTCCTTGTAGATACTGTTTTTCTTACTGTTGCTCCCTCGCATGAGCTGTTTTATGCCAGGAAGTGCAACTTTTTTTTGTGACCGATGTCATCCTGGCCTTGGTAAGATGGAAGGATGCCAGAGAAATGACCCTGGAGTGGGGAGCCCTTGTGACCAGGGTGGGGGAAGGTCCCCAGCAGCTTGGAGGGGCTTCTCCAGGTCCTCACTGGGGTGGTGGGACTTGGAAACTGGGCTCTTTGCCTTTTCTCTTTAATTTGCGTTGGAAGTGATGGATCTCATCCCCCTCCCCTCAGTCCTGCGGTGAGAACAACCAGAAGCATTTTCCCTCTTCCTTGAGAGAGGGAGAGGTGGGAGTGCATTTCCCTCTGATTCCAGACCCACTACCTCACACCCATCCCTTTTAATCTTACTAATAAGTAATCTTATTTTACTAATAATAAACCAAGGTCAGAGTGGGAACATCTCATCCAGCATTGGTGGCTGCCAGAAATCAGGTGCTTGGAAGCACATTGCCCCCCACCCCTGTTGGGGGAGGCTGGAACTGGGTGGTCTTCAAGGTGCCTTTTGACCCAAACCATTCTATGATTCTATGTCCTGCTCCATTTCGGCCTCAGCAGATCCCACCAGCATCAGTTTGCTGCTGATTTACTGACCGTGGAGCAGCTCAAAGGGGACAGAAACGCCCATGAAAAGCTCCTTCAGCGGGTGGCAGGGAGCAGCGCCCAGCACCAGGTGATGCTGCAGGGCTGAGCCCCCCCCTCTCCCGCCCCCAGCTGCTTGTTCTGTTTAAACTGGTTCGCTGTTCCCAGTTTGTTTGCGGAGTTAAAGAGGGAGTGGGTATTCCCCAGCAAAAAGCATGTAGAGTCGTCACAGAAGTTAGAAATGTGCTGCTCGTTTAGACACTTGCCCACAAAAATGCATGCAGAAGCCTCCCAGGGCTTTCCAGAAACGGAAAGAGTCAGTGAAGAACAGTGATTTACTGGTGGCCCCAGTCCTGTGCTTTTTCAGTTTTCAGTGGAGGTTCAGCCCCTGCTCCACTTGCTGACCCAGAGGGGGTTTGCCAGAGATGGTTCCTATTTCGCCTTGAAAATACAAGTTCAGAGAACGGTAATAGAAATGTGATCCAGCCACTTTTTGAAATGCTTTTCCTTTCTCATGCCCACCTGTGTAAGAAACTGCCTTTTTGCTCAGCCTTCCTTTAACTTCCGACAAAAGAATCCCATCTTTCTGCTAAGGTAGTCATTAGTATTATTTTTCTGTTTTTATGAGGCAGATCACCAGAGGGCTGGAGCAGTTCCCTCATGGTTTATTTTAAGCACATTGTGCAGACGTGGCACTTCATTACGCCTTTATAAAAACCTCTGCAGCTGACGCTTCCCCTGGTGTGAACTGGAGCGAGGCACCGGCGCTTTCACCTGCCTCACCGCCTCATTAACACACACAGCATTTCAGTCTCCCACCGCTATTTTGAGAGCTTTCGGCTGCCTCGGGGAAAAGCTCTTGTCCCAAGGCACGCCTCTGCCCTCTCCTGCAGCCTGCCTTCCCCGCGGAAATCAAGATGCAGCACAAACGGGATTCGTATAAAGAAAATAACCTTTATTAGACAAATCAATCAAACCCTGAAAAAACAGTGTCAGGTAAACATTACTAAAGGTTTTTCCAGCACTGCAGAAACCTTTGAGAAGGTTCAGGAAGTTTCATGTTCCTCTTGCTGCATTAGTAAATTCTCTCCCTCTCGTGACACGAGCTGGTGCCGTCTCCACAGCCCAGAAATCTTGCATTAATTCAGCATCTATTTTAAAATAGTAACCTTTAACATCTTCCCCATGTAACTCTTTTCTGCACAAATTTTTACAGAGGTGTCAAACTCTGTTCTCTTTGCTGGTTTAAAAGAAAAAAAAAAAAAAAGAACAAGGTTTATAAAATATCCAGCTTATGAAAGATAAACAGGTGGTTTATGTCCAGCACAGGAATTTCCCAACTTGGAGTAAAATGGTCTGCACGTTGAGGGTGACTCTGGGGGTTTTAGCGCTCCAGATTATGCAGCACCTCCGGGGAGGAAACCTACAGATAAATAAAGGGCTGCTCCATCCCCTTTCTCAGGGTGAAGGGGACACTGCTGTCCCCAGCTAAGGGAGCCCAATTTACAGTGCTCCACAAAGCAGCAGTAAACAGGAGCTTGGCAGCAAGTACCCAGAGTTTCCAAAATTGATTTTCATTTCCTCTGAGAACAGGGGAGGGGGCCACGGCCACGGGGGCAGTTTTGATGTGACTCAGGAATGAGGCACATTTGTCCTCAGCTACACAGCGCTACCTCAGACAACGCGCTTTTCATCATCAACCCATTTGTGGTGGCCTCAGGTGCCATCACTGTGCAGGGCTCCTAAAACAAGGCACCATGGTGGGACTGGGGTACCCAGAGAGGGGCTGAGCCAGAGGCAAAGCCAGAAGCCAGTCTGTCACCCTGGACAAGGACCCTGTGCCACCGGACAGCAGCATAAACCAGCTTCAATTAGAGCCAGGCAATTAGGCAATTTGTACCTCCTGACCTTCACCAGTCAGCACCACATAGTCAGGGCTCTGCTGGCTGCTGTGGCCTCCATGGGATGTCCCCCCCTTGGGTGTCACAGAGTTAGTGCAGGAATGGCACAAGGAGGAGCTGGCAGAGGGTTAAGAGAGAGACAAGCTCAGCACTGAGGTACTGGGAGAATCATCTGAAGGAACAATTCACTGTAACAATGAAACTGCTTTTATTAAAACAGAAGTGTTAAGCCAAGAAAATAAATTATCACTATGATAGAAATATTTAGAACGTAAGGAAGGACGTTAACACTTGAGCTCCAGGTCAATATAACCCTGAAACAGAACGTTACACTACCTTTCTTAAATACCTCAGTTTTCTTCACGTCCTTCCAAAAACTTTATAAAATGTGCAGCTTATAGAACAAATAGTAACAGAGTCACTCATAACAAAAATCTGTACAGCTCATAACTTTAAAAATTATTTTTTTTGTCTTTTTTCAAACTGCCGTTACTTATTACTCATAAATACAGGGCTAACGAGTTTCGAACGCCCAAGGTCCCATCCAACACCAAAGCTATTACACGTAGGTGACAGAAACATCCCCGGGACTTGCCCCAGGCAAAGGTCAGGGTTTGGACTGTTAGAAAGAACCTAATTTTGTGTAAAAAAAGACCGTATCTTCATAGGTGAAGACTGTCTCCTTCTGCCGGTCAGAGGCCTGGGGTCTTCGGGGAGTTTGAAATGGCAATCAAACCTGGAACACAGCACCGTGCGATGGGTTAGACCGGCTGCTCGCCCTGGGCATGGCAGGGTCCCCAGCTCCCTCCGTCCTGCTTCCAGCAGCCCCACAGTGCCAAACCCTCCGCCTTGACCACAGATGCCATAACCCTGCCCTTCTCGTGGTCACCCCGCTCTGCTCAATGCCAAGGCCAGAGAGGACAGACCTGAGCCAGAAACAGGCTGGTTTGAGGGTGGGGTGATGAGACTTTCCAAGGGCTGTCCCTCCCCAGACCAACAGTGATTATCTCCCAGAAATCAGGAGCTACAGGAGCAACACCTGGCAGCTCTCTAGGGCATCCTAACCATACCCCAGAGCAGGCTCCTCAGCCTGGTGATGGCAGTTTCCTGCAGGGGTTCAAAGGGAACTGGGGGATCAATCCAGCCTGGGGAGAAAGCTGGGGGTTCCCTACAGCAGGTCAGAGGGACTAAGGAAGACCAGGATTTTGGCAAACAGCCACAGGAAACAGATTAGTGGTTAGACAGGGAAGAAGCTCATCTGAACATTGATGAGTGCTCAACCCTATGCTACCTAAAAGTGATTTTGCTTATTTTGCTTCTGCTCCTCCAAACCCAGGAGGCATCAGACCAGTTGTTTGAGGCAATGGCTCTGCGGGTGCTGGTGGGTCTTCTCTAACCAGATGCCTCAGAGACCAAGCAGGAATGTGTGCGTGGAAAACTTCTCCTCAAGAAGTTTTGGGTGAAATTCTCCTGACTCAGAACTATTGACAGACCTAACTAACACTCAGAGCTGCTGGAAAATCCCCTTTGGGGGCTACTTACAACAACTCCACTTCCTTGGGCCGTTTACATGTGCAGAGGGGCTCACACTACTGTCGAGGGGCTTATGGTGACCTGGCCTGCTTTCTGCAGAGGAGAGAAGCCAGCATTAGTACAGGGTTAGAGGACAACAGCATCAGGACATAATCTAGTGTAAAGGGAAGCAGCTGGGAACTCTCCGGAAAGTAAAAGAAGACACACTGACATCCGAGTGACAGGCTCCCGCTCCTCCACCTCATCGCTCCCCAAAAACGGCCCAAAACCTCCCAGGAAAGGAGATCAGCAACATCTGCAGCAGAGCTCCATCCATCCCACAAGGTCACACATGTACCCCCCAGCCCATGACAGCACTACAGCTCCTGCGTGGAGCCTCCAGCACTGCAGATCCTTTCCAGTGCATCTTGGCTCTGGCAACAGAGGGGGCTTTTGCCAGCCACAGAAGAGGCCGAGTCTCTGCACGAGGACAGGTCACTTCCCCACAGCGACTCCAAGCTCAAAAGCAGCATCTTCAGCCCCACCGTGAGAGGCAGTGGCTTGGAGCAGGGAGGCAGCTGCAGGAATAGGCAAAGCGAAGAAAGTGTTTTGGCCGCTGGCACTTACTGCAGAAATGTACTGGCTGTTTGGGAAGCGGGGCTTCTCCTCCATGGCAGAGCTGTGCTGTGAACCCAGGGGTACGTAAGGGGGTGAGCCCACCTCTTCGCAGAAGCTTTCTTGGGGGATGCTGGAGACACAGCCACTGTCAGAACCGCTGGAACCACTGCCTGACATGCAGTGCGAGGACTCTGAGCTCTCTGTTGCTGGGGAGAGAGGTGACAGTCACTCCAGTGACCATGAATTTGGCCTACATGACCTGTGCCACATAAACTTAGGGTATCTGTTGGCCACACAAGCCCACAGATAAGCCACACTCCTGTCTGGGCCTCTTTAAATCCACAAAACAACCTACGAAGCATAGGAAATTATGCTGGAGGTTGGCCAGGGAAGTTCAGACAGGGGAGGCCAAGGGGCTGGCAGAGACACGAGTGCCATGAGGCCATAGTAGCCCCAGTGTGTGGCCACCAAGCCTGCCACAGGAATAGCTGCAGATGGGTGGGCGCTTTACTAATCCCTGCCTCTGAACTGACTTCCCCTGTGGAAGCTGAGGCAGAGTTGGCACGGAAGGACAGGGCTCTCCTTGTCCCACTTTGGCTATGGGGTAGGGTCTGTCAATCCCAGCAAGACTGGTGTAAACACAGAGGGAGAAACATGGCATGGGGGCACCCCAGGGCACACCGCTGGGCAGCAGGCTCATACATACTCAGTGAGGGCTGGCTGCTTGTCTCGTGCTCCAGCTCGTCTTCCTCGATGCAGGTGCCGATGTCAAAAGGGCGGCTGGGGGCCAGGACAGTGGGCATCAAGGCCTGGTCCAGGTACATGTGGAGGTTGAGGGGCCCCAGGAGCGAGGAGGAGGAAGGGCTGTAGGCAGTGGGAGTGCTGCCAGCAGACAGCTGTGCCTGTGTCCTCTTGTAGGGGTTGGAATGGTCAAACAGAGACACCGCGATTGATGCTCTGGTCCTGGCACCTGCCAGAATACACACCACAAAAAGCCCTGAGCACAAGTCCTGCCACACAAGGAGCAAGAGGGCAGGCAGGGCTGGTACTCACCTCTGCCTTTCATGATGTAATCGATGGCACGGTCATTGATAGCTGCCTCACTGGGTTTGATATCCAGGAACGGCTTGTTGCCCACACCCATGGAGACCATCTCCTGCATACGGATCTCTGGAAAGACCAACAATCCACATTGTGAGGTTGTTCCAACCCACCCCACGGGTGTTGTGCAGCCCCAGGCCAGAGCATGCTCCTCAACTCCTGAGATTTAGAGCTGTTCTCCCCTTGCTCCCCAGTCCTGAGGAGTCTCCGCAGACAAGCAATCATGCCCTGCTCTGGCCAAGCTCAGTGCCATGCCACCTACAAGAGTCCTGCCAAGCGTGGGTGGAGAGGAGGGACTCAGCCAGACAGCTGTCACCCCAATAGTGTCCTAGACCATGGGGAAAAGAGGGAGCCATTCAGAGGCACAGCCCACACTCCCAGGGCAGCGAACTCTCTGCTGGCATCTCCTGTTTCTCTCATGGGGTCCAGGTGGGTGTCTAAAGCCACGCAGAACTTGGACTGGTCAGGTTCCCCAGGGCTGAGGGGCAGTGAGAGGACATGCCAAGCCCAGCACATGCTCCTAAGGCTGCATGCTGGCACACAGCCGCTGGGTAAACAGGCTCCAAACCTACTCAGGACACAACGAACAGGGCTCCCGCACCTTCGGCGGCACAGACGCCCCAGGAAGGAATCACACCTTTATTGCGGGCTGCCTGCTGCCACAGGATCTTGGCAATATCACCAGTCCAGGCCTGCTTAGTTTCAGCTGAGCTGGCCTGGAGGATGTAGGTGTCGCTGGACTTTCGCCTTCGGAACCAGATCTCAAAGCGCAGGCCGCTGTCTCCAGAGTTCTCTGTCAGACCGATATCTGCAGTCTGCCAGAAAAAGGAAGAGCAAAGCATCAACTTTCTGCTTGGAGAAGAGCAGACTGAGAGGGGATCTCATCAACACTGAGCAACAGCGTTGCTGAGGGTGGCAAGAGGATGGTGTTAGGCTCTTCTCAGTGGTGCCTGGGGACAGGACAAGGAGCAGTGGGCAGAAACCGGAACACAGGAAATTCCATTTCAACATGGCAAAAAACTTCCTTCCTTTGAGGGTGGCAGAGCCCTGGAAGAGGCTGCCCAGAGAGGAAGTCTCCATCTCTAGGGATATTCCAAACTCACCTGGATGCACTCGTGTCCAGCCTGCTCTGGATGACCCTGCTCTGGCAGGAGGTTAGATGAGATGAACTCCTGAGGTCCCTTCCAACCCTGACCATTCTGTGATTCTGTGATTTTGTGAACTGGGGCTCCACCAGGAGCAAGAGGGGCAAACTCTGCCTGCACCCTGTGCCAGAGCTGCACCCCAGCTCAGCAGAGCCAACAGGAAGGAGCCCAAGGGTCCAGACAGGAGCTGTTATGACATGGACACAGCTGAACAAAGACAGCCCAGGAACTTCCCTGTCACACACACACTGGCTTTCCCTCACAAGACCTTGGCCCCACATCTCACAGCACGGAGGGGGCCCAGGCACTAATGTGTTCACTGCACAGCCTGGAGAAAGGATAGCAGTGGTGGGTGCAGCTCTTCTGAAGGTGGTCCTGCTCCTCATTTCAGAGCCATGTGTCAATGGGGAGACCAGCAGTGGACACCTCCTACCCAAGAAGCAGCTCCAGGGCTGCCCTTACCTTGAAGGAGCGCTTGTAGATATACACATCGAAGCCACCCTCGATCCTCTTGGGTTTGCTGAACAGGACCAGGTCCTCAAAGAGGAAGACATGTCGTTGACACTTCCGACGTCCCAGCCAAATGGTGAACTCATCCTGGCGCACTAGCTGCCCCTGTTCCTTCAGGTTCACCTGGACACAGGGAACATCCTGGTGAGACCCCACCAGGATCAGCTCCAGGCAACCCCAGAGTGAACATGAACAGCAGGGTCCCATATGGCTGTGGCTCCGGTGGTGAAGAAGTGGCAGCCTCCTGTCACATTAGAAGGGCTCCTGAAGAGGTGGGACTGTGTGGCATTGCTAGAGGCCACCTCAGGCTGAAATGACTGTCTCAGACCCAAGGGTCTGAGCTGCCCCTTTCTCCTAGCATAACCTACAGATGAACCCCTCCTGTCACCCTGTGCAGATCTGTGACAAACCTCTGGAGTGCCACCTGGAGGCAGCAGCCAGAGCTTTCTCTTGGGCAAAAGAAGAGAACTGAAGACGAAAGGAGTCCCACCAAACTGCCAGGAGCACATCGGGGTCAGAAGCCCCAGTCCGTCAGTTCTTCCTGTCCCAGATTCATCTTCCTCCACCCTGAGCCCTGTCGTTTCTCTACCAGTGCTAGATTTTGGATGCCTCTCCTTCAAGTCCCACCCAGCTGAATTTAGCCTACCCTTGGCATCAGTATCAGTTTGAACTCATTCTTGCTAACTGCCTGTCTTGGTACCAGCTCAAAAGAGATGGAAGGGCTCAAGAAGGCCTGCAGGATGTCATCTGTAAGGGCTACCAGGCTGCCACATGTCACTAGTAATTACCTGTGAGTGTGTTAATGACAAGCAGCTCATGCAGCTCAACTAAAGTATCCAGGCTCTGTCCTAATGGATCAAGAAGACTTTGTTCTGTGCCTCAATAGTTCTGCTACTGGCAGACAGCACCCAGATCCCACAGGAATTTGAAGGGAGGCTCACCATACAATCCAAAGACCCCAACAGTAGAAAAGGGGAAGAAGTGTGCTTTTGCCACCCCCCAGGCAGGGGAGGACACTGGAACGTACATCACAGTCACGGATGGCATCCATGGCCAGCAGGTCATTTCCGTGCCGGAGCTGAAACTTCACCATCTCCTCAGCTGCCCGGAGGTAGCCCAGCTCCTGCTCCTGTGCCTCACTGCACTCCTTGATGAGGTCCTTCAGAAGCAGGGCATACTTGCTCATCCGCTGGATGGGTTTCAGCAGGTAGGAGGCCAGGTCCATCTTATCCCCAAGCTGCACCTGCTTGAACTGAGAAAGAGGGCAGAGAGTTAAGGCAGCAGCTTTCCACAGAGTTCTGTGCCCCCAGAAAGTCACTGGCACCCACAGCTTTCCTGCCCAGGGTGCCCTGCTCACTCTGCAGAGAAATGCAAGGCCACAGGACCAATGCTGCTGGGTGCTGGGCTTCTTTCCAAAGCACTTACCGCATCTCTGCCCCTCTCCCTATGTCTGCATACACTTGTGCAAAGAGCTGTGCCAGGAAAGCAGAGGGAGCACTGAGCATGCCTTGAGCTGGGTTTGTTTAAACAGACAGGTGACCCAAATGCCAAAAGTAACCACAATGTAGGCAGTGGAATTTACCTTGAAGAAGGTATTCCCATGGCTGGCCAGCAGAGAGTCTGACTTTGGCTTGTTCTTGCTGTACAATGCGTACATCCCAAACTGGTCTTTCTGCAAAAGAGAGCCCTGCATGAGACCAGAGCACACCCAGCATGCCGCGACAGACATGTCCCTGCATTAGTTCCTCCAGTACTTTTGCCTCTCCCAGGCTCCACCAGAGCTTCCCACGGTAGGAATGGCTTTGCTTCAAGTTCATTAAGAGCCAGGAAATGGTCTTCTCTTCCTCCTCCTACAGTAGCTAGGACTTTTTTAATCCATTGTCCTGTTAATCCTCACCCCTTACATAACCCAACAGATAGCCGCAGCAACAAACTGTGTATGGGGTTGCTGATCCTGATCTTAAGACCAGTGCTCTTTTTCTCTCCCCAGCAGCAGCTCTTGCTCACTGCAGTCTTTCTGCACTGATGCCACAGACAGAAGACAGGGTAAGGGAAGCCCCTGCGCACACATGTGCTTGAAGGAGACATTTTGCTTCCCTGACACTTCTCTTAGTAGCAAAGAACAGCAGAAAAGATCAAGAGCAACTGCTGCCACCTGGGCTCAGCCCATTTGAGCTGACAGGGGACAAACCAACACAGCACAGGGTAGTTCTCCCCATTCCTGAAAAGAGCCACAGCCCACTAACACACAGGTGAGCAGTCAAACACCAAGGCACTGCTGGGCACTGGGGTCAAGCATGTGTGCAGAGGGGTCCAACTGCAGGAGGAAGGTCCTTACGTGTCGGAGGAAGCAGTGGCTGACCCGTAGCGGGTGATTGCAGCAGCTCTCGAGCTCTCGCAGGAAGTACTGACTGTGGAAGTCATAGAGTTTCTCCAGGTTGCCAAAAATGACACTGCGCTTCCCACGGAGGTCCTGGGGCAGGTCAAGGCGCTCCATCTCAGGGAAGTAGCTATCAATGATGTAGCAAAGCGACCTCACATATTCCCGTTCCGTGGTTACCATCTCATCAATGATGTGCCGCAGCTTGCTGCAAGAGGAAACACTCAGCTTTGAAGTGACTCAGACTGCAGTAGGCCTACTGCAGTCAAAGCACCTGCAAAACTCTGGACTATCCCTATGGAAGTTCTACTCGAGACCCAACACAGAGATGAGATGATCCCTTAGAACCGTCCGAGCTCAGGCTCACAACTGCCTGTGACACCTCAGACCCTGAGCACTGGTAAAGGTTGTGGCTGATTCAAAGGAACTCAAAGGCTTTTCTGTCAGGAAGGGTGAGGCTCAGAATAGCAGTGGTTATGATCCAGCCTCTGCAGGACACACACCCCTGGGCTCACCCAGCCCCTGCTCCGGCTGCCTTGTGAATGGCTACATTCCTGAAACAACAGGGACAGCAAAAGTCACAGCAATTTCTGTGAGGAGTATGGCTGATGCTGTGGGAGGCAATGCTAACCCTGGGGGAACACCAGCTCTGGACCCAGGTGCTGTTGGGCTCACCCCAGTAAAAATGAGAGTGGGATCAGCAAACAGCAGGTCCTAGCATGGGTTGCTCTACGCGTCTCTGAAATGATCACTCTTAGACACTCAAGGTTTCCACTGTGAGGCAGTGCAGCACCAAAGAAAACTACTCCGATGAGTAGCTGCCTTACCAGACTCCCGGCCCTCCCCTAGGCCAGCTCCTCACATAACAGCAGGACTACCGCAGTGCCAGTGCATGGGAGAGCTGCTGCATTGCTCCCTGGAGAAGCAGTTGGCCACCCACCTGCTAGGCTCCATCCCCTGCCAGGAGCTTTCCTGACACACATGGGGCTATCAGAGGCCCCTTCAGAAGATTTCACTGTCCCCATCCACCCCATCCACAGAAGAAGCAGAGGAGGAGCTCTGTGGTCCCACTGCATCCAGCACCAAATTTTCTCACCTCTACCACTATTATTTTTTAATTATATTTTTAAAAATCTTTTCCAATGAGGGCAGCTGAAAAACCCGCCTAGTAACTCCCTTTCAAGAACAGCTCTCCATAGCCTAGGCACATTGCAGTACAACAACAAAGTTGAGATCCTCAAGGACAGAGAAGGAAAAGAGAACAAAAGCCAGCTGTTAGTCACCCAAGCAGACATCTCAGCCCCAAAGGCCAAATACAAGCACCTGTGAAGCTGCTGCCATAGGGTACTGGAGATGCCACCCTGCCAGTCAGGGAGCAGCACCCCCCAAAAGCATGTGGGATGATGCACTATGCTCCTGCTCTCCCACTGCACTGGTGTGCCAGGTCCCCAAATGCTGTTTCTGCAAACCCTCATTGTCTACAGCCAGCAACGTTCAGAGACTCCCTCTCATGCTGAGAACAGTTCTTTCCACTCATATGGATGAACCATGCAGTGGGGAAAGAGCAAGAGATCCCACTTCCCTGTCTCCCCCCAGAGGCAGGTGCCAGGCTGTATCTCGTCATCCCTGTGATGGGGAAACCGGGACTATATCTCCGTCCATCCACCCATCCTGTACCCATTAGCAAAGTAACTATCACTGCAGAACTCTTCACACCTTTGCCAGCTGCCTTTTCACCACCCTGAGGAACAGATCCCCAAGCATCACAGCCACTCACCTGCCCCAGCTCTTGGCTTCTGACACAGAGACGCAGCCCTTCTGTCCCTCAGGCATACAGTCTGCAGCCCAGCTATGGCCCGCTTGCTGCCGCAGGGCAAAAGTCCTGTCCACCAGCTCCGTGCTGCTCACCTCCAGTCCCTTAATAAAGACACCAGTGTTGCCATATCTTGCCGGCTCGCTTAGTGTTCTCTGGCAGCCTGACCACAGGCTCTCACCACAGGGGAGATCAAAGCTTTGAGCCTTCCGGAGCATCCTCCTGGGAGGTGGCTTCCCAGAGGCTGGAGTGGATGTGCATGATGGCTTCACCTCCAGATTTTCTAATATGCTCTCAAGGTTTGGCTTGTCTTCAGGCAGTTTTGGAGATCTGGAGGCCCCACTGGCAAAAGATACTCTGCTTGAGTGAGGACCAGGGCTGCGAGCAGCTTGGCAGGCAAATTCTTCCCCAGTGCTGCCATCACAGCTGAGGGAGGGTGAGGGAGCTTTGTCCTTAGTCCACCCCGGAGAACAGTTGGGCCTGTTGCAGCAGTGGGATGCACTGTAAGTCCTGTCCCAGTGGGACCCAGAGGTGGCCCCCTCAGAGTGCCTACGGTGGGACAAACTGCCAGCTTCACCAGCAGCCCAGGGCTGCTCCCCCACAGCTGCTTTGCGGTCCGACAGCAGAGATCTTCTTGTTCTCAAGGCTGCTTCCAGCTTCTTTTCAAAAACCAGCTTGGTCTCCTGGCATTTGGACCAGGCGAATTTCCACTGCTTGAGTCCCTTGTCACTCTTCAGCTCGCAGGCCAGCTCCTTCATCTCCTGGAAGCGGGCATCGCTGATGTCAGGGTGCTGTCCCTTGTAACTCTCCAGGCACTTGATAACACCCGTGCAGTGCTCGGCAGAGCTGCAATCCTCCATGCTGATGCAGGCAAGGTGTCGCATCCCTTCCAAGGCCCACTCGTATGCCTGTGGAGAGCAAGAACAAAAAGACAACAAGCCAGTCAGAGGGATTCAGGGAAGAATAATCCAAATTTGGTGCCTAAAGCACAAGACAAGAGAAAGGACCAGTGTGTGGCCACCAGTCCCTGGAGTGTGAGGCAGGCAGGGGGGCTGCTTTGTCAATGCAGCTTAGCAATTCAGCAAAACAAACAGCTCCTTATGCAAAGGACCTCAGCTGTGCTGGCTGCTTTGTCACCTCCCCACCAAGGCCCTGAGCCACCGGGCACCCACGCTGCTGAGCACGTATGTCATCTCTGGGAAGGGGATGCCGTTCCCAAGACTGCAGGAATTCACACTTCAGTGTGGCACTTCTCAGTATAAGACCTGGAATCCGCCCTTCTCCTTTGCCTAGCCATTCTCACCACACAGGACACGGTCCAGGAGCATCACTAAGTTGCAAGGAATGCAACTGCTGCTCCACATGCTGTTTCCCTGGAGCTGACAGCATGCAGAAGCCTGCAGCTTGATCAGAGATGCAGCAAGAAGGAACCTGAGACCATGCAAGCCCCATTGCAGCTTGTGCATTTTCCATGCCTGTTGGCACTGAGGGATGTGCTGTGCCCTGCCTGGCCCTGTGCTACATACTCCTGCTGGTTAGCTGAGTATCAAGCTCAGCAGTTTATTTCTTATACTCCAGGAATGCTGGAAGCAGATTCACGGGGCTTAACTCCAGCAATGGTTGTGCTGGCCTTGCTAAAACAGCTCTGACATATCGGTCAAACAGAAGGGGAGGGGCAAAATGTGGCAGACACGAGGTAAGAGTGCCTTTACCATTAGGGCAGCAAAGGGGCTAAGGAAGTATTGTGCATCAAGACCTGTCTGATAAAAGTGAGAGGAAAGTCAAACATCTGAATTAGTCAGGCTCGTAAGCCACTACTTTCTCCACAAAACAGGGACTTACTCTGTTTAACTACAGAGTAAGATGTGAGCAGCTGCCATACGCCTGGTCCTATGACCAGGGAATGAAGACTGGGTGGTCTTTAAGCTCCCTTCCCACTCAAAGTGTTCAGTGATTGACATGCTGGGGGCCAGGAGGTATGTGCAGAGGCCAAGGACATACCAGACCCTGGTGAGAACCTGCATTTATGTCTGATGTGGAGGGGCTTTTATTTCTTGGAGGCACAAGCACATCACAGCAAGGTGAAACACTGAGTGCAGCAGAGCCTGGCAGATCCACACAGCTGTGACAGAGGGCCCATTTTGCTGTGCTTTTTTTGCACTGCTCCCTCCAGCTGTAGGTGAACCAACACCATCTCCTTCCAGGTCTGCCATGAGCAAGGGCTGGCCATCAGCATGAGCTACAGGCATGCCTCATCTCTCTGGCTATGGTGATCCTGACTAGGGGCTGCATGTGTGCACCCTTTCAGTCACTGATGGGGGAAAAGCTGAGCTTAAAAGGCACGCGAGGCTCTGAGAGAGGGTGCAGACAGCAACATGCAGGAGAGGCACAGCCTGGCTTTTATGGCAGACAGCTGGGAAGGCTTTCTGAGTTTGGGGACCTCACTTCCATGCACACATGGGAGAGAGAGAGAGAAAAGAGCTTCTTTTATTTCTAGTAAGCTCCCCTTGGCCACAGCATGGAGGAATCAGGATGGCAAAGCACCCAAGGAGGCACCTCTGCCACCTCTCATCTTCATACAGTATCTCTGCTCTTGGCCAGGTCTCCAAGAGAAACATTTCTAAATCTGTATGGAATTTCTGCCATCCCCAGTGCCCATCACAGTCCAGGGAATAGCTCAGCTTTGTTCCCCGCACTACGGGAGCATCCCTCCACACCCCCCAGCTTGCCCAGTGACATGCTAAGTGGCCACCAAGGCTTTGTCCAGTCACATCACCTGCTCCTTTTAGCACAGGAAAAGGCAGTGCTCTCTAGGGACCAAGCATGCCCTGGTACCCAGGAGATGCTCCTGGTACCCAGGAGGAACTCAGCAGGCAAGGGTATCATGGTGGTCTCTGTCCTGGAAAGGTTACAAACCAAGTAAGGCCACTGCCTTCCAGCTGTGGGACATCTGGGGAGAAGGCAGCCCTAGAGCTTCTCTGCAAAGCTGCAAAAGCTGCACATACATGAGAGGAGGCACCCGAGCACAGGGAAGCTGAACCTTCCCAGCCACATCTGGACCCAGGCAGGAAGGAGCCTGTACCTCAGCTTTTGATCTTTATAGACAAGTTGTTACCAAAACGTTCAATTAGAGGATTAAAGACAAAGCTGCTTCCTTCACACTCAGGGCTGACCTACCCAGCAGCAGCATGAGAAGTTAGCAGCAGGTAGGTCCTGCCAGGAAGCCCAGGGGAGGCAGGGGCTCTCAGGGACCTGCTGTGCAGTGAGGAACAGCCAGGGACATCGCTGAAGCACCAGTGACTTCCAAGCCCATCACCCTGTGCTGGTCCCTACTCATTTTACCTTGGGCAGGGCTTGCAGTGCACTGAGGACAGAAGGCCCTGCAGTCTGTTGGTTTTGGCACCACTGAAGCACCATCTGCAAGTACAGGCCAAGAGAAGCTGCTCAGCCCTGGCTCAGGGCACATTGCCCAACAGAAAGCCTTCCATGGGTCCTGGATCTTCACCTCAGCCACTATATTACACACTCCCCAATCCAAACTTGTCACAGACCCACCAGATTCCTCTCAAACTCAAGGTCCAATGATCCCTAAAATACCTTTCTGGGTAGCCAAAGCAGGAGAGGAGACAATCATCATGCATCTGACAGAAAGGGCAATTTCAAGGGGGGCTGCCTTTGTCCAAACCTTCCTCTTCACATCTTCCTGGAGGGAGATGATGATTACAGTTGTATTTTTCCTGTCACATTGGAAACTGGATGTCTGAATAGGCAGCCGTGGATAAAGTAGGCAGATCACCAACCCTCCAACTTTCTGCAGAAGAAAAATGCACCTAGGTGGCTGACTAACTGCTGCTAGAAGGTTTCCTTCTCTACCCAAAGTGGCTGCACAGGGGAGCTGAGACAGGGGTGATGAAAAGCAAAGATGGGAGGAACAATACAGGCAGGGATGCAATACAGCTGTGGGTGTGGTGAATGAAGCACAGCTACAGGACAGACCAAGTCCCCCTATCCTTCTGCAGTGATGTCGCAGAACTGCAAGCTCCCCTGCTCCCTCACTTCCTACAACAGAGAGAGGAAAGCAGCACAACAGCTGGGAACATCGCCAAGAACAGCGAACAAGAAACCAAAATTATCAAACAAGCCCTGATCCAGTTTGGATGCAGCTCCTGTGCTCCAACCAGCTGTTTGTTAGTGAGACATAACTAATCACACATCTCCGTGGCAAGAAATAACTGCAAAACTCCTTACTTAGCAACACTTCCTCTCACCACCCCTTTAAGTACCCTCAACTTCAGCCATGAGTTTGGAAAGCAAGATGAGGCTGGCTTGTAGCAAAGAAAACCGAACTGAGCAGCCAGAACAGGTCAAAGCATCACAGGTACCATTTTGAGCTGAGCCAAGCACTTCCCAACAGCTACAAATGGTGCCACGTCGGCACCAACTCCCACAGCAGCCCCAGGGCTTGGCAGTGAACCCTGCAGAGCCCAGGCTCCAGTCACAGCACAAGAGCAGAGCAACAGGGCACTTACCACAACACAGCTCCAAAGTAAATGCTGCTCTCTTGCATGAAAATGTCTGCTCCCAGCCGTGCTCCTCATTACAGATACTCATTTGGGTTTATTGCCTCTAAAAGTCCAATGTGGCTTTAAGGCTGCTCTGAGCCTGAACTTACTCCTGCTCCTGTCCCTTGTCACAGGCTGCTACATGCACACTATTAGCAGGGACCTGCAGCTGAAGACTGCCTTGTATGCTCTGAAGTTCTGAAGAACCACAGTTAAAAAGCTATTTTACATCAAAACATATTGAAAGCAAAATTATCTGGGATAAAATCTTACCATCACACAAGCTGTCAGGTGACAAACAGTGATGATGCCTGTTTCTCTGCTCACCCAGAGACCAAGCAGCTCTAGCAGAAAGCAGTCAGCTCACTTGGATCTGCTCTGGGCTTTCCTCAGGCTTCCACCCACCCATGAAAGAAGGAGCACAAACAGATCCAGACTTCAGGACCTGCTGATGTCTCCCTAGCACGTTGATTAATCATTTAAAAATAGATCTCATCCTACCTTCTCATCTGTACAGAGGTGGTCCATATTCTAGCTGCACCCAGCTCCGTACATGCATTACCATCCCCTGTGGCCAGACTGCAGCAGGGCTATCACTTCGGTCTATCAGCCATTCACAACCAAATGCTGCTAGCCTAAATACTGGATAGAGAAGCCCTGAAAACCAGAGACAAGGCAGAGGGGGAAGGGGCTTGCAATTCACACGAGAACTACTGAAGTGCGCAGAGAACACTGACTGGGCACAGGCCAGATCTTTTACAGTGGAAAAAAAACAAAACAGGGAGAGAAAACATCCCAACTGATCTCAAGTACAAGGAAAATTCAAAGCAAACCCTGACATAACACAAAAGAGCTTTGGGGAAACAGTGATCCCTCCTAGATACAGCATCTCTAAAAGCCAAAGCCCCTGCTTACTGCTTTTTTCACGGCTCTACAAGCAGGCAGCTACACTTGGATGTACCAGTAACAATGTAATTTCAGAGCACAAGCATTTCAGCAAAGCCACCATGCTAGAAGTCATCTCCTCTCTACCCAGAAGTTTGTTGTTAGTCTTTTCCCCACCCCGTAGCGTTCAATTTTTCCAACCTGCATTTGAAGTGCTGCTTGGAATTTATTAGCAGCAGAAACCAAACTAATCAAAACCGTGTCCTACATGGGATGTAGCTAGTAAAAGCTCTGCTTTAAACACTAAAGAAAGGACTCACTCTCTTGAAATAAAAAAGTTAAGCCCTCTCCGAGTCGCTGTGCAGCTCACAGTGCCTTTCTGCCTCTCTCCAAGGGATGAGAGACAACTAAAATCACTATTTTGCCTAAAATTAGCTGCTAAGGAAAGCAAACTTTAAGTCCTATATTTGCATTTCTGCCTGTTACCAAGTGCCAGATGCTGCACAAATGCTGCAGGAGAGAAAAGGAGGAAGAAGAACAGACTACAAACTCCTTGAATTTAGCATAGGACAGAAGAACAGGTAGATACCCACAGGAAAGAAGAACAAGGGGTCAGGGAAGCAGCACTGGTCAGGTTTGGTCTCTGCATGCTGCAGCCCAAGCACCATCAAAGGCTGCTCATTAGCGCAATGTGCTTGGAAACCCTTTTGCAGCCACACTCTGGGTGAACACAAACACAGCTCCAGAAATTCCTTCGGTTCCCCTCTGGGCAGCCAAGCTTGACAAGCCCAGTAGAGTCTAATTACAGGAGAATATAAATGGATAAAATAGGATTGCACATGATTTCTGCTCTCCTGACGACAGCACAAGGACCCAAAGGGCAAATGTGGCTCGCTGTGCTGGAGCACAGGACGTGTGTGTACCCTTCTTTGTAATCACTGCTGCAACTGCCAAGCAATACCTAAGGAAGCCCCATTACGAAGAGGCTGACTCAAGCGATGAATCACAGCAAGCCACAATAATGCCAGCTTCAGTACAATTCAGAGCTTCCACAGAGCAACCTGTGCCAGCTTCACTAGGTATCTATACACAGACACACATATATGTATATGTAACACACACAGGTATATAAGTGTGTGTATATATATAAAATGACTTCTAGCAAGCTGGGCAGCAAGTGCCTGAGATTTGCCCTCCTCTTGTCATCCCAACCAGCTTCCCCTGCTCTGTAGTGGCACAAAACTTCCCGAAAGCTACCAATGTGCAGTTTTCCTTCAATATTTCCTTTTTGCTCCACTGTTGTTCATGACTTTGCACCTCTGGGTAGATTCTGCACTGATTTTTCTCCCCCTCTCTTTCTGTCACACCAAAAGGATTGATTGTCTCAACACTTAAAAAGCTCTTGAGTTTGCTACCAGTAAAACCAGAATCTTTAATGCTTTCCTTTGCTGCAAACCAGCCTCTTCATGTCTGAGGCGCTGCCCATCTTTTCATCAGCTTTGTGTGCGCATTACAAAGCTTTTTTTGTCAATGAAATTCTGCTCACAACCCTTTCTCACCAAAATAAGAGCAGATGCTGTTTTCCCTGCTTCAGTGAGTATTATCCTCCTATTATTCTCCTTTCTGATACTTCACCAGTTACAGACCCAAACTGCTCGCTGAAATCTGCTTTGGCCACTGTCCTTCTCTCCAGCTGCCTCTGGTAAGTGGAATGTGGTCCTTCATTTGGCCTACAGCAGTGGCTAGAGCCATGAATCATGGAATTACAGAACCATTTGGATTGGAAAAGACCTTAAAGAGCATCCAGTCTCACCCCCTGCCCTAGACAGAGACACCTCCCACCAAACAGGTTGCTCAAAGCCCTGACCAGCCTGGTCTTGTGTCCCTGCATGGATGGGGCAGCCACAGCTTCTCTGGGCAACCTGGGCCAGGGTCTCACCACCCTCACACCAAAGAATTTCTTCCTGAGATCTCATCTCAATCTCCCCTCTTCCAGTGTAAAACTGTTCCTCTGTGTCCTATGGCTCCCCTCCCTGATCAAGAGTCCCTCCCCAGCTTTCCTGAAGCCCCTTGAGGGACTGGAAGAGGCTCTACGTTGTTCCCAGAGCTTCCTCTTCTGCAGACTGAGCACCCCCAACTCTCTCAGCCTGTCCTCACAGCAGAGGGGCTCCAGCCCTCACAGCATCTCCGTGGCCTCCTCTGGCCCCATACCAATAGGTCCACATCCTTCCTGTACTGAGGACAACCTTTAGGTGAAAACATGTAAAGACTGACTTGAAAGAAGTTTAACTTTTTGAGTGTAACTCACTGCTGGCTGAAAAAGCAGAAGGCATGACGGAGTGAGCGCGTGTATGTGTGACTACAGCAGGAGGATGAGAAGGCCAGCATTTTTTCTGGCTTCTTTTAGTAAAGAGAAGAACTCCCCTCCTTTGAAGAACACCATGTTAGCAGCCTCACGTTAGCAGCCACACGTTAGCAGCCACACGTTAGCAGCCACACGTTAGCAGCCACACGTTAGCAGCCACATTTAAGATGAAGCCACAGCAAGGTGACTGAGTCACCAAACTGGCAGCTTGCACAACAGCAACAAATCACTCTGTTCAGAGACTGAAGGCACCTCCAGAGGGTTGTGGGTTGTTTTGGTGTTTGTTTTTTGTTTTTTTTTTCACACTTTGCTTTTACATATGTCCCGATAGCCACATCATTACACCATACAAATATCCTGCTTCTAATAGCACACCACAGTCCAGTGAGGACAGACTGGATGGGTCTAGGTGTCTCCTGTCTGCTTTTACTAGCTCCCTTTTAATGAGGTCCTCCGTGTCCGGCTGGGGATTGTGAAACCTCCAGTATGCCTTGGGCCTGGATGGGGAAGCATGGATGCTTTCTCCACAGTCTTCAAGTCACATCCTTTCCCTGGTGACAAGCTGAAGTCTGTTTAATTATTCAGTGATGTGCTGGGATCTCTCTGCACTGTGCTGTGGGCACTTGTGCCCTGGGAGATGTGGAGCTGAAACTGAACCCAGGCACGTCTGTTGGACCTTCATTCTTCAGAGTGGCTGACAATGCCACTAAAATATAATATAAATAATATAAAACATTGAAAAATAATGTAAGAAATACAAATATAACTAGCTCCCTGGTTTAAGAGCACACTAAGATGTACTTGTAAGATGTAAAGCCCCATGGAGCAGCTGAAGGAGCCTAGTGGGAGGCAGCGGGTGCTCTAGAGAACACTGTCCATATGTCCAGGGCTTTGATATGCAGATGGAGCCATTGTGAGCTTCAGTCCCATCTGTATGACCAGGGGAGATTCACGCTCAGATTGCCTGAACAGATCTATTTATCTACTGTGACTAAAGAGAATTCCAGCCTGCAGGAGGATCCGAGTATCCAGATGGATGCCAGCACACAAACATGCAGAAAATCTGTCACCTCGCACAGCTCCTGTCCCAAGCTCAGACTGGAAAAAAAGCACCCAAAATCAACATTTTACACACATGCACATGGCTGAGGAAAGTCCTCTCTTAGCATCATATCTCACACCTCAAGTGCAACGCGCACAGCTGCAACACAAATTGGGAAATCCCTAAACCTGCTGGCAGGAAATGCTGATTCCCTGCCATTAGCCGCTGGCTACCAGTGCTGTGATCCTGCTGGAGATTTGATCCTACTCAACTTGGAGAAGGGGAACCCCAGACATTCAGACAACTGTCAGTTTATGCTTATGGGCAGCCAAAGGCACAGAGGAATATTTACTCTAATGATCAAGGATGAAGGCAGTGGATGCCGTCAACAGGTCAAGCGTTACCCCCCTGCAAAAACAGCAGTGGCAGAACATGTTGGCACCCCTGGGATAAGGGAAGGCAGCTGAGGGTTGAGCAACATCCCAAAAAGATGCCATGTGCCAGCCTGGTATCATGTCCGCCAGTGACAGAGAGGATTCAGCCAGCACAGCAGAAGGGAGAAGAACCCCAGACAGAACTTTGCCTCCTCTACAAAAATGCACGCCCACCCACCCAACAAACACATCACACAGACCTCACACTGCACTGCAGCAGAGCCTGAGGTGCTGGGAAAGGTGCTCAAAAGCATCCCAACCCAAGAACTTCTCACCTTCAGCTGTGAACTGTACTTGAATTTACCACATGAAAAAAAAAACTTAATTAATTCACTGCTGCCCTGTAACACTGAAGGACAAACTTATGCACCAGTCACACCTGAGCTGTGCAACCAGAAAGGTACCATACACCACTCACCTCCTGTTGCTGAGCTTGCTGGGGGAGCTGGGGCCACTGCTGTGATGCCAGTTTGGCAATAAAGTCATTGATGAAACGAGAGAAAACAGCCTGTGCACCAGCAGATCTAGCAGCGAATTACAAAGAAGTCTTAAACCAGAACTGTTTCCAAATACCTAATTTTGCAAGACAGAAAAACACAGGGAAGTTGTAGCAGACCAGAAGTAAAGGGTCAAGATTTCTTGTTTGTGTAAGAGGGCTATCTCAAACTCCAAGGCAAAGCAGAAACCTTCTGATACGTGAATAGCTTTTGATGGGAAAGTAAACACTAGAGGCTTATTTACCTTGCAAGAAGATTTCTCCAGCAAAAACCTGTCAGAAAGGAGAAGGGAGAGATTTCACACATTAACCTTGCATGAACTCTGTTAGAGGATCGATTTTCCAACCTTTGGGCTCCTTCCTCCAACTGCTTCAAAGCCACACATGAAAAAGGACACCCCTGAAAGGGGAGAGCAAATCAGTCTAGATCTGTCCGAGGGCATGGCTTTACAAGCAGAACTGAGGAAGGAGAAGACAGAGAGAGATGAGATAGCTGCTGTCAGACAACGTTGAAGCCAGAGAACAGTGGCTTCCCCTAAACCAGCTTTACAGCAGCAGGAAGGCACAGTATATGTTCCTTTCTGTTGTGTTGCTCACATCTTCCTTTATCAGCTTGAGAACTTGCCCTGGTAACAAATGAAAGCTGTTACTTAGGAACGTTGCACAGCCCATCCCCAGAAAAGCAAAGCCAATCTCTGCGCAGAGGCAGAGAGAGAACAGCGCGTGCTAATTTTCTCCCAGAGAAAATTATATAAGCCACAGCAAAAACCTCATTTGCTCAGAGGTGCTGGGGGGCAAAGCCATGCACTGACCTGTGCAGGACAGGTAACAAGAGACAAGCATCACTGTATGACAACCTGCGTCTCTGTTCATAATAAGTACACTACAGTAAGGACACATCAAATGCCTCTTTTTCCACTTGGGTACAAAGTTCTACTCTCCAAATCTCATTTCCTTCAAGCACATTCCCAGAGCAGGGAGTCCCAATGCCCTTTCTAGAAAATTATCTCTCAACTCTGCCAAAAAGCCTGCAATACTAAAAAAGTATCTTAAAAATCACACTTTTAGGTCACAGCCAGTAGGATCCTTTCTACCTTTGCACAGCCCAGCATTCACAACCCTTCTTTCTTCAAAAGCTAAGCAATAAGAAGCATCAATACTTTGTTGTCTGAAGGGGACTCAATTTTTTTTTTCCTCAAATCCATCACCTGTGATATAATATCTAGTACATCATCCAAAACTGAGCACAGCAGAAAACAAGGTACCAGCAGGTCACTGTTACAATTTTTTGGGGGGAGAAGAGAGGGGTAACGACATCTGCAGAAGTCAGCTCATTTGTCACGCTGTAGATTTGTGCTGTCACATATAGGATCAGATCCATCTCTGGAAGCTGGGAATATGGTGCCGGCAGGGCTCAGGCACTCCCAGGACAGGAGCTCAGCAAACTTTGGGTGGGGCAGGCTCAGAGAGCAGCCCCCTCTTGTGCTGTTCACAACCTTTAACAGAAAGAAGTCAGGGCAGATGGACAAGTACCACCTACCCTAGAACGACTTCTAGCTGCAATTAAATTATGCCCAGTGAAATAATCAAGAAAAATGCTCTAATAAAGAGAAGGAGGAATGGATGCTGCCACATTACAGCCAGTGCAGCCCTGGCATTTGGAGGGACCGTGCAAAGAGATGCAGAGCTCCCGGAGCTCTGTTTGAGTGCACAAAAGAAGCACACAAAGCGCTCTGACTCAGGCTAGACACAGACAGCCCCACACAAGCAATCCAGTGAAAAGCTTTCTCTACATTGTTTTCCAAACAATCTCAATACAACTCACGTCAGCCCAAGCACTAGAGAGTTGGTACTTACAAGAGGGTTTGTTGCTGCTGGAGTCAGGACAGGGTGGATGCGATGCGGAGGGAAGGTGCATGGAGATGTGCAGAGAGGGTTCTCCTGCCAGCAGGGCCTGGAGGAATGGGAAAAAGGTCCCCAGCCCCTCTTCGGGCCCCAGAGGCAGCAACACTTGTTCAGGGGATGGAGCGTAAAAAGGCTGGCATTCCTACAGCAGCCAGGACAATGGGGAGGGATGAGGAGGCGCTGCCATAATCAAATGCAGGCCAGCTGGCCCTCCCCCAGGAAGGGCAGGCACCTCCTTCACTTGCCAAAGGCTTTGTTTTCTAAGTCACAAAGAACAAAGTGGCTGAGGAGAGGGAGAGGAGGAGGAGAAGAACCGGCTGTGGAGGCAGCTCCACACGTGAGAGCAGGTAACTCACACCACGATAGATGTCAACATAGATGGAGACAGGTTGGGCAACATTCTGCCCACTCCAGCAGAACTCAGAAGCAGTAGCACCTTGCGTGCAGAAAAAAGTAGCTGCATACAGATGGAGGTCATTGCTGAGGACCCACAATCAGCACATACTGATGGCCAGGGGTCCGTTGATGGACAGAATCCAAGGGTGGCAGACAGAGAACACCACTGAAGGAACAGCTTGTGGAGCAGAGCCTGAAGAAATCCCAACAAGGGAAAGGCCACCCTGTCTCACCCCAGCAATCCTGAGCAGTGGCACTCTGAGAAGCTTCCCTTGGAAAGCAAATGCAAGGCAAGGGCCCAAGAGACTTCCAGGTCAAGATAGAGCAATGCCTACACTTTCCCCAAGCACCAAAAGCAGCAGCATCTTGCACAACACCCTGAGAAGCTGGAAAAAGCCCCTGGGGCTGCCTCAGGCCATCCTGTGATGACAGAGGCAGTACAGCTTCGAGGCTCTGGGCACCCCATAGCCTCAGGGGATGCAGGTGCTGAGCTGCTGTGATGGGACTCTGCCCTTTCTGGTTTGGTCACTTCCAGAGTAACTCTTGCCATCAAGTTGTCACACACCTTTGCTACTGACCTTCTGCAGGACTGGCTGTCATTGCTGGGTTGGCAGAGATGGTATTGTGTGTGCCAGCTCACCGGCTGTGCCACTATGAGAGAGGAGGCTACAGTGCTGACAGGGCAAACAGCTCTCACATGGGCCACTTCAAGCCCACGGGCACAGGCTTTGCTCATCACAGAATGGTAGGGGTTGGAAGGGACCTTTGGAGACCATCCACGGGTCCTGAGGGAGCTGGCAGACCAAGTTGCCAAGCTGCTTTCCATCATATTTGAGAAATTGTGGCAATCTGGTGAAATTCCTGCAGATTGAAAAAAAGGGGAACATAACCCTGATATTCAAGAAAGGGAAAAAAGAGGACCCAGGAAACTACAGGCCAGTCAGTCTCACCTCTGTGACTGACAAGATCATGAAGCAGATCCTCCTGGAATCTCTGCTAAGGCACATGGTAAATAAGGAGCTGATTGGAGACAGCCAACATGGCTTCACCAAGGGCAAATCCTGCCTGACAGATTTGATGGCCTTCTATGATATTGCCACAAACATGGTGGATAAAGGCAGAGCAAGATGTCATCTACCTGGACTTATGCAAGGCATTTGACACTGTCCCTCATGACATCTTAGTCTCCAAATTGGAAATTGATGGATTTGATGGATGGACCACTCGGTGGATAAGGAACTGGCTGGATGGCCGCACTCAAAGGGTTGTGGTCAACGGCTCAATGTCCAAGTGGTGACTGGTGACGAGTGGTGTCCCACAAGGGTCAGTACTGGGACCTCTGCTATTTAACATCTTTGTCGGAGACATGGACAGTGGTTTAGAATGCACCCTCACCAAGTTTGCTGACGACACCAAGCTTGGTGGCACAGCTGACACGCTGGAGGGAAGAGATGCCATCCAGAGGGACCTGGACAGGCTTGAGAGGTGGGCTANTGGGGCTGTTCAGCCTGGAGAAGAGAAGGCTCCTGGGAGACCTTATAGCAGCCTTCCAGTATCTGAAGGGAGCCTATAGGAGAGGGACTCTTTGTCAGGAAGTGTAGTGATAGGACAAGGGGTAATGGTTTTAAACTAGAAGGGAGATTTAGATTGGATATTAGGAAGAAATTGTTTAACTGTGAGGGTGGTGAGGCGCTGGAACAGGTTGCCCAGAGAAACTGTGGCTGCCCCATCCCTGGAGGTGTTTAAGGCCAGGCTGGATGGGGCTTTGAGCAACCTGGTCTGTTGGGAGGTGTCGCTGCCCATGGCACGGGGGGTTGGAATGTGATGATCTTTGAGGTCCCTTCCAACTCTATCCATTCTATGATTCTATGATCTACTCCAACCCTCATGGTAAAGTGAAGAGCATGTAGACTTGGGGATGTAAGAGTGACCTGGGAAATAATTTTACTCAGAGAAAGCTCAAGATAGGACAAAATATGAAGGCTCACACGGTAAGCAAGGAGAGGGAGCCTGCTCCAGGTCCTTCTGCTACTGACGGTGTGTCTATGGTAGTGTTACTGTGAAGCCAGGATGGGCAGTGGGAGAGAACGGCACTAGCCACTGCCCTTGCAGGCACCCCAGAACAAATGTCCTTATGTTGCACCAGGGGAGGTTCAAAGGGGTATTAGGAAAAATTTTTACACTGAAAGGGTTATTAAGCATTGGGACAGGCTGCCCAGAAAGTGGTAGAGTCACCGTCCCTGGAAGTATATAAAAGATGGGTAGACATAATACTTAGAGATATGACTTGGAGATGTTTTTTGTCAGTGTTAGGTTGGTGGTTGGACTCGATCCTTCCAACCGAGGCAATTCTATGATTTTACAACACACACCCTTGCTTGCTCAGCTCCCCAGTTCCCTCAAAAAGCACTGTGTAGTGCCAGATCCCAACACAGTTCTGGAATTGAGTAAACAAGGGACAATGGCCAGACCAGGCCTGAAGCCACTGGGAGATGGCAGGTCCCCAAGTATGCCTGTACTGAGTTTGTGGGACTGAAAAAACAATCCTCTGCCCACAGTCAGAGACAAGGAAGGCAGCTTCCTCCCATTGCTCCCCCTGCCTCAGCCTAGCCACCACCCAGCCCCTGTCAGGCACAGAGAGCTACTGCCGCAAAGGAAGCGGGGACAAATGGAAACATCTAGCTTGGCACAGCTTTGGCAAGGGAACCCTGCCAGCCCATGTGTAAGCTCCATGCAGTCTGGGCCACCTCAGTCTGCCTCCTCATGGAGAGCTCCAAGAGGCCACCAGGAACTGCCAAGCAGTGAAAAAACAAGGTATGGTGTCTTCATGGACCATATTCTGCTGTCCTGTCCTGCAGCCACAGGCAACACCCTACCAAACGCTTATCCACCAGATTCAGAAGAAGGACCAGCAAATGGAGCTATCCCATTCTCAGTAAGCAGCAAGGGATGAATACCATGATCCTCCATTCCCTTGGCACATGCTGAGATGTTTGGAGAACTCAGTGTGCCAGCTCATTCCCATAGTGTACATTGCTTACTCATCCTTGGGCTCCTTCCCCAAGTCCTGGGGTCTGGCACAGTGCATTCTTGCACACAAAAATGAAAAATCAAGGACACTACTTAGCTTAGACTCCTGCTGTTGATAACTTCAGACACTGGGGAAGAGAGAAGGAGGTGAGGCAGGCACTGACAAGATCAACCACAAGAAGGTCAAAGCAGCTCAGCGTCAGAAGAAAGTGAAATCAGTTTAGATAAAAATCTGAGTTCCCCCTACATCCCAGACCACACCACTAACTTTGCTTTGGGAAGGCAGAAGATTCTGTAGATCAAGACCAAGAGAGTCGGTACTGAAAGAACTTTGATGCTGCACAGTGATTTCTGTGCTCATCCTACAGCTACAGGATGTATCCCCTCTCCACACCCCTGGTTTCGGTTGGCCACCAGTTCCCAATACACATGTGATATTTACACCACCAGCACTGTTTATAGCTCTGCTGAAACCAGTGAGATCAAAACCCTTCTCCCTCACCAAGCAAGATACCACTGCTCCATACCTTAGCAAACACTGCTATGATCACTGTTGTCACCAGGGCTATGCAGCATGAAAGGGACAACTGAGAGGGATGCTTTTGGTGCTGCCATCACCAAGGACTGCATCTTCAACTGTCATCTACCAAAAAGAAGCTGTATGAGGGGTGATGTGAAGCCCCAAAAAAAGAAATGGGCCATCTTTGAGGTCTGTGCCCCTGGGAATGGCCCAAGTTTTGAAGCTGTGGAAGAACACCCATGGCTTTTGAGTCATGCCCAACCACCCTGAAAGCCCAAGAGCTACTACCACAATGTGTCTTCCATGCCCAAACAGGTGATGGGGCAGCCATTAGGTGCAGGATTGATGTTTGTTTGGCCGCGCTTTTGTGTCCCTCAGCTTATGTGAGAAAATATGACAAACACAGCCTTCCCAGCATACCCCATGATGGCAAGGGGTGTTCAAGAGCAGCCCCTGAATATCTGTGCTCAGAGTGCAGAGCATGGGTTCCTGCCATTCTCTTTTGGCACAGACTGCACTTGTCTCTCCACTGTGGAAAAAACACGACATATTTCCACAGCAAGAGGGTCTCCCACTTGCACAGTAAACTGCAGAGATGAGCCCAGCATCACCAAACTCAACCCCGACACGTCCTGACAGGAGCATTCTGGGCTGCTCCTTCTCCACTTTTCTCCCTCGCACAGGAGGCTTCTCCATGTTTTTATGTTTAGTTGAATTTCCTGCCCCCTTCTCCAAGCGCTTCTGGCTGCCAAGGCAGCACAAAGAGCTACATCTGGTACAGCTTAACATTTTGTGTCTATTCTTTCTGGAATTTGAGAAGTTCAATACCCCATGTTTGTACAAGTGTGGAATAAATGAAGCACAGGCTTTCTGGCCTTCTGTGCTCGCCAAAGCTGTATTTTAAAATGCACTCAGAAAATCCAATTGTTTATTCATCTGCAACTTTAGAAATTAAAGGACACAAAAAACAGATGTAGGTCTGCAATTAAACCAAGCAGGTAGAGAAGGTGAGGGACTCAGCACCGTCATCACATGCATCTTCTTCTGCGTCACAGACATCTGGGCCAATCCAGTCCTCTTGGGCCCTGCAGCCACACTGCTCAGTACCCTATACTGTTGCTTTATGTCTTCACACAGACTGCAACAAGGCAGGAGCTTGTCTATGTCTAGGGCTGAACAAAACACAGGTAGACTACCCTGGCCTGGTGGACACAAGTAACCAATCTTTTGGCCAGCACTGCCACAATTCTTCTGTCCACTGCAGACACAGGAGGGGGCCTACAAGCTACAGCTCAGACAGCAGAAAACCTCTATTCTTAAGAGATACAGGTATTTTCTTGAATAAACACCCACCCCTCCTTCCACATACTGACTTGAAAAGATTCACTCCAGACACACAAGCAGGAAGGGGCTTTTGCAGGTGGTAGATCAAGCCCCTTGTTGGTGCACAAACTCTTTTTCACACTTTTCATAAACAACCAAGCTCTGGACTGGGTCCAAGCAGGCTTTTATGCTCTCCTCCAAGCAACAGATGCACAGAGAAGTCTTACCTTGTCAAAGAATTCATACAGCCTGACTGTCTCACAGATTCGGTGCCTGTTCTCATCCAGCTGAGTGCAGAACTCCTCCAGCTGGTCTCTGTAGTTCTTCAGCTTTACCCTGTAAGACTGTACATCCACAGAGGAGATGTCTTCCCATTGATCCATCTTCTTTAGTGCTTCCTGTCCCCTTCTGCAATATTCCTAAAACCAAAATGCAACCACATCTGAGTACAGAGACCTGACACGGACAGTAGATAGTCTTCAAGGTCATTAACAGCCAGGACTAATTACAATGGTTTTTATGGTTCAAATCATATAAGGAGGAGTGGCCTTGTTTACAGCATTGTGAAGCATCCTGACCCCTGTTATGATTTACGTGAGCCACCCAGCAGCTTGCAAAGGCCTAGACTGTAAGACCACTGGTCAATTAGGATCAAAAAAAAAAGACAGCGGTACAAGTGCATCAAGGGATTAACAAAAAAAAATCCATCTTCCATCATCACAGTAGTTATTATTCTCAAGACAAGCAAACACCATCTAATGAAGGGCTGAGCTGGTGGCTTTGTCTACAAAAGGAGAGCAGAGAAGCTCAGTAGTGCAAAGGAATGATACACACCTTGGTGATGAATCCTCTCCCAGTGCTATCTCAGCACCAGGGGTTTGGCTGAGCATGTGCAAGGCACACACTTTACCAGTTCAGACTCTGAAGAATACACAGACAACACTTACGCTGGCAACAAGATCAAACTCCCTGAACTGCTTCCGTGCTTGAAGCAGCATCTCCAAAGAATCATCCAGGTTGATAGTTTCCTTTAGACATTTTCTGCCAACATTCTCAATCCAACTGCTGACCTAGAAGAAAAAGTAAAAGCTCCACTATTAGTCATTCTGTGCTACTCAGCAAGGTAGGCCTTTATGTGGAAAGACCACGGAATGGCTTTCCTAACGCTGGTCACTTCGTTACTGGAAAGAATGTGTGTGTACGCTGCTCCCTCCATGCCAGGATTTCAGCCTGAACCTCCTGCTGGGAGTTTTTCCACTTCAAGCTACTGAAGTAATTGCAAAGCTCTGCTATTGCTCACTAGCCTTAAGCATAAACAGGGCAAGTAGCTGCTTGGGTTTTGTTTCAGGTGAGCCATGGGCCAACGCGAGACCTGCAACCTGCAGGTCTATTCTATTCTTACCTACTATTCTTACCCCTAAGTGGGATAAAATCTCCCTGCTGCCAGATTTCCTACACTTGCCTTTTTTGACTGGCATGGTGTGAACGCACTGGCAGATTCTCCCTATTAGCACTATTTCCTGGTTCTTTGAGACTCTCAGTTACTGGTTTTCTGAAGGCAGCTCCCCACAAAGACAAAGCCACTGCAGGCTTCTCAGAGCCCAGCCACTGGTGCAGTTGGAAGCTCCTTCTTTAAGCATGGGTAAAGAATGAAGAGTGTCCTAAAAGCAAAGCAGACACAGGAAGCCAAACAGGATAATGCAGCATCTCCATCAGCTGTTGGTTTTAAAAGCAGGGTAGTAAACTGCCCTGCAGTGCTTCAGGCACAGCTGTGCCTGGGGGAAGGGAGAGACTAAACGTTTCCTGTTTTTCTGCAGCATCTAAATCCATATCCCAACTCAACCCCACAGTCAGGGACAAACTCCCAGTCCTCTGGACTAGAAGAGAGAGGGTCTGCATTCATGGAACAAGCCCATGGGCAAGACGAAGAGATGGAGAGGTGTTCCCAGGTTGGGATCATACTGCAGGAGGGTTGCTACACCTCCTAAGCAAGCTTAGAAGCTGCCACCATTAGTGATCTGCAAGCAAAGTAAGCTGCAAGCAGTCAGTTTTGCTCAATTCAATACAAAAAAAAGTTCATTTTAAAGCAGGACAGGTTGCAGAGCCTGCCTTTGTGCAGGTTTTTTGTTGTGTTTTTTTTTTTTTTTTCATTCCTGGTTGAAATTAGGAATCTGTGTGTTTAAGGGAGTCTCTAAAAGGTGCTTGCATCACACTTCTCATCCTGAACACACAGCACACACGGCGTCCAAGTGTCTACCTCCAAATGGGAAGTCATTAAAACACATGGGTCTGCCTTGTCCCATGATAATAACAGGTAGGCTAAACCTCTTGTGCAAATCCAGTTCTCTCCAAAGGAGAAGAGCCCAGAATCTCAGAAAACCAATGGTCAAACTGGTCTAGCTCTGGTCTTTAAGGATTCAGGTTCCTAAGGTGAGCTCCAAATAGCACACACAGAAGGTAGTAAGTGATAGGTAGAACTTCTCATTATTGATGAGTTACAGTAATGACAACTTGGCAACTCCGTTCAGTTCAGGCTCAGCGATCTGCAGGACTGAACATCTGGGGTCTGCAACACTGAAAGAACTGATGAGATCTTGGAGGATGCTCAGACAACCTGAGCTACTTTATGACATTTTAAGGTTATAACATCTCCATAGGTAGAGGTTTCAAAGGTCTTTCTGAAACCCAGTGCTGTATCCTTCAGTGCTCCCACAGCATTGAAGAGCAACAAGCATCACAGGCTCCCACAGAAGTGCAGGGGAGGGGTGGAAGGGTTGAGAGTAGCTGTTCTCCATGCTGCAGACTGTAGCAAGGGCTGCTCTGGAGGCAGCAGGAGCGTCCTGGGCCTGGACCCAGATGGGACAGGGTGTGTTTTGTCAAAGAGCAGGGACCTGAGCACAAAAATGAGTGGGCAGCAGGGCCAGGCAGCCACCCTGGGGTAAGTGATATGGGATCATTCAGCAGCAGGGTGTAGGCAAGCCCTGCAGAATCCACAGCCCAGAGGGGACACAAAGACTCATCATCAGCTTGTTGCCAACTCTATGCTGCTTCTCTGAATGGAGCATGAAGAATGGCTTCTCAGAAGACTTGCTGGGAAGGTACTGTTGCTAAACAATGTGAAAAGACATTCTGTCTCCAAATGTACAGCTTACCAACAAACACCTACGCTGTGCTTGTTACATACGGAAAACATCTCAGCTGTTCAGGGGGTTTGACTGATCCACCCCTAGAGAGCAGACAGGAGACTTTTACTTAATCTGTCCCTCCGCTTTGCTCTTGGGAGACAGCCCTGCAGGGCTGCCTTCAGCTCTGGGGTTGCCAACAGCAGAAGGACACGGACCATGTTGGAGTGGGGCCAGAGGAGGCCACGGAGATGCTGTGGGCTCTGGAACCCCTCTGCTACAAGGACAAGCTAAGAGTATTGGGCGAGTTCAGCTTGGAGAAGAGAAGGCTCTGGAGAAACCTTAAAGACCCTTCTAGTCCCTAAAGGGGCTCCAGGAAAGCTGGGGAGGGAGTCTTGGTCATGGAGGGGAGCCATAGGACAAGGGACAATGGTTTTAAACTTAAAGTGGGGAGATTGAGATGAGATCTCAGGCAGAAAATCTTTGGTGTGAGGATGGTGAGACCCTGGCTGCTCAGGTGGCCCAGAGAAGCTGTGGCTGCCCCATCCCTGAAGGTGTTTAAGGCCAGGTTGGACAGGACTTTGAGCAACCTGGTTTGGTGGGAGGTGTCCCTACCCAGGGCAGGGGGTGGGACTGGATGGCCATAAAGATGGCCTCCTTCCAACACAAATCATTCTAGGATTCTATACTTGGTATCAACAGATAACCCGGCAAACAGTGGCTTGGTTCTCACCACATCTGAAAACATATGTCAGATTCTAATGTTCAGTTGTTAGGGTGGTTTTTTTTAAGGGTCTACAGGCATCGGTCTACACCTTCACAAAAGAGATCAATAGCCCAGGAGCTGTTGCAGGATGTACAGTCAGAGGGGGGCAGCAGGCAGTCACTAGAACTGAAAACCAGGCTTTACCTCCTTCAAACATTCTTCCACTTTCTCGAACTCCATCACCAGCTCCAGTTCCTGGATGCGCATGTTCGACAGCATCACCAATCGGTGAACACCCTCATCAACTCGATTGTAAAGGGCGCTGGCAGCATCAAGTGAGTCTCTGGAAAGGGACATGAGTCTGATCAGGGGTTTTGCATCAAGTTCTTCATACAAACTTCTCATTTTTATGCAAACATGGCCTGACTGAACAGCACTTGAGTCATCCTATCTGGTCTCCATATGGAGAACAGGAGAATAATGCTGCTCCTGGCATGTTCCCGTGGTTCCCCACTGTGATCTCAGCACAGATAACCCGGCAGGAAGGACAAGGACATCTCCCAGCCAGGCTCCTTGCAAAACTTAATGTACTTGTCATGCTTTCAGACAGGATCCTCAGCTTTACATAAATGCAGATTATTGCATCAGTGGGCTTTCACAAAACACAGCTCAGGCAGCCTCAGTGTCTACTATTTGAATGCAGTAGATAAGCAATGGCAAGGAAGCAAATCTCTCCTAAATGACAACAACAACATAAGGCATTTGATGCCCCACTCACTCTCGGGAATTTCCACCACACAAACAAAAATGCAAAGTCTACAGCACCCGAGGACCAAGAGGAATTGAGTTTTACAGTCTTGAGCTGGACAGGCATTTTTGCTGTGCTCACCAAAGCCCAAAAGGGATCCCCCAGGCCCTGCCAGCCTGGCCACAGCAGAAGTGAAACTCCTCTGTGTGCAGACAGGGATGGAGTGGTTCAGGCTGGNTGTCTCCAAATGTACAGCTTACCAACAAACACCTACGCTGTGCTTGTTACATACGGAAAACATCTCAGCTGTTCAGGGGGTTTGACTGATCCACCCCTAGAGAGCAGACAGGAGACTTTTACTTAATCTGTCCCTCCGCTTTGCTCTTGGGAGACAGCCCTGCAGGGCTGCCTTCAGCTCTGGGGTTGCCAACAGCAGAAGGACACGGACCATGTTGGAGTGGGGCCAGAGGAGGCCACGGAGATGCTGTGGGCTCTGGAACCCCTCTGCTACAAGGACAAGCTAAGAGTATTGGGCGAGTTCAGCTTGGAGAAGAGAAGGCTCTGGAGAAACCTTAAAGACCCTTCTAGTCCCTAAAGGGG
This sequence comes from Pedionomus torquatus, assembly GCA_013398155.1. Taxonomy (NCBI): domain Eukaryota; kingdom Metazoa; phylum Chordata; class Aves; order Charadriiformes; family Pedionomidae; genus Pedionomus; species Pedionomus torquatus. Next base: position 72,686 of record VZRU01014318.1, read on the forward strand.
CTCCAGGAAAGCTGGGGAGGGAGTCTTGGTCATGGAGGGGAGCCATAGGACAAGGGACAATGGTTTTAAACTTAAAGTGGGGAGATTGAGATGAGATCTCAGGCAGAAAATCTTTGGTGTGAGGATGGTGAGACCCTGGCTGCTCAGGTGGCCCAGAGAAGCTGTGGCTGCCCCATCCCTGAAGGTGTTTAAGGCCAGGTTGGACAGGACTTTGAGCAACCTGGTTTGGTGGGAGGTGTCCCTACCCAGGGCAGGGGGTGGGACTGGATGGCCATAAAGATGGTTCCTTCCAACACAAATCATTCTAGGATTCTATACTTGGTATCAACAGATAACCCGGCAAACAGTGGCTTGGTTCTCACCACATCTGAAAACGTATGTCAGATTCTAATGTTCAGTTGTTAGGGTGGTTTTTTTTAAGGGTCTACAGGCATCGGTCTACACCTTCACAAAAGAGATCAATAGCCCAGGAGCTGTTGCAGGATGTACAGTCAGAGGGGGGCAGCAGGCAGTCACTAGAACTGAAAACCAGGCTTTACCTCCTTCAAACATTCTTCCACTTTCTCGAACTCCATCACCAGCTCCAGTTCCTGGATGCGCATGTTCGACAGCATCACCAATCGGTGAACACCCTCATCAACTCGATTGTAAAGGGCGCTGGCAGCATCAAGTGAGTCTCTGGAAAGGGACATGAGTCTGATCAGGGGTTTTGCATCAAGTTCTTCATACAAACTTCTCATTTTTATGCAAACATGGCCTGACTGAACAGCACTTGAGTCATCCTATCTGGTCTCCATATGGAGAACAGGAGAATAATGCTGCTCCTGGCATGTTCCCGTGGTTCCCCACTGTGATCTCAGCACAGATAACCCGGCAGGAAGGACAAGGACATCTCCCAGCCAGGCTCCTTGCAAAACTTAATGTACTTGTCATGCTTTCAGACAGGATCCTCAGCTTTACATAAATGCAGATTATTGCATCAGTGGGCTTTCACAAAACACAGCTCAGGCAGCCTCAGTGTCTACTATTTGAATGCAGTAGATAAGCAATGGCAAGGAAGCAAATCTCTCCTAAATGACAACAACAACATAAGGCATTTGATGCCCCACTCACTCTCGGGAATTTCCACCACACAAACAAAAATGCAAAGTCTACAGCACCCGAGGACCAAGAGGAATTGAGTTTTACAGTCTTGAGCTGGACAGGCATTTTTGCTGTGCTCACCAAAGCCCAAAAGGGATCCCCCAGGCCCTGCCAGCCTGGCCACAGCAGAAGTGAAACTCCTCTGTGTGCAGACAGGGATGGAGTGGTTCAGGCTGGAGCACCCTTGGATGCTGGAGCCAGAGACGCTGCACCTCATTTAATCCCAGCATGATGATGATAATCCAGACGCCTGCAGCACCTCTCCAGCACAGGCTGTACCAAATAATACAGAATGGCATTCAAGCTTTTTCTTTCCTTGTGTCCCTGAACATCTCATATTTCTTCTGCTTCTAGATTTCCCCTCCTTTTACAAGCATGGACTCAACAGACACCTTCAACAAAATTACTACAGCCACATTCAGCTGTGATCTACATGGCATAGTGCAGCTGCCTGAGCATCCCCTGTACTCACCCTAAATCAGTTTTCATTTGGCACCTGTTTTACAGCCTTCTGAATTACAAGAGCATGACTTTTATTTTTTTTAATCATATTATCAAAATTAGCCAAAGCACTTGTGAAATAGGTGGCTAATAAAACTCTGAAAGCATTGCTAATGGAGATTCATAGAAACAATTCAGCATTCACATTTATTTCTGTCATAAATAGGCAACCTGAGCCTATGGAATGCAACTGAATATAAGCATTTTGTGGCAGTCACCCTATAGTTTTTAGGTTTTAATTCACACAAGGTGGTACAATAGATCTAGACAACTAGCTCTGCATATCAAAAATCCAAGGATTTTTCCATTCAGAATTCCACACACTGTGCAACAGCCAACTCTTTCAACCTCAAGCTCTTAGACACTTTTGTTTTTCCTTTTCAAAAATGCCATTAGACTAAATGAATTTATCCAAAGTGCAGCCAAAAATCCCCCAAATTATTTCTGGCCTGAGATCAGTGCTACTGCAGTACAGAGGAGACAGGTTCTCTACAGATACCCTGCAAGCTTCAACAGAAAAAGATCCAAGCTGCCTTTCCCAAAACCACCATAAACAAACAGCATTGAGATGAGCCTTCTGTTTTGTTATCCTTTCCCAAGGACAGACCCAGGTCCAAGCCAGGAGACCTGCAGCAGCAGAACCACAACCCCTATCCAAGCCAAGCTCTGGAAAGTGTTTTTACATGTTTTCCCCATGTTTACAGAGCAGGTTGTGAAGGCCAGTTTTCATCAGCCACAGTGACACAGTGAGGACAGCTAATACGAAACAGAAGATGGCTGGAAGTTCTATTTGACAACAGCATGAAATGCTGTTGGGTTTCGTGCAGCAGAGTGTATCTGGCAGGTATTCATTTCTGAACAAGGCTCCAGCATGCTGACGACCAGCCTGCCAGCCAGACACCCTTTGGCTTCACTCCCACGGGGCCAAAGTCCCTGCTGGCATCAATGCTCTCATCCACTCAGGAAAATACAGCCGGACAGCAAATGCTGTTCCTCCCACCGTCACAAACAAGTAATCCCCTACAACTTTAGATATTATGTTGTTACATGCAAACATTTGCAATTATCCCTTCGTCAGGCAAAATATTTTTCCAACCTTTCTACAAGCATCCATGGAAATCACTTTGGTGTTGATGCTACTTCTTTGATGGGACTCATCAACGAGCTGGATTGACCTGCTAGACCTTTCTGTAATGGGAGTCCTCATGTCCACCCCAGCCCATGACAAAGAAAGCAGACATAGCTTCAGCATTTAACAAGATATTGCAGGACTGTGACCTTACAGCATAGCAACTTGGAAGATCTCCAGCTCCTGCATCAGAGTGCAATCCGATACAGGGGAAGGGAGCCTGGGAGTCCTGCTCTGCTCCTTTCCATATCCAGTGGAGGAAACAGGACTCCAGTTGTCTCAACTTTGAGTAGTTTTCCTTGACAGGAGTCAGCCCCGACCTGGGCTGCAAGGCTCTATATGCTATAGATTCCCACAGAGCAGCACATTTCTCACAGGTCACAAAACATGGGCTCGCCTGAAGACAGCACTGCAACTACAGGAAAAATGACCCTTGAAATAGAGGGATAGGAAGTGATTACAAAATAAACATATTTTAATTATTGTTTTTTTTTTAATAAACATAAACAGGCCTGTCACAAGATCACTGTGTAAATAAGTGAATTCGCTATGCCATCATGGACAAGAGCAGTCTCTTGGAGCACACTTAAAATCAGTATTGGCCTTATGACCAGTGTTTGCTGCAGGAGGAGTCCAATTCAAAAAAACGCAGCGATGAAATTCTCCCTCTGGCCCACCTGGAGACCTGAGAGCCCGCTTCAGCACAAGAGAAGGAATCTGGGTGAACTGCTCATTGCTGAGCTGAAGGACTGAAAAAAAATCCCCCCCCAAACAAGCGCAATTCCTGGCATTTGTAGAATGCGGTAGGGAAGATGCGGTAGGGAAGACTGAAGCTACAGCCTCCAGTATGAAGTGAACTCTCAGTTCCCTGCAGCATCAGGTGTGATCTCCACAAATGACGCAGCAGCTACATATCTACAGATTCTTGCTAATCTCCCCTCTGTATCAGATAGTTAAATGGCATTAAAAGTGTCATCCTACTACTAAACACACACATGGCGAACCTTCGTTTTACTGATCCCCAGGTACCTCAAACAGTCAGCCAAGGGTGCACTTGAGAGCTTATACTGTAAGCAGGGACTGGAGAGAGAATTCTTTTGAGGTAACAGAGCTGGAAACTAGTTTTCATTTTAAGTCGGGCTGGTTAGGGGCTATATCATTATCAAAATTCCCTTACTCTAGCCACTTAAGTAACTTTGTCATTGACTCCACAAAAGTCACCCAGGAAAAAGGTGTATCTCCAGAAAAGGCTTCTCCAGGCTCAGAGCCCAAGAGAGACCTCAGGTGTGGCCTTACTCCATTCCTCCTCCATTGAGTTCCTCCAGCATCCCAGCACCTCAGTCCTTTGTTTCAGGGTNTGCCACTTAAAGTTACTTAACTTTGTCATTGACTCCACAAAAGTCACCCAGGAAAAAGGTGTATCTCCAGAAAAGGCTTCTCCAGGCTCAGAGCCCAAGAGAGACCTCAGGTGTGGCCTTACTCCATTCCTCCTCCATTGAGTTCCTCCAGCATCCCAGCACCTCAGTCCTTTGTTTCAGGGTCCAGCCATGCTGTTTTAACACATTCTGCCTCACTTGGCAGGCACTCATTAAAATCTCAAGCTGTTGGTCTTCCCTTGCATCTCCAAGGTAACTCCATTCATACATTGTCAGCTCCTGACAGTTCACTTTTAGCAGCCTAACAAACTCTCTGACTAACATCCATCTTTTATCCTCTCTTGTACAGAGGAAAATATAACCCTGCAGGATAAAGTAGGTAGGAAAACCAAGCTGAACAAAGAAATCACACACACTTCATGGGAAAGTTTGTTTTTTTGATTCATTTTGGCACTTCCAGTGCTCACAGAAATTATCCACTGGGCATGTTCTCCCAAATCTCTGTACATCTCTTTACTTATCCACAGACACCCATCCATTTGCTGATTCACATCTTAAAAACTGCTTCCTAAATCATTTATAGTACACTAGTAAATTCAACAATATCCCGCAACAGGGAGCTTCATGGGGAAAATGATACTTTGCATAAACAACTACTTCTTTTTCCAGAGTCAGGAGTTTTTTATTCCTGTCCTTCATCACCTTCAAGGCAGCCTGCTGTAAACAAACCACATACTGAAAACTTGGTTGAAGAAGCAAAGGTAACTTTCATCCTGCCACACAAAGGGAAACACCTGGTTGTTAATATCCTTGTAAGATATTTTAATGGTGGCCTGAGCCACTCCGAGGAAGAACATACAGAGAGTTGCTTAAGTTAGTGGAAAGTCTCATCTAAGCTTTGATTTGTTTGGATGCGTTGCAATTTCCCTGTGCATGTGAGTGTGGTAATAACAGTCTTTCACTACATTCTTCCATGGTCAAATCATCCAAAGTAATTTCGCAATAGCGCAGAGTCAATATAATTTATAGCAAATAGGAGTAGCTTGATGTCAGTTTATGTTTCCCCAAATCCTGTTTTCATTGGGCAATTATCGTTTCAGTAGAAAAGGTTCCAAACGTCTTCAGTTTTCTGGAGAAGTGCCAGGCTGTTGTATAATAGCAGGGTAATTTTAAACCTATAATTTAAAAAGCCCGTTTCTGCCTGAATCCATCCATCGGAAAAAAGCTAGCCTTGGAGAGTTACACTTCAGTTTTCAAAGCAAAATACCTGATTTGTTTTAGAAAATAGATGGGTAGGGAGGAGGCATCCTGCAGGCTTGCCAAAGCAGGTGCTGCAGGAACCAGGGAGACGCAAATAGAAGAGTGAAGGGAGGGAGGCAGCAGAACCGTTACTGTTCTGCAATTAGATCCTGTCCCTTGAAAAACTGCTCTAACCAATAGCCAAAGAACAACTTTAAAGTGAGGGCTAAAATCAAAGCTCATTCTCTGATCAACCTTGGTCAATTTTAAAGTGACAAAAATTCATGGATTGAAGAAAACACAAGACATAGCACCTTTTCCTAGTATATTTGATGGGTTTTAGGCAAGTATATTGCAGCTAACTTGCCCTGGAAAACCAGACATCCCTGATCACTCTAATTTAGAAGAAACACAGTCAGATATTATAACATTAACCTCAACTAGTCTTCCACTGCTGGTGTTCAACTTCCCTTATGGATGTCTCTACAGGTGTTGGCAGAAAATGGAATAGGATCTGGCAAAAATGAGATTTAAAGGATGGCTTAGTCCAAGGACATAACCCAGATCATCGGTGCTGATAGTTTGGCTACAAATCATTTAAACATCCTGAGCAATGCTTCAGGATAAAAAGTCCTTCTAGCACTGTCCTGTGTACCCTGGGCTGTTTCACAGGAAGAAAAATGCATTATAAGCCATTCTTGAAAACTCAATTGCAGCTGAGGTTAAAATTCACACTGGCCGTACTGAAGCTAATACAGATGTTGTTAAATAAACTGTAATTATTTTCTGCAGCACACAAATAGCCACAGTGGCTTTAATTACCTATTAAGAGTATTTGAGGAGTTGAGTATAGTTTTTAGAACTCTGAGGTGTCCTTAGAAAGGCAGAAAGGTCAAACACCACTTTTGGGATGACCTGTGGGATTTCTGCCATTCTTAATGGGAACAGTGGATGCTGCTGAGACCACAGATCTGACCAAATCCCTCCTCACCAGGCTACTTGACAGGCACGCACACTGCGAGCAACCCATCCAATTAACACATTACACTGCAGACAGTAATTGCTAAGAGTAATTGCTCTCTTCTGGAGCACAGCTCCTTTAAACATGTTTTTAGCAGAAACATACTCTGAAGTCACTTTAAAAGCAAAGGGGGTTGATGCATACAGTTAAACAAGTGTCCAAGTGTGGTCCCAAGCCACGACCTTTGATTCTTTCCCCAGGCTGGCTTACATTCAGTTACAATAAAACTGTGTTCAGACTCTGGCTGACTTCAAATCCCAGTAGGATCCATAACATTGACTGGAAAAAAAATATAATTATAAGAAATCCTAAGCCAACAAGTAGCTACCTTCTGTGGAAAGCTGACCCTGCAGTGGAGCCTGAAGTAGGACACGGAAACACTGTTCTGGGAACACCAAGCATCAAGTTGTGGGTTTTTTTACCAGCTGTAAAAAACTCCTACTTCGAAATCTCTCCCATGTATATTAACCTATTTATACGTATTATCTCAGTCAACTGCACTAGTCTTGGAGTTAGGACCACCAGGTTTTCAAGATGTCCTGTTCAAATAAATCCCCACTCTCATTTCAAGTCACATTTCAATTTCTCTCATACACCCTCCTTTTGCATGCTCCCAGTGTTTACAATACATATAATAGCAGTAAGTGCACCATTAACTACCCCAGCAGCAGAAACATCTACCCCAGCTTAGCCAAATAAAAAGTGGTGCTTGTTGAATGGTCTGGGCTGAGCCAGGAACTTCGGGCGGTTCAGCAACATCCTATACTGGAAACATCAGGCAATTTTTTCCATATTTTTTTAAACAGATTAAAAACACACTGTGTGTCATTAATTACCTACCGCCCCATTGGATTGACAAATATCACAAACAAGACCAAGGAAAACCAGAGTCTTCTGGGCAAATTCCCACTGAACCCAGAAAGATTTAGGATGTAAGACAGCAGAAAATAAACAGCAGAAAGAGTCCTGAGGAGGATCATCTCATGAAAATGCTAAAAGAACAAGGAAAACTTACCTGGACAGAGCTCTGCAATCTTTCACCTCTCTGCAAATGCAACAACTGGCTCCACACAGCACCTCATACATTCAGAACAGCAACAGCTCCATGCTCCTTCACGTATGGAGTGAGGAGATCTGTTCAATGGGAGCCTAAGTGCTTTTTACCCAGCAAAAACCACCAGGCAAACAGAGGGAACAGGTTAGATCATAAGGAAAATGAATAGCAAGCAGCACGATATGTGTTTGGATAGAAATGTTGCTGTGTGCTCCTCCCTCCACCTGACAAACAAATGAGGCCACGGAAGAGCGCTGCTAGAGGCCAAAGGTTTAGCATTTGTCGGCATCTTCTGTGTCACCAGCGACAGTATGGAGACGTCTCACAGTAGAAAGCTGCCAATCTTTGAAGCCATGGTTTAAGCATCTCGCTTCAAGGTACACTGAGAGCTTCAACTAACCAAGAGATGAAGGTTTTAGGACTAGGTCCACAGAAGAAACATGCAAAGTGCATCGATCAATAGAAGATGCATCTTGCAGACCATCTCAGTAGAGTGCACAACAAAAAGTGGTAGCATAAGAGGGTTCCAAAGCTCCCTGAGAGGCAGGAAGATGAGCAAGCGCTAATGAAGCAAACCAGGAAAATAGCATCTCTGAGAGGTACATGAGCACTGCCTTGTTTTGAAGTCTAAACACAAGAGTAGTGACCATCACACTGGCCACAGCACAGACAGCAGCAAACTCACCTCTACAACAGAAAGAGGATGGTAGAAGACAGAAGAGCCTCCAGGAAGAATTTCCCCTCGTAGGTTGCCTGGCAATGACCACCAGCACAAGCTATCAGCTATCACCTATCACCTTTCACCTTCCAAACCAAGAATGACAGCCATCCCAGTGTCTCCAGACTGAGACACCAGAGATCTGTCTCCCCTTCACCCTTGCTGCCTACTTGTCCCATGTTTTGGAAGCCCAGCTTAGTCTCTCCGCCTAGATTCCAGACAGGCAGAGCTTCATATAGTGCTTGTGCAGGCCCCTTAGCAGGCCCTCCTGGAGCCCTCAAGAGCTTGTACATTATTTAACTTTACTTCTTCCAAAAGGAGCTCCTACACCTCTATGCAGAGCAGCATGTGACTGCCTTGGAGCATGCCAGGAGTTGCAACTCACAGGAGTCTCACTAAAAACCCACAAACATGAAAGACAACAAGGGGCTGGAGCAAGTCCAGAGAAGGGCAATGGAGCTGTTGAGGGGTCTGGAGCACAAGTCTTGCGAGGAGGAGGAGCTAAGGGAGTTTGGGGCCTTCAGTCTGGAGAAAAGCAGACTGAGAGGAGACATTCTTTCCTTGAAGGGAGAGTGTAGCAAGTGGGGGGGGTGGGGGGTGTTGGTCTTCTCCTGACAAACAGGTGACAGGACATGAGGAAATGGCCTCAAGTTGCGCTAGAGAAGGTTTAGGATGGATATTAGGGAAAATTTCTACACTGAAAGGGCTGTCAAATGTTGGAACATGCTGCCTGGGGAAGTGTCGAAGTCACCACTCCTGGAGGTATTTAACAGCCAGGCAAATGTGGTGCTGAGAGACATGGGTTAATGGTGGGTTTGTCAGTGTTGGGGTGATGGTTGGACTCAATCTGAAAAGTCCCTTCCAACCCAGATGATTCTATTCTATGATTCTTACACAGCTATAACCCACTGCTTCATTAACTGGCCACAGCATCAAGCAGACCAGGTGCCGCAATCCTGCATGTGGAAACCAGACAAGAGCTGCAGAGGCTGTTAGCCTTAACATCACCCTCTTTGTTGAAGCGATTAACTCAGGCCCAGCATGAGGAACCTGGCAGCCTGCTCAGCAAGCCTGCTGAGCACTGCCCATTACCGCCAATCAGCTCTGGTCCCCACCCTGGGCTCTCAGGCAGATCTCCACCAAGCCACACTAAAAATAGCCAGCTCACACAACCAGCTCCTGGCTCTGGCCACTCCACCCTCAAAGCACAGCAACTAACACCACGGCCTTCTGAAAACAAAAGGAGAATTCACTCCTCCAAGCTGCTTATTCACAGCTTGCAAGCACAAATTATTTTTGGATGAGGAGGTCAGGGGAAGAGATCAGGCTTTTTCTGGTTCCATGTTGCACAGAGCCCAGCACCCAACCTGGCCATTCCTTCACCACTGGAGGTTTTTCATCTCTCTTTTCAGCTCTCACATCCAGTCCTGCGTCTATCTTGCCTGCCCACATGCAGAGCATGACTCAATCCCATTCCTATGCCACTTAGAGAACACAGATTTGCTGGTAGAGTCAGGCATGGCCAGGTGTATTCTGCTTCAACTAGTACAAAGCATCTTTATATTAATCTCAAATGTTCATAGCTGCTTTATTCCACTTCTGACTCACAGCACATGTACAGGACAGAAGGCATCACCGGTCACTTTGCCTAGGGAAGCATTCCCAGCTCTCGGCTATGCTAGAAGAGCAGCAATAATATGAATAACAGAGGAAAATGTCTCCCTGCCTTGCTGCCCAGCCCCACACAACTGCCTCACTTTAGTAAGAGCTCTGCTGCTGCCTCAATTCTGGAAGTTTCTCTGACATTTCCATCACAAGCCCAGAGAATTCTTCAAAATCCACTACAAAATAAGCAATGCATTAGTCCACCTTCCACAACTGGCTCGGTAACTGCCTGCAAGCCACAAGTTGGTTGAATTGAAGTTGGTTGGTCAATACACTAGATATACATAAGCCAAAGATACACCTGGATAGCCAGCTCTCTGCAACTTAGGCTGTGTTTATTAAAAGTTTCCTGTCCAAAAGTGCAAAAATAAGTACTAGTAGCATTAAAGTGATGGACGATTTGGCCACTGGAACTTCAGCTTGGCCAACAGATCTGCATTTCAGTCCCCAGAAAGACTGTGAGAACAAAACCTGGCAGCTTTCAGCAAACAGACCTGGAGAAGCACTGAGCCTTCAGCACAGCAGATTGCATGAAGGCAAATGTGCTGGCTTTAAAGCCAGCCAGCTCCACCAGCTATGAGTAAGTGGCAATGCCACCATTAGCAGTCCACCTGCACCTCTGGGTGGCCAGCCTGAGCTGAAGCTGTCATTATAGCACTTAAAAAGGCACCGCAGAGATACTGGCTCACCCATACCATGGCCACACTAATTTTTGTGCAAATTCAGCCCAGTTTTCCTCATGGAAAGGCAGTGTGGGAGGAGCTGAGCACATCACATCCTCCTTAGCCAGGTCCCCGCAACAGGTTGCCTGCATGATGCATATTCTGGTAACAGAGCTCTTCCTTTCTAAGCTGGGAAAAGGCTGAGATCCAAAACGACAGTTCGGATAAGTCTGTCTTTCCCTTCATGGATAAGTGGCTGGATGGGCAAGGCTATCTTTTATAGTGGTACCTAGTGGAGAACGGAGTATGGAAACTCTTGGTCAGCTCATACTGGGAACAGAGTGAGCAGAGTTACTGATCAAAGCCACTGCTGTGGTGCTACAGCATCTCTCAGGATGGGACCCAAGCACAAATACAGGCTGGGCAGAGAATGGCTGGAGAGCAGCCCTGAGGAGAAGGACTTGGGAGTGATCATGGATGAGAACCTTGACATGAGCAGACAGCATGTGCTGGCAGCCCAGAAAGCCAACTGCATCCTGGGATGCATCACAAGAAGCGTGTCCAGCAGCTCGAGGGAGGTGACTCCACTCTGCTCTCATGAGACCCCATCTGGAGTACTGTGTCCAGCTCTGGAGTTGACCACACAGGAAGGACATGGATCTGTTGGAACAGGTCCAGCAGAGGGCCACAAAGATGATCAGAAGGCTGGAGCACCTCTATGAGGACAGGCTGAGAGACCTGGGGCTTTTCAGCCTGGAGAAGAGAAGTCTTCCAGTACCTGAAGGGGGCCTACAGGAGAGATGGAGAGGGACTCTCGATCAAGGAATGAAATGATAGGACAAGGGGTAATGGTTTTAAACTGAAAGAGGGGAGATTTAGATTAGATATTAGAAAACCTTTACTGTGAGGGTGGTGGGATCCTGGAACAGGTTGCCCAGAGAAGCTGCGGATGCCCCATCCCTGGAAGTGTTCAAGACCAGGCTAGATAGAGCTTTAAGCAACCTGCTCTGGTGGAAGTTTCCCTGCCCATGGCAGGGGTGTTGGAACAAAAGGATCTTTAAGGTCCCTTCCAACTCTAGCCATTCTGTGATTCTATGACCATCCTGGAAAGACCCTCTCAAAGAGAAACAAATGGCTGTATCACAATGGGCTTCTGCATCTCCCATCACATCACTGATGGGATGAATTTAGTTTCTGCAGACAAGGAGCTGGGTCTCTGACTTGGTAAACCCTTGCAAAGCCCAGCTCAAACCCGAACAATAACAAGATCCCACTGTACTGTGTCATCAAGCACTCTAAAAGCCATCTTGGCTCTTTGGGAGGGCACAGCAGGGAAACAGGCCAAAATCAACCCCAAGGGAAGAGTTTCATTACTAAAGAAAGGCTAAAGCAAGTCTTGTTTGCTGTGCATTCCAGAAAGACATTTGGCAGACCTGTCTGTACAGAGCACAAACCTGCTTCCTTGCCTATTTTAGGGTACTATCTCTAACCTGCAGTTGTGTGTTTTCAGATGGGTTTGTCCCATCTCTATTTTTACCACGTGGCAAAAAGAATCCCAGGAGTTGAAGAAAAACTAGCAAGAAAGTCAGCTCTGAAAGTTGGCAAAACACATCCCCTACAAACCAGCAAGCCAATCTCCTGCTTGTTTAATCCCAATGTGCTGGTGTAGCTCAGTTTATCCTCTTTGCGCCTCTTAAGAAAAATCAGGTTTTGTACCCTTAGCTCTGCACTTCTTGCTGACATATTTAACTAATTGGAATGTTAAGAGTCCAGAAAACTTGTACTTTTATAATTTTTTGCCTCTTGCGTATTTTGACAGTTACCTGTTCACAGCTGGTGTCACAAATTCTGACTAAGAAGCCTTCACAGTCATGTCTCTCTGCTTAATCAGGCTTTTGCACCATAAAAGAGAAGGAAAAAAAATCCAAAAAACTAACACAACAGAACATGTGATTAAAACAAAAGCCAAAGGGTGGCTCAGAAGAATAAAGCCACTTGACTTGCTTTTGTGAATAATTTGATTTTAAGTATTGGGGGAGCGGGTGTGAAATTGAAGACCGTTAAGCATTGATCAAGGTTTTACAATTCAAAATTCAGAAAAGTAATACAACAGGCCCTCCTGACTCTATGGACATAACCAGTCCTGTTCCATTTTCACATATCACCAGCCAAAAATCTAACACTGCAGCCATATACATCACTAGCCACTTCATATTAGCTTCGTAGGTTGACTACAATATTTTGTCCCCCTACTTAGATCCTATTAGTTAAAGAAGCCTTTGAAAATCATAGCCACAGGAGCCTTGGCAGGGCTCAGAACATTTCGTATCTCACACCAGTTTAGAAAAAAGGAGCAAGTGCAGAGCCATGGAGGATCTTAAAACCAGTAATGCCTTATACAGAGACTTCTGGTCAAGTGATAGAGCTTTTTCCATATTTACATGGATCCTAAACAGGGAAGGGTTGACTTAGTTCTCTGCCCTGAGTTACAAAACAAGCAGGCATTTCCTCTATTAAAATACTGCATGGATTTTAGTTTCTACAACTACTCCACAGGTTAGAAGAGGACTAGCTTTCTCCCACTACATTCATTGTCTCTCCTCAGACTGGAGAGAGCCATATGTATTTGAGCACAACACCCTCCATTCGTACTGGCAGGCAACAAATGTAACCTGAATTAAACAGAGAACATGCTACATCAGCTCAGCAAGTACTCAGACACTGTGCAACCAAAGAATTGCATGTATCCCCGGCCTCTGCCCTTGCTAAGGCAATCAAAGCAGTAAATTATCCTTAGGGGCTCTGTCAGATCAAGTTTCAAAGTTGATCATTTCCCTGCACAAGAACACAGGCTTAGTTTAAAACCAAACCAAAACATAAACAGCACTCCCCTTTCTCCTAAGACTATAAAGTTGCTGTGTTGCTTAAAATAAAGTTTAAAAATAAAAACCAAACAATCCACGTTATCTGTGCTTCTCATATCACATCAGAATGAAAATGCTATACTGTACTAATTGTACTTAAAATTGCCTCAAGAGTACTTCAACCAGTTCAGCAAGAAAATTGTGACGGTACAGTCTGCCACAGCTGCTGACAGGAGTCACAGCAAAAAGGGAGAAGAAATGGCTAGACCTGTCCCCACACTCCCCTCTCACTCAGCACCTTAGCGCTGACCCCGTCTCCCAGTGACAGACAGCACCTTGCACTGTCAACCACTTGCTAACTTTTCAAAGAGAAATGTTCTTTTCCTGGTGTTTGGGTGACATACTCTGCAAGCTATTTTGTTATCTCCTCTCTGTTCCCTCCCTTAAAAACTCCCAGCTTGTGATGGCAACAGACAGTTTAAATCAAGCAAGGCTGCAGATGCACGGAGCCGTTACAGGCCACCCTGCCATCCACAACACCCTTGTCTGCTCCCACACACAGCATTTCCCTCCCACTCTGGCTGGAAGCTCCTGGGTGCAAGGGATTTCTTCTCTTGCTTGCTGTTTGCACAGCACATAGCACAGAGGCCTTCACACACTGATAGGCTTCAGGTGTTTGAAGAGTACACACAGGAGTTGTGCAACGCCCGGGTATCTCAAACAGCCAGCCTCTCTCTGGCTCTGCTTCTCATACCCATTTGACAAACAGGCAGCAAATAGTTGTTCGTACAAACCATATCAACATGAGAGGAGATCAGAGCTTGCTTTGGCCAGAAAGCATTCCTTGCAGCTAAGGTCCTTGGAAATCCCCTTGCATAAGGAGTGCCTTGGTAAATCACCCAACAATAAGAGCCTTGGACCTAGAACATTCATCGCTGGCAGCATCAATTAAGACTCACATTTTAGAGGTGCACAAAATGTCAATCACTTTTCCTACTACAGAAGATAAGTCTGATTTGGCTTGGAAAAGGAACTCTAACCATTTAAGTGAAGACACCCAGGTTTGACATGGAAAAGGAACTTTTTTAACAAAAGTCCTCACTTCAGGAAGCTGCACTTTGGGGTCATCTCACAGACATTCCCAGCACCTGCTTTTTGCTCCTCTCCATCTCTTCTTCTCTCACTCTTGGAGCTCACCTGTAGTCATGGGTGAGGGTGACACAAGACTCCTCCTTCCTCAGCCTGGCCAGGAGTGCTCCACCCTCCAGCTGTAGCCGGACCAGCCGCATGTCTTCAAGGACATTCTTCATCAGCTGTCGGTAGCTCCTCAGCAGCACAGCTGCCTCCTGGAGAGATAGTGAGAGCAAGATGAGCAGTTACTGCAACATACCAGCAATGAGGGACCAGGCAAAAACAAACACCCGACCCAAAACACACAAACACAACCTTGGCCCACTCCATGAAAGAGGGAGCTTGGTTTCCACAGCTGTTTCTCTCAAGCATGCCAAGCCCAAAGTGATAAACTACGCTCCTCACACTCTCAATACTTTCCCCACCTGGCTAAAATTGAAACTCAATTCCTGTCATTGTCCATACTCAGTTTACTGGGCACAGAAAGAATAAGCTTTCCCACTCACAGCTGGCTCCTTCTGGTCTTAGAGCCTGGACCCGTCCAGCTGCAGGCTGTGGGACAGGATGCACGGGAAGGGTTTGTGGATACACACAGCTGCAGGAAGGCCCAGAGAAGCCACCATCTTCTGTTGTATTACTGCTGGGATGCTCAAGACAGAGCTAGCTGCAATTTCCTACTCTCAGGGATATAGCAGCTTCTCAAGTGTAGGGGTTATAACACATTTGCAACAGCACTGTCTTTGCTTTTGGTACCTTTCTCCTCTTACCCACTTTCAAATATCTGTTCTGGAGGCAACAAAGATGGAACTGCAGCACAGCCTCATCTGCAGCAACACCATCTATGGTGCTACCTAACTTTCTTCTGTGCCATTCAAGCCACCCTGGTGCAGCAGAGTCTAAGGCAGCTAATCAGTAGTGGGGACACCAAAGCTAGTACCAGTTGAGCTGCTAAGAATGTGTTCCAATGCTGGAGCAAGCACCCAGCAACAACCAGCACAGATGAAAAGATGAAAAGAGCAATGCTGAGGGATCAGAGAACAGCTTCTACACCCAGTGGAGCCTCTATCACTCCACTTAGATTAGCTTCTACTAGTCCTGTTGTCCCCACAGAATACTCTGCTACTACAGTTTATAAATGCAAAGCTACAGCTTTTCTGCAGTTATCCATCTTCCTGCTTTCTCCTGTCCCAGGCTCAGCCCTGACAAGAAGTAATGGACATGCTCACCTCAGCCTTTGCTGGTAATTCTCCAGATTCCACTTTATGGATGGCCCCCTGGAGGAAGGCACAAGCACCTTGGCATCCTTGTAGCAAATGTTCCAGTTTCTACAACAAAGGACCAAGACAGAGATTATTGTCTTACTGCTGACAGCAAAGCTGTATTTTCAGCTTGCAGATGGTTAAAAGCACAGAAATCAAGAGAGGAACAAGAACATTAACCCAAGAATTCAATTATACCATTTGGCGAGTCTGTATCAGCAAAAAGAGGCCAATCAGAGGTTTCAGATGCCTCACTACAGCAAGACAGCTCTCTGCAGACCTTATAAACTTACATACTCACAGCTTGCATGGGTCATGCTTTACAAAAAAGAAACATTGCTCCACTTACATTCCACATTCTTCTACTATTAGCATTTCTTGTCACTTCCCACTAAGATGAATCACTATGATGAATTTTGGAGGGAAAATAACCATAGAACAATCAGATTGAACTTCTCTACTTTAAATCATTTCTGTTCATATTAAAAGTAGTGTAAACTAAAAATCAGGATGCTGGAAAGCTTTCACAATTAAGCACCGTAAACTACTGACAAATCTGAAATCCCTCTTCCCTTCAGGGGGAAGAAGAAAAATAAAAACAAAACAAACCCCAAACATTTTACAGGAGTTCATAATACAGCATATTTTAGCAAAGTCAGTGATATAAAGCCTGGATGCTGTCAGATGCCACCCTTTAGCCAACTGAAATCAGAGAAGAGAGAAACAGCTATTCCAAAAGGAAACACACACCAAAAAAAAACCAAACAGCTGTTTGAATCTTTAGTGAACCAAATTCCCTCCTCCCCAAGTGCTGGAAGAACCCCAGCAGCAACAGATCAGCAGGAAGGATACAGGTGAGATCACTGAGAGGGGAAATAAACACTGTTGCCACAGAGCTGCAGATCTAAAGGGGTTCACATAGCACATCATATGAATAGGCTACCCATACAGACCAATTGCTGTGTTAACTCCTTTTGGTAACATTTTGTGTGTTAAGATGGAAGGCACCACCAAGAAGCAGCCTGATATGCCTCTTCAAGCATTATCCTTCTGCGTGGACAGAGCACCTCAGCTCTCCAGCTTTTCTCAACTCTGCCCAGAAAACAAACCCGTAACCTCTTGCAGAGCTCCTCTGCTTCCTCACTGCCAATAAACCTCAAATTCAATCACAGGCACCAAGATCAGGCTTCTGTATTGCCTCAGCACAGGTTCATACTAGTACTTTTAGGTTCAAGTTTAAAAAATGGGGTCTAAAATTAGTTGGAAAAGGTAAGTTAACATTTGACACATGCCAAGAGTAACCACTGAAGCTTGTCACCAGCATCACAGTGGTATCAGCAGTGATACCTTCACCTGCTTCAAACACTGCACTCTGGGTAGAGAGATACCCTCCAGCAGACCACAGAATATTTTTGGAAGCAGAGGTGACGATGGTTCTGTAACCAACTAGGGAAAGCAAGTCAAACACAAGGTGAAGACAGCTAATTTTTGTACGGATTTACAGAGACTTAATCCTGCCTAGTCTCAGCATGCCAAATCATATTTCAAGGCAGCTTTTAAAAATTCAAAATGCACATGTTCCACAAGACCTGTGGTCCCTCCGCAGCACAAGAGTACACAGAACTAGGTGTTGGTGCCACAGATGTGACCTTTGCAGCGTTCTGGCAGCGTGCACATATTCTGCTGCAAGGCAGAATTATCCAAATTGATTATCAGCAATTTCCAAAGTCTCACTCCTGCCAGAATTGCAGTTTTTACCCCTTGCTAAAAACTCTCTTAGCCTGGTCTGGGGAACCTGCTCCAAACCCAACAGGATCTAACTATTTTTATTAAGATGAAGTTCTTGATTGTTGGTTCAAAAGCAACATGATACTAACACCTCCTCAGATTAGCACAAGAAGTGTCTGCCCTTAAGCCTCAGAGTGTAACTGAAGAGAAGTGCCACTGTCACACACAAAACAGGGCTCTGTTTCTTCCCCTTTCCTTCAAAATATGGTCAAATCCAAACTAATACAGGTCAAGCAGATGAGTTAAAACCTAAGATTTTAGTTCCTGCAGTCATGCCAATAGGTAGCAGTGTGCATCCATTTAACGAACACAGTATTAGTATTCTTTTGATAAAAGAAATTCAGCTGCATACATAGCTATCACAGGGACCACTGTCTTTTAATGCTTGTAGGTTCAGTTGTTGACATGCTCCTCTTGCTTCAGCTCCAATACCATGCCATTTCTTCTCTCAAGTACCGAAGAACATGAGACACCCTACTCACCATGCGGAAGCTTAACCAGTCCCGGTGGCAATAAGGGAAGGTCCCATCCAGTTCTAGAGGCAGCTGTGAGTTGTCTATGTGCTTATGGAGGGATTTCATGGAGGTGAGAATTTCAAACTACATAGAAATTGAAGAAATAAAAGTATGTTTGCATTAGGGCATGAGTATTGGAGGAGGAGGGGACAGTTAACAAAAGACAGCATCCTTTATTTCTTTATCTTATGTAGAAACAATGCACAGAGTATATCTGCAACAGAACTATAGCATGAAGGAAAAAAATAATAATAAATCAATTCAATCTTAGAGCAGCTCTCTGTACAGCTTAGTGAGCAAACCTTGAGGGAATGCAGGCTACAACACGCAGTTTCACCAAGCAGAACATCTGGGATGGAAGTCTGGCAGCAGCCAGCCTTCTCCAGAGCCAGTACCTCCCAGGATAAGCACAGCAACTCCCTCACATGTTCCCACATTGGGCTGCAATTTTCATTTGTTCAGAGTTAGAGAGGCTAAATCCAGCCCCCGGCTTCTCCATCTCACTTCCTGGAAAAACAATCTCACAGAGCAGCCTCTGCCCTACCCTTGGCTCTTCCCTCATCACAACTATTCGCATCAAGTATTTCATGGATCTTGACACAGATAACTTGCCTTCTGGGAGTCTGTAGGAGGTCAGAGAATTTTTATATTCATCAGAGAATCAGACAAGTGCTCCTGCTGGTACTTGGAAGCTAGCCCAGACACTCAGAACTCAGGTGCAGATATTTAACCCACACACAGGCACGGTGAAGTTTCCACCTCTTTGGGAAATAGTGATGATGCTTCCAGTTCCTCCTGCATGCCCATGCCTTTACTACCCTTTCCTCTGTTCCCTCCTACACACTTTGGATTTGTTTAATGTGTTTAATGCCTTTTGTAGCTCTCCCTGCATGCAGCCACCTGCATCCCCCTTTCTAACTTCAAATTCTTCCACATGGGGCCAATCAGGAAATGGACTCTTTCATTTGTTACTCTTTCAGGGCAGCACACCACACACAGATGCAGCAAAACTCATGCTATTCACAAGGTCTTCATCCACAGAAGCTAAAAAGGAAGTCCTGGCCTACTCTAAAGTCTATGGGCTTTCAGCAGGCACAGAATTTCAGTCCACTGTTATAGCCTGTGACAGTCCCAGAGCAGAGAGACATCCATCCATTCACTCACCACAGGCAAAGAATGGCTGAGAGCCTGTATTTCTCACACAACTATGGAATATCAAGGCAGATTTACTTCTAGGTGGGGGGTTCAGTGATATTTTCCCTCCTCTATTAGCACCTCCTGTTAGGCTTTCCAAACATTTCAGCTGCAAAGGGAGCCTCACAAATACACATCTCTTCCCCCTCTTGCAGGAGCCTCAGCCACTGACAGCAGCAGATAAGAGGAAAGTAAACATGAGTTATGCAAAATTCAGGAAAGCAACAATTACCTTTAAAGGATGGAGTTCTGGATTAATCCCAATATGACCTCTTCCTGACCAAGGATTTTCCTCCTTTTTAACAGGAGAAAGTGCACCTATTTCTGCTACTGTTAATTGTGCAGGGCTCCTCCTTACAGTTGTCCACATTCCCAAGAAAGCCCCTATATCCTCAGAGCCCCAGCAGAGGGACATAATTAGGATGCAAATGTCACTGATGGACACAGCAATAAACACAGCATGACAGAGATACACTGAGCTTAAATAAACTTTACAACCCTGTAAATACCACATCCATAAGAGACCACAATTATAAAACACAGAGAATAACTACAGAGATTTTATGAGAAATCTTCATCAGCAAACAGAGAAGTCACTGTTGGAAGAGTTAAACAGAGGCCATTAGGAGTTTCCCAGCAACTCCTGGATGAATGGTTTCCATTACCTGTCCTGCTGGCGGCTTCTCCATCCGAAAAGTCAGATCTCTCTCAACCAGAAGCAACACTCCATGAATGCAAGGAGGATCCATGTCCTACAACAAAACAGAGTGTAAATCCATTACCTCTCTGCCTGAGATGCTGAGGAGCATGTATCGAACTATGTTTGCACGAGAGATTGCAATTTAACCTTCAAAGGCATTTAGCAAGCCTGGAAGGCAGTCACCAGCTATAGGGAAGGCCATTCTACAGAGCACCAAGGTTATGTCCTTAAAGAAGTTTGCTTCAGCTCAACTAGTCCTGCAGTATTTAAGGAAGCAATGAAAGAGGTCAGGTGTTGGCTGTACTAAAAAAAACCTCTGCCTTCTACACAGGGAAGTGTGTCAGAGGAGGAAAGAAAAGAACCATGTTCAATGTCCAAGTTTTTTCTTGATAACTTTCCTGGTCACTTCTCCTAACTGAAAGGAAGTGGGTGGGTTTATTTGTCCCCATAGTGCCAAAAATGTCATCTTGTCTTTACTTACTGCCAATTCACAATCAAAGACTTGCATCCTGTTGCTACTGTTACACTGACAGAAATTCCAAATACAGGGGACATCTGGAACTGTAGCTCAAACTCTGCCATCCAGGAGCAGCTCTCCAATTGGAGAAGAGCTCTTACAGGGAAGTGAGAAATAGGCACAGAGAGCGACAGCAGGAAGAGGGAAACACAGCAGAATGATCCAGACCATGGAGACAAGGCCCACTAAATACATGACACCTGGATCTGAAGAGGAGAAGAGCCATTTGAGCTGTCATTCCACACGGGTAAATAAGAGCCATCCCATCCAGATGTCTCCTGGATGGTTGTGGCCTTTGCAAATGTCTTGGAAACGCTCAAGCAACAAATCCTTTCTGCTATGGCTCGAGCTGCAAGGAACCTGCCACACAGCAGGCCATGACAGCAGGGGAACCCTGTTTAAATAAACGGTTTAAATAAGAGGTTAAATATCTGACATGAGCAGCAAAGCCAGAGCACAGAGACAACAGCACCAGCAGAGACTGGGCTTCATGACACTGGGCCCAGTACAGCAATTAAGGAACAATGCCAACACAAGCAGATCAATTCTGCAACTGAGATCTGCCGCAGAGATTCTAGAGAAAAGACCTTTCTCTCACCTAATCCTAAAGCATCCTTTTGACCAGGCAGGAAAAAATCCCAACTGAAATACATTTCATTTTTGGAGGTCTGAAGAAGACTGAGAGGTTTCTCAGTCTTCTCAAATCCCTTTCTTCAAAGCAAATTACTCACACTTTCACTGTTATTCGAACACTGATCAAAATAATTAATTGCTTAATTAGGCTGTTTTAGGTAAATGCTAAAATTCATCTGAAGAGAGGATGGCAGGTATTATTGCTGTATCAGCACAGCTCTGAATTTGTCTGCCAGAAAGTACTGAAGGATGAAGACTAGCCACAACTTCAAGACAGTTCACGGCACCAAATATATTCTTTCACAACACCTCTTCTACTCCAAGAGTCATGAGATGTGCAACATGAGTGAGGGATAAAGGTAGTGGTGGCGTAACTCAAGGTTACAACAGCCAAAACACTGCTGAAAATAGAGACTGAAAAACCATTCACAAATAAAGCTGTCAGGAGAGAAGTTCATAACTTTCCAATCCAAGAAATAGTCATATTTCTAAAGAAATCAAGTATTTTTCATAATTTTTTTTTCCTTTAAATAGCTGAAGATTAGTCAGTCTCATCCAGCACTGATGAAGCAGTTAGACTAAAACAGTTTACAGGGGTGCTTTGCCTCCTGCAGAGCTGGAGGCAGCAGGATGCTGTTTGAGGAACCTTTCCACACAATCTCTTACCACCTTTACTAACAAAACAGGTCTCTGGAAGCAAAGAAACAGAGTCCGATGTACATAAGTGAACTCCTCCCCTCCCAAAACAGGCACAGCATGGACAGAGCAAATTAGAGGGGAACCAACAGGAGCTCAGAAAGTGCCAGGGTAAACATCCATCCCTTTATTATTGCTTTTTAAAAAGAGAATTAAATGCTTTCTTCCATCTTTTTCAGACTGACACTTTCTGGCTTCCTGACCCAACAGGAGGCCCATGGCCAGACTTAACATCAGTGGCGCAGCCTGAAGGACAGGCTGCCAGAAATGCCTGTGCAGACAGGACAGTCCCCAAATACCATGTCCAGACAGTCCCCGAATACCTTGTTCAGTCTCTAAGTGACTGCTTTTAATGAAGTAGTAGGAGTTCCCATGTCTTTAACATCAGGTTAACAAGGTCCTTTGTATTTTGGCAGTAACAGGGCATGCAAATACACCTCTCGAACAGAGAAGTTTGCACAGACTTTTCTCATTTCAACTGCTCCTGTATTTCTTTGCCTTCATAAACAGACTCTTCCTCATCCAACACACAGCTGCAGCAGATCGCAGGACTGATACAAGAAATTCGAAAGGATTTCATTCTAAAGACTCAGGCAGAGGGAAATCCCACATATATCTGTTCACTGAAGGCATGCACACATTCCACTGTCCATGACCTGCCTGCTCACTGCCCAAAGGAGCACAGAGCTTACTGGTGAAAATCTGTGACCAAACATCACAGCAGCGTTTATTCCCACACAAATCCTTGCTCCAAAGCACCGTCATGCAGCTTCCCACAGGAACAAGCACGATCTATTCTTGCAGCACATACGCACTGCGCATTTCCCCTCACCTCCATACGGCACTGCCAGAGTTCCTCCTTGCTCCTTCCTGAGTTAGCTTTGCCGCAGCGCAGTCTCTGCTCCCAGTGCTGTCTGGGACAGAAGGATTTCCAGCAGGCTAAAAAGGAAGGTGGAAGAAAATCTTGCAGAATGCAACTCCCCCCACCCTGAAGACAAAGACGATGAGAAGCTTTCACCAGTTTACTACAGGGATCTAAACAGAGCAACTGACAATCTCCCAGTGCTGTAGAAAAGCTATTTGCACACACCAAATGTTGTCTACTAGCAGTTTAAAAAGTCTGTTTGCACATTTATTCCAGAAAGATGGAATTGTGGAATATGTATTTCCTCATACTGCCAGATTTTAACCCAGAAACCTGTGGGATAAGTCTTCCCTCCCTAGGGAGGTTCTCCAGGATTAACAGGTCCAAGCACTGCAGGAGGAAAGGACTTGGCATTTAGTCACCCAATCTGCATTTACTCACTGGGAAGCAGAACTCCACATCACTCGAAGAAAACATGCCTTCAAAACTGAACAAGCAACACTGGATATCAACATTTAACAGATTCCAGACACACTACCATAGTAGGCTTCATGTGAAATCCAGCAAACCTTGCTGCGCTTTGGAAATCTTAGCTTGCCTCGCTCCAGCTAGCTGGTTTTCTGCATCTTTCTATCCCTGTCTCAGAGCAGATGAGAGAGCACTGCTGGATCACAGAGGTAAATGCCCAAAAGGCTCAGAGGAGCCAGGAGATTAATCCTGTGCCCCAATCAGATGATGAGCCAGCTGAACAGGCCTTGTTTATGAAGTCTGCAGAAAAGTCAGCATAAGGACCAAAAAAACCACACGCAGAGTAATCAGCTTCTGCCAGTCCCTGTTACCTGGAGCACACACTCAGCCCTAGCAATCTGTCTCCCAGCACATTAATCCCTAGTAACTAACTGTTGCACCACCCTGATAACAGGCACTCAGAGCCAAGCAGCCACCACAGCAGGATATTACACAGGCTCTGCAAAAACCTTCCCTCCTTCATTTAGGAGGGTACAAAACTTACGGTTGAAACAACTTTATTCCTGCCATCCTTGTAGGAGACTGAGGACCCAAAAAGCCCATTGTGGCCCAACACATTACTTATTTCCAAATCATTCCACTAAGCCACAACAATGCAACTTCTACAGGCAATGAAATGCTCAAAAGCTTTAGCAAGCCCACCACTATGTGGGCACAGCATAAGAGAGGAGAATTTGCTTGTTACCCCTGGAAAACCAAGCAGGGCACCAGATGACTCCTCCAGCACATAGAATGAGCACACTGATACAGCTCATGGCACCACCCAGCCCAGGAAGCATCACAAACCTCTGACTCAGCCCTGACTCTCAGATGTGGCACTGAAGCGCATAAACCACAGAGACATCAGCCTCATTAAAGCATTGCCCTGATCCAGTCTGCACAGTTTGAGTCCCGAGAGACCAAAGCTCTGATTTAAAAGGAACACCTGCTTAAACAAGATTAGTCACAGCTGCAACCCAGCACCTCCTTGGCTTTCTAACAGCAGTAGAGAGAAGCTATCTGGGAGCGGGGGCAACACAACTCACTTGCTTTCTAAGTGACTGATATGAAAGCCTTTGACCTGAAGCGATATAGAGTTACAGCAGGTCTGATCCCAATCATTCACTGACAGCCACATCAACAGCTGCATGTGCTCTTCCACTTGGAAACAAGCTGTGCCCTTCCCTTCTCTCTGCGAAGGCCTCTCTTCTTCCCTTCTCCATGGTGGGCAAAAATCCCTGCATGGGACAAGATCTCCAAGCATGATAATACATGACAGCATTTAGACTTGGTACAGGCTGTTCTCATCACAAAGATAAAAGTAAATTTGGATGGGCAGGGAGAGGTGTTCTCCCCTCACTCTTGCTTAGGGTATTTGCTGCTTCTGCAGTCTGGAAAGTCCAGGTCACCCTCCTAAAACAGGGTTGCTTGCATCAATTCACCTCCCAAAGCCAACTGAAAGCCAGGTGACAGATGGAGCCATAAGAAGCAGATGGAGATGGAACATCCAACCAAGACAGAGAGCCAATTCATGTCGCTGTGCCCAAGCTCAAGGCTCACCTGTAATATGCCGAATGCCTTGAAGAGAGCAGGAACCGGTAAACAACGACGGGCATCCACAAGAACAGTCAGACCCAAAGCCTGACATTCTGGTCTGCAAGGACAGAGAAAAAGACATCACATTTGTCACCAGTGAAAATCAAAGACTACGGAAACAGAATCCATACTCATGACAGGGTGAAAAAAAATAGTATGTTAGGGCTCTGTAAGGACAGGGAACTAACCGGCCACCTTCTCCTAATGAGAATACATACATGGAAAGCACCAGCTGGATTGCTCAGGTTTTATTTTTGCCATTTCCACCTGAGCTTCCCATTTCTCCAATTCCTAGGATACACCTAACTGATGTCAAAGGTGCTGATACCCACTGCATAACCCACATACGAAAACCAGTCCTTCCTAACTGCATGCAGGGACAAGCTTAGTCTTATCCACACTGCTTCACAAGAACAGCCCTTCTGGATCCAACCCAGCATCTATCTTGCCCAGAATAATATTTGAAGGGAGAGTCATAAGAAACAAAGCATGAGCAGCAGAAGCCTTCTGAGAGGTAAAGCTTGCTCCTTTTATCAATGGTTTAAAGGCCTAAAAAAAAAAAAATTTAAAAAAAAAATCACTAACAGGAAGTTAGATTTATTAGTTTAATCATCTAAGAGTGAAACAAAGTCTCAGCAGAGCCTGAGATGGGCTGGGAAGGAGAGCCTGTCATAGTGAAAGGAAGAGTAGCTGCAGCAAACTCCAGCCTGCAAACTCTGAAAAATAAATCACTGCAAATTTTCTCCGGCTTTGCAGATTCTCCCTTCCTCTCAGCTTAGAGGTCGAAACTTAAAATACCATTTCCAAACACTGTATCACCAAGCTGCTGCATGACTGCCCCATCATACCTCTCAAATCCCATTTTCTGAGATAATGAAGGATGTCAGGAGTGGCTTGGATTCTACCACAGCACGTCCAGAAGGCACATAGGGAATAGCCAAAGGGCTTACTGAGCATCAGCCAGTGCACCCCAGTGGGAGTTCCCAACCTGTACAATTTCAGGACTGCCTGGACCAGGTTTCTAGACCAATAAAGCCTATCCATTCCGCTCACCGCCTCAGCTTCCACATCCCTGAAAGGCAAAGGGACACAGCAGCATCTCCCCTGCCAGCCCAAGGGTGTCACCAACCTTGGGATGCTGTGCAGGTACAGAAGAAGGCGCACCAGCTCAGTGGTGTTGCAGTGGGGGTTTAACCAGGCTGTGTTCCTTGTTGTTATTATGGCCACTGCACGTCCCGATTTATCTCTGGTGCCTGTAAAAAGAGTGGGAAGAAAAAAAAAAAGTAACACAAGGAAGTCAACAGAGCCTAGTTCCAGGTGTGCATGTCATTCCCCTACAACTACCCCACTGCCTTCCTGGAAATGCTCCATAGAACTAGATATAGTGTACGTTGTGGATTATGGTAGGCAATAAACACATTTCCAAAATACCCAAATTACAGAATCACAGACTGATTTGGGTTGGTAGGGACCTTAAAGACCACCTGGTTCAACCCCTTGCCCTGGGCAGGGACACCTCCCACCAGACCAGGTTGCTCAAAGCCTTGTCCAACCTCACCATAAAGCCTTCCAGGCTGATGGGGCAACCACAGCTTCTCTGGACAACCTGGGCCAGGGTCTCACCACCCTCACCCCAAAGAACTTTTTCCTGAGATCTCATCTCAATCTCCTCTCTTCAAGTTTGAAGTCATTACCTCTTGTCCTACCACTACATGTCCTTGTAAAAAGTCCCTCTTCAGCTTTCGTCTGGCCTTTTTTTCAGGGTTTCTAGGCCCCCTTCAGCTACTGGAAGAGGCTCTAAGGTCTCCCCAGTCCTTTCTTCTCCAGACTGAACACCCCCACTCTCTCAGCCTGTTCTCACAGAAGAGGGACTTTAATCCTCTGATCATCAAATGCTGCCCAGAGTGAAGTAGCTGAGCTCTGCTTGTCCTTTCATGGTAGTGTTAAACTTGGACTGCTCTCTTCTACCCAAACACATTCTTCATAAAATACAGCTGAAATTGGGTGATGACAACCCAACCTTTTGAGTTTTGGCTTTGGGCTTTAGCCACAATGTGCACCAAGAACTCCAAAGAAAAGGACATAAGTGCTATTTCTGGAATTGCATCCAGCCTCCTCTTCAGACACAAAGGAGAGGTAAGGAGCAGGCGGACACACCGCTTCAGAGACCCAGAGCTGCCTCCAGCATCCAAAAGCAGGCGGTGGCTCTGGAGTGAGCCTGCTTGCAGGTCACCAGGAAGGTAAGTGGTTTGGAGAACAGTAGGGACTACACTTCTACTGTGTGACAAGTAGTTCACAAAAGCAGGAGCCATTTCCTGTTATTCAAAGTGTACGAGAGACAGGGAGAATATCCCAAGCACAACACAAAAGCAGAGGCTTAGAGAAAGCTACATCTTTCTGTCTCTTCTGAACTTCTACCACAGGAGATGCTGTCCTGCACCATCTCTCTCCCCATCTGAGGGACGAGCACGTGAGTCGGCAGGTAAAACAGATACAGATGGACAGCCCAAAGCACAGAAAACTGCCCTGGTGAGATCTCAATCTGTCACTAGGAGGTGATTTGAGTAAGGGCCACAGACACAGATGGGCATCGCTTAGAAGCAAGGCTTTCTACCTCCCAGGGATCAGACGATTCAAGAACAGAATGCAGAATGAAAGTTTCCTGAAAGCAAAATTTCTTCCCAACTCCATCAGCTACTAGTTTAATTAATTCTTACTCATTATTCATTCTGAAAGGTATCCTTTCTAATGTAATTATTGTCATTACCAATGTGAAACAAAGCATTCTGCTGAGTGGTGAATGCATGACCTCGGGTGTGAGGATTGTCCACTGAAATTCAAAAGGAGACACATGAGAGATGTCAGTCAAATCTGATACTGCTTCTACAGAAAATGTGATTCCTCTCTTAGAGGAAAACTCCCTCAGAAGTGGTACCAAACCCAAACCTTGCTTGTTCAATGCATCTCAAGTACACATCCCTTCTTCCAATATTCAAATGCATCTGCCTTGCGTATCATTCACACATTACAATAGAACTCGTGACAAAGGGAACAACCAGAGCATTAGCCAATAGTAAGGCTTCTACAACAGTATGGACTATGAGCTTCTCTGAAAGATCCCTCTCCAAGATCCCATAATTTTTTGGCTGTTGTAAACAGCAAAATAACGTCCAGCCTGATCAGCAGACCAGAAGATTAGAAATCCTCCTTTGGAATTTGCCCTAACAATTTACCTCCCAGTGCAAAGTTACATGTTTGAACATACGGTAACTCTGCCCTGCACTTGTTTTTTTGTTTCACCTTTTCCCAGAAGACCAGAAAAATCTTATTTCTGTTTCCTCCTTCACCACACAAAGATGTTTTCACCTTATTCTCAATCATAAGATAAAAAAAAACACCTTCCAGTCTCTTGCCATAAGACATACCATTCATTTACAAGAAAGGGCTGTCACCCTTCTCTGCACCATCTCCAATATGCATCATTTCCTTTTATGTGAGAACTTGCTTCCTCTGTTATGCTGGGTGTTTGGACCCTGCACACCCAGCGATCACAGCTGCTCTGTACAACAGCCTCAGCTTTATATACCACTCTGCCAATATTTGTACCATGCAGAAGTTTTATCTGTAGCAATTTGATACTTGCTGCCATATCAGATGCAAACACTGAATACCATGTGACCTACAACTGATCTCAGCAGAACAATTCTGGGAAGTCCTCCCCTGATAGCTAGTTTTGTCATCTGCTGTTTAGCTATGCTATTGTTCATCCCACACGTTGCTCATCCACACTGCATTGGGCTATTCCTTTCAACACTGTGTGTCATGAAATCAAATGTTTTCTAAAAATCTATTGTATCTAGGCAGCTATATTTAATCAACCAAACTTCTAATTACCAAGAATAAAACTGGTTTTACAAGAGCACTGTCAAATATCATCTTCTACACTCCTATCCTTTAATTATCTACTAAGTGAATCAAGTTTCTATTGTTTCGACCAGGCCTGATGTCAGGCCCACCAGCCCATCATTAGCTGCACCCTCACTCTTCTCTTTTTGAACTACTGGTATGAGCCCACATATTTGGCATTTCTGTCTCACACTTGGTTAACATTTTGAGGCTCCTGCGAACAAGTTAACATGACTTTCATGAGAGAGAAGTTCTACTTCCTGTCCTTCCCATCCAGAAACTTTAGAGGATTCAGTAAGTAGTGCTTCTGGAGAGGTTCGGGATGAAGGGAATGGATCTGGCACCATTCCACAGCTCTGCAAACAAAGGCTCATTTCCCTTGCCCTCCTCCAAACCCCACTTCCCAGACACTTTCTGGCCCAGCTACTCACCGGGCAGGCAGGCAACTCCACTCCTTAGCACTTCGGGGTTCACATCCTTGACAATGGTAGGTGCAGAGCGACCACCCCAGGCAGCCGGGGACAGCGGGGGATTGATAGCTGTTGAGGTTTCCTCCAGCACACTGACTTTACTCACTGGTTTCAACACATCTGTGCCACTCGCTTCTTTGCTCATCTCTGCCCCTTCCAACACCATGCCTGGAAGACAAGCAGCAGTGAGAAGGTGGAGCAGAGCTCCACCCAGAAGGTCCCAGGTAAGTCCCAGACTGGAAAGAGACATGCCCCCAGTCCCAGCTCTCTGCAGCTCCTCTAGTCCTTGTGCCAGTAGCACTCATGTTCCACAACCAACTGTAACAGTAATACTCCTGTAATGCTAAAAGAATAAACCAATTTACTGTGAAGTTTGCAAGTTACAAAACTTCAGATCAGGATTAGTGTAGTCAAAAGTCATTTTTACAGGTAACATATCAAGCCATACATGTCCACTCACAGCCCTAAAGCCTGGTGTGGCTCAAGGCCCTGGCAAGGCTCCAGCAGCATGAGGACACTGAAGGGATAAACCAGCTTCTGACAAGGAGAGCTGCTCCCTCAGAGCAGAATCGCTCCCCCAACACCACTTTCAGATCAGTTCCTGAAAACATGAAGTCAATTTAAGACTGACAATTCAGCTGGGAATCAGCCAGAGACTTTATTCTGCTCATCCAGATTTTTTTAATTAGCAGTTAATGTGAAAATCAGAAACCTATTTTAAACCCCTGAAGAACAGGATGATTACACCAATCAGATCTGTCTGAGAACTGCAGGAAAGGCTTCCTTTGCCTGACACCTCAGCTTGAAAGTACAAGTTATCAGAATCAATTAATTCTAAAATTAAATGTCTTAGTTACTACATGGAAACCAATGCTAGTTTTATCAAGTTTCAATTTTCACATAAAGGTACCCAGAGAGAAAGAAAAAAAAATAAATTATCTACTGTGCGAGAAGTATTATTCCCCAGATCCGAACATTAAAAGAAATGGAAACCAACCATGTGTCTTCAAGGATTCACCTTTAGCATCCTAAGTACACAGTTAGACTGTTCCACCATTTGGCAGAAAGATATACTAGAGTAAAGGCTACAGTTCACTGCAAATCCTGATACTTCAATACTTACAAAAAAAAAAAAAATCAACATCTTTTTAGGAAAATAGAGTGGAGTATTTATTTGCTTGCAATGAAGTCAGACATTTTAATTGCTATTTAAAATAGACTTCAACCATCCTACCTTCCTGCTGCATCAACAATGCTGACAATTGACTCAGTTTATTTACTAACAGATTCCAATACTTCATTAAAGAGCAGGACCAGGAACAAAGCAGTCCTTGAAGTGGCTTTCTATACAAGTTTTAGCAGTGAAGGAGATTTACAGGTTGAGGCTCAGCCCCAACTGCTTTCAAAATTGCTAAAGTGGGTAAGAGAAGTGCCCTGAGCAGCATGGCTCACTGTGCACAATATCCAACAGTGGGGGGGAAACTAGGACAGGCTCACGGGCTCCAGGGCTCTGCGCTGTCGAGGCCACAATGGAGTACCTGCTCATTATCCATTGGTAAACACCCCACATGAGGGACCACCCCTGGGATCTGCTGGGTTTGACCATGTAAGCTGCTGTGATGGCTTTAGGGCTCTGTGCAGTTCTGGGACACAGCAGAACTCAGTTCTGTTCCTAGTGCTACTTCAGCCTCTGCTTTCCAGCCATGCAATTACTCAGTTGCTTTGGTCAATGCTGCTACATCCTCCTGGAGCGGCCTTTTAGAGAGGCACAGATCTTCCATGACTTAGTATGGTGAGATAACTTAGCAATGCCCCAACAGTCTCCCTTTAAAAGGGGAACAGACTTCCCAGTAAAACATCTTTCCAAGTAGTTGTAAGGCCTGTCAATACGCAGATTCCCACAGTTCATAGTAAAGGAATCTGCATTAAACGAAGAAGGCCTGTAAAGAGGACCAAAAAGTGATATTTAAAGAAGACATCAAAGGGAACATAGCCATAAGGAAAGTATCACACCAGGGCAAGAGAGACACATACAGGTACGTGGCAGCCCAGCCTTGGATACCTCTGAGGGATGAAGCAGCAGCTCCCAAAAGCTAGAAGAGAGAAACATTTTGCTCAGGCCATCAAGCACAGTCCTGTTACTGAGGCTTTCCAGCCACAGGGAATCCTCCCTGGAGTTGCACAGCCTCCAGACTACATACATCCTGCCCAAACAAACCTCTTCCCTAAGATTCTTGGGCTCCATTCAGATCCGCAGACCCACCTCTCCCAACAGGCCCAAGCACACTGTTATTTGCAATCTGGGGTGGAGGCACTTATTGAAGCGGAAATTGTAGAATGCGGAGGATTACATCAAAAAGCAAACTGAGAACTGGGACATCTGAATTTGCCATGTTTGCAGGTTCCACCTTTCCCCGAGGTTAAGGAAGTGGTAGAAGAGGATTTCCTTGTGTGCATTTCAAAGAGACATTAGCATTTTTCCTGCAAACTGCCCTGGCCTCAGTGTCATCTGTTCTGGCATCATGTAGTAACAGGGAATGGAATGTCCTAACAGGTGCTGCAAAACATGGCCCAGTGTGGCTTTTCAGCCAATTTCTTGAATATCAAGATATCTCCCCCTGCCCCAAACGCAGGAATTCTTTCCAGAGCCATGAAGTTTCAAAATTCACTTTCATTCAAAGTTAGTCATTATGGAAAAACAGCAGTCAGATCTTCTGTAAACGAAATCAGTGTAAATTTTAAGCCTCCAACTCAAAACAGCTCACATTTGACTCAAAATCTTTCTAAGTTAGACCATATTTGAGCAGAAAATAAGCTCAGTTTGTGACTGGTTGCAGGAGGAAGGAGAGTCAAGGGGCAAGGAAAAAAATTGTAAGAATCTACAGATTCAAACTCAGGTGCCTCAGATCTGAATGTATATTTTGACAGTCTACAACGTCTGCCATAACAAGCAAACTCCTCCACCCCACAGAGAGCAAATCATGCATCTGCAGATTACCAATGAGGTGTGAACTGCAGATCTGAACTGGCCCAAGTAAAGCTCAACCTTTGTTGTTAGTTTAGGCAAGATAGGAACAGTTTCCAAACATAGTAGCAAAATGACCTCCACAAGAGACAGTAACAGAGGATACAACACCTGCAGACCCACTGGAAAAGTCCATTTGAAAGACTGAGAGTAGGACACTTGCTTCACTTTGTAATTTTATCTCTCAATTATCTTATTATTCTATCTCTGAGGATTTAATGGGGCTAGATAAGGGGATGGCTTGTTTGAATCTTAAAACAATCAAGTGTAATTGAATAGATTTATCTTATTACAGTTCCAGCTACAGTGTTTAAGAAATACTCCCAGCATTAACAAGTATTTAAGCTGCCCTATGCCTTAAGGAATTTAGCTTGTTGGTTTCAGGGGGTGCTTTCAGTTGTTTCTTTTGCTTTATGAACTCTGACATAACAGGTTGGTGGGGTTTTTTTTAAGTGCAATGCCAAAGTTTAATGTCATGAGAATCGGGCTGTGAATATGTCACTTATTTCAGCCAAATCTCCAGAAATATTTAAACTTTCATTAAAACCAAACTCAACACATCCCAGAGGGGGCTGCCATTGCTAAAATCCACATCAGAGGGCAAGACTTGTCCTGTGGAGCAGCAAAAACATCACACCTCTTTTCTTATAGACCTTATTATCTCATATAGCCAGACCTGGCTAATTTTAGACAAAGAGATGGGAACATGGAACAAGAAGCCATCAGTCAGGAGGAAAGCGTACACCAACCAGCACCCAACCAGTTTTCTGAGGTGGGTCCTGTGCAAACATGAAGTTGAGCCAGGTTGAGCTTGGTCAGGGGAAGGGATATCCACAGCGTGGTTATTCATTGGTACACATCCCCCAAGAGCTACACATGGGCAGAAGGTGACCTCTTTTTTTTCCTGAGAGAGATGCACACTACAGGAATGGAAACTTTTGAGCTGATCCCTTCATTTCAGAGAAAAAGAAATGCTTGTCACTCCAAAAGTATCAGAAATGCCCAGCAGCCACAGGCATGCCTAATTATGGAATTAAAATATTTTGATGCGGGCGTTAATGAAATTTCTTTTTAATTAGTGAAGTTCCAATAGGAGTTGCCACTAAGGCCATCACATAAAATGTGATTTTAAGACATTTGAGCAAGTAGCTGGTTTTGCAGCCAAATGGAGTAGAGCTGCAGTGGTGATGTAGGCTCTTATCCACACAACTCAGGCGCAATGCAAGCATTATACTGGTAACCTGTCCCAAAAAGACCAGCTCTCGATCTACTCCTCCACAGGGTCAGACATGATCCAGCAGTGTGGATCCAACCTTTCAAGAGTCCTCACTCTTAATACTGAAATATTAAAGCTGGGTAATTTTCCTAGCCAGGGGTCTCAGGGAACGTGAGCTGTTGAACTGGAATGGCACGTTTCACCCTCCCCCACCACACATGCATCTCGATGGGATCTGCATATCTAGCTAGAGCTTTTCAGACTCAGCAGAGCTAGGCAAAGTCAACACCGTGTCCATGAGGCTCCATACCACCTGCCTACAGATTGGTGCAAAAGGCAGAGCAACCTGGATTGGCCTCTTTAATTCCTTCCGAAGGAGCACAGTTCCAGCACAGGAACCTAGGCAGCAAGAAGCCTGGGTGCTAACCTGCTTGAATGTATCTTTTGAGTTGAAGTTAGATGCTTCATTTCACAGAATCACAGCTCCTACTTGAAACATAACCAAACCGAGAAAAGCATGCCAGAGGAAGCAGAAGAAAGGAGGAGGGGGGAAATCCCTAAACTCTGCAGTTTCCTTCTTAAGTCAGTTACCAGCACACATCTTTGTTATCTCCAGGTCATGTCACAGAGCTAGCATTTTACTGTGGCATCCATTGCTGCTTCCTCTTGCCACAACTATCTTCCTAAGGCCAATTTTCAACTATAAAGGACTTCCACAGTTACACAACCTCTTCTCATGCATTCCTATTGCAAGCACCCGTAACGTGCACCACCTGATGAATGTAACGGGTGGAGGTCAGCAACAATCAGATTAACTGAAATTAAAAGTCCCTTATTCTGGAACTTTGTTCTGCAGCGATGTAAATTTGCAAACAACTGTTAAACAAATAGTTACAATAAACTCACCTGTGAAGAGAAAGCTGATTTCAAGCCACAAACACAACAACCTAATCTTTCCTGCAGTTTGTGTTTTTAGCCCAAACCCTCCCAATCAGAAATACCCGTCAGCGGTACCTCTTGAGGACTTGGCTTTCAATCCATGTTATCAAACAGATAAACACCCAATTCTGTACCTTTAGGAGATGATGCCCCAGAAGCTGCCTCTGGGGGGGAGTACAGAGCAGTGGGCTCTGCATGTCCCTCAGCAGGTCCTGAGGACAGTGGTCCAACCTCCTGTTCCTCTTCAATGGATTCCAGTGTTTTTAAGGCTATAGTCTTTGACTTCTCCCCATAAGACAAACTTCCTTGGTTCTCTTCCCCTCCCTTCAAGTTCTGTACCGCAACACACTCTGGGTCTGGCACAAAGTTCTCTTCACTTTTACAACCCTGGTTTTCTTCCCGCTTTTGTGACTCCTCACAGTTTTCTCCAGAACTCTGGGTTCTGAATTGACTTGAGCCTTCTGTTTGTGCACCAAGGCCCATCAAAGAGTCACTGTTATTTAACTGTTCTGCTGTCTGATCATCCTCTACTGACACAGCAGTTTGGAGTAGTATGGCTTCTTCAGCTTCCTTATGCTGACATGCAGAGACCTCCTGCTCTTCCCTATCTGACATAAGTCCATCTGTAGGAGCTTTGACACAACAGTGACTATGAATAGTCTGATTCTCATTTACAGTCAATATTTGTTCAGACTCTTTGACTTCCTCAGGGCTGTCCCTTCTTCCCTGCTCAAATTCATTTACTTCTTCTTGGTTCTGTTCCGAAGACTCTAATGGGGATCTAAGGTTTGCTTCCTGATCACTGCAGCAAGCACTGACTGCTCCTACATCTCCCATGTTCCCTGAAGAACATGAGCTTTTCTCCACACTCACATTGGAACCCTCAGGCACAAGAAGTGCCTCTACAGAAGCCTGGCCTGGCACAACACCTTCACTGACACTCTGGCAAGAAACATCAGAACCTTCCTTCAATGTGTAATGTGGTCCCAAAGGTCCCAGGACAGACATGGGAGATGGATCCATCTGTGTCATGTCATTTT
This sequence comes from Pedionomus torquatus, assembly GCA_013398155.1. NCBI lineage: Eukaryota > Metazoa > Chordata > Aves > Charadriiformes > Pedionomidae > Pedionomus > Pedionomus torquatus. The sequence continues at coordinate 108,055 of VZRU01014318.1, forward strand.
GATCTTCAATCAGTGGTTTTCCATGTCCTCTCAGTATCTCCTCCTCTTTAGCAGGAGCAGCAACAGCATCTAGAATTGTTCCAGGACTCTGCCCCGATGTTTCAACGCTAAGATTTCCATCACATTCTCCTTCCACATTTCCAAGAGCAGCAGGCATTTGTGCTTTGCAGTTGACACCATCACTAGCACACACATCACTGTAGCTGCACAGTGCGTATCGCCAGTCAATGGAGTGTTCACTACGCATCTCCTGCTCTGCAGACAAGTCTTCTGCTCTGCAGGCAGGGGACTCAGCCACAGGAATGCTATTCCCCATGCTTCCAGAACCACCTGCAACCAGCTGACCTTCCGGAGCCAGTTCTCCATGTGCCATCATTTTGTTGCTTTCCAACGGAATTACATTTTTGAGAACTGCTGCAGAAGTCCCCAGAGTGTCCATTTGACAGTGCTCCTTCTGCATAAGTGCCGACTGAATTAAGTTCTTGGAGTGGGTACTGTCTTGAATGACAATAAACCTGTGCTTGCCTTTAGACGCATTCACTTGTGTTCTGGGCTGAGTTAGATAATTTAAAGCTAGCGACTGGGTTAAAGAGCCCGTTTGTGGCCCAAACCTGGGCAGTGAAACTTCTGTCAGCTCAACGTACTCCCCTTCAAGGTCACTTTTCAAGTTCTCTTCAGGCACACGACTTGTACACACACCATTGACAAGAGTGTCACTTAACTGCAGGGCTGTGCTGTTTATGACCAGGTTGTCTCGATTTGGACTTTGTTCCTGTAGATATTGAGATTCTAGGTTTGGTGAACTGGACTCAGCATAGTCCACGGGAAGGTAAAAAATTGAAGGTTCCTCTGTTATTTCTGGAGAGATGATACTGTTTTCAACTGCTTTTGGTTTATTTATAAATTCAGGATTAACCACTTTATTCCAGGGGACACGAAATATTTTCTCATCAGTGGTTAGTAAACAATTTTCCAGTGCTATACCCATCCGCTCTCCATTGATAGTATTCAACCATTCCAGAGTAAAAATAGAGGTATAGAAAACTTCTGGAATCAAGACTTCCTCTACATTATGCTTGTCATTTGCCAAACATTTCAATACAATTCGTGGAGACTTTTTCTGATAGGGGACCACCTGCAGGTAGAAGTCACCAGGCTTCAAGATTTGCCAGTCAATGGAAGCCAGCTGGACTACAATCTTCTCGTGAATGCACAGGGGCCAGCCCTCATGGCGAAACAACAAGCCACAGTACTGAACCTGAGGAGAAAAGAAAAAGTGTTGTCAGCATCAGGAATGGATCTCAGCTCAAGGCCTTGGACAAGAGAGATCAACACTTGTCTTTCACAGCTGTAGTGATACAATAGTTGAATTTAGGGTCTTTGGTTGTTAGTGTAGGGGAGTTTTCCATACTGATGTCTCCTCTTTGGAAAGCAGAAACAAGAATAGCTACCAACACAAGTCACCAGCAATTCAGCATCTGAATATAAACCAGCTGGCTTCCAGAAGTCCCTGCCCTGTTTTGAAGCTGGGTCAGCACAGATAAACAGAGGGCTAAGCCTCAGAAATTGGCATTCTCAACTCCCACTGCTCAAACTCGGAGACCCTGTCTCTACCTTATTCCCAATTCATAAGGACTAACTGGACTAAAAAAGTGAAAATACAGACTATAGAGCATCCCTAACCAAACACCATTAGAGAAACACAGCAGTCTGCTTACAATGCACTGACAAAACCCACTGTCCTCAACTAAAGCCCATCCATGGCCTTAACAGAAAAAGTGGGAAATAATACACAACATTTCCACATCGCCCCAGTGAGCTCTATGTTATATCAGGTTCACTCAACACCAACCTGGCAGGAGGAGGTTATAGATGCAGAAACTTCATTGCATGGGACATCACCTGTCAGCCTGGCACCACAAACTGTCTTCTGTCTGGTGAAGCAGTGTTGGGTCTTTAGACTGAGGTCTGTTAGAATGGAGGTAGTGTTCTTTGCTGATGAGGGAAGGCAGAATGAAAATGCCAATGTCTGTCTGAGGACCTGTTTTTATTCTCTAATATGCTCCTGTGGGAGTACGTAGCATGTTCCACCTAATTTTGGTTAAGCCAAATTGAAGAGCGTGGAGCCAAGTAAAAAGCATCCCTCATCTGGTGCTACTGGGAGCCTATTGCAAAGCAGGTAAAGTAAGATTTAAACTGAGCCATGACATACATCATCAGTTTCATGATTACTTTCATCTTTCTGTCACAACAAGGGTTTAGACAGCATTCACTTGTATCAGATGCAATAGTTAAATTAGAAAACCATTATCTGGAAGCCCAAAGACTTTAGCATTGGCAGCATTAGGCTTCAGACATTCTACCTTGTTTCTCTCACATGGTCACATGGGAGTCTTGATAGAGAATTTATAAGAATTTTGTATTCTGCAGGGCAAATAGATGAAAGAAAAAAATACTTTAGTTCAAATATTTTGCCGTATAGCAGAGAAACCACTGAACTAGAAGGAATCTCCAGGATCCTCCTACACCTTGAAACAACAGGTAATGGCATTAAGTAATTTCTTTCCTTTGTTCATCAAGCTTTACCTTCGGCCTAGCCAGGCTTATTCTCACTGCACCTGATTCAAAGCTGCTCAGAGGCTTGAAAGCCAAAATCACCCTTCAGATTGAACAATTCTTTCTCATCATCACTGGAGTTTATGCTCTGGATGTGTTCCCATGGCTTAAAACTAAGCCATGTCACATCACCTTAACAGGTATCCCTTGATCACCTCCTAGGCCTGCCTGAAGTGCCTCCTTGGTGACACCTTTTCCTTTTTTTCTTTCTAAATACATTTTTTGTTCCACTTTTTCGTTGTGCAATGCACTGCAAAACACTGCATATAATGGCACCAACACTTTCCAACTGTGCTAGCAGCATCTCTTAAAGCTAAGATCACACTTGTCTTCCAGTCACATCCCCACAGTAACCCCACAGTAACAGTAATCTGCTGTTTTTTCTTCTCCAAACTGACTAACTCCACTTCACAATACAAATACCGCCTATTACTTTGTCAAGGTACACACTTGCTCTCTGCATCTACCGTTATAAAATTGTAAGTACAAAGTTTTAAAGCTCATCACCTTCCTCTTCCTCCTTTGGGTTATTGCTCACGTCTCTCAGACTAGTTGCATCACAAGTATCTATCATCTGCATATTCTTACTTTTGATGCCAAAGTCATAGGTGAGAAGTAACATGTGTCTTGTTACTCCAGTCTCCAACTCTGTTTTCACTCCAGCACACTCTCCCTTTCACTAGTTTGTTACTCATCCTGCAATACTTGCATAAGTCTCCATCCCTTTGACACAGTAATTAATTTTTACATAAGAGATTAGACAACAAAACTTTTCTCTAGAGAGCTGGTTTAGGAAAAAGGCCAGTCTTACACTACCTGTCATGCAGCAAACCCCATGACAAAACATTAGTCAGTTGTTAATGGGTCGGTTAACTCAGCCTTTGCTCAGCGTGTGCTGATGTAAACTCAGCTTGTTCTCTGTATTTTGTTACTGTCTCTGACTTAACAGATTCAATAAAAATCCCTGTTATCAGGCATTACATGATCATTACATGGTACCTTCTTTCATATTCCGGGATTGAGATCAGCCAGACCCTTTTCCTCAACATAGCCAATTCCATATCCACTTCAGTCACAACGGTTTTACTTCTGTTCACTCAGTACAACTGCCTTTCTGTTGTATCTACATACTCTATTGATACTAAACTTAGTTTACTTGTCATTTGTTTGAAGGATATTAACATTACTTTAATATTTTAACCTTGAATGCAGAACAACTGCCCATTCCCTCTCTTTCTTTAATAATGTAGAATTTAAAAGGTCTAAAATCTAATGCATGGTTTCCTGTACTTCCCTCAAAGGCATGGGGAGTTAAGCTCTGAAGTCTCACCTTCTCATGCTTCCTGACCCCTAAGACACAGATGCTTCTACACCAACTATTCCTGTTCTGTTCTTGCACAGCATGGCTGAGTTCAGTTCTTGCAAGCCAAGACCTCCTCCTGCATGCAGTTTGCAGAAGTCCACTGACTTTTCCATCAAGCTCGGCACACATATGGCATCTTGGTCAACACAGATTATATCTCTTACAGATGTGCTCAAGCCAAATATACAGGAGGTTTTAAACAAAAGCAGTGTCCTTTTTTCCAGAAGAGACTATATGATTGCACCCTACATCAGCCCACATCAACCCTTCTGCTGTCATTAATGTATTTTCTAATAGGTATATTAAGGCTGTCTGGATGCAGAGCCTCGAGGGGGGGGGAACAGCCAGACACACAAAAAAGATCAGTCCCCAAACCACCACAAACAGTTTATGTGACTGAAAAGTGAGACACCATCAGCAGTAGCATAAACATAAAGCTAATTTCCATCTGCACCTGACATAGAGTTTCTGTTAAAACCTGGATGCAGAGTAACCATGACAATAAGAAATCCAAAATCCAGCCCCACTGCTTAGATGACCTGTCTGCTACTGACTAGTGGAAGAAAACTCAGCAATAAAATCAACAATACCAAAATGCAGAACACATTGAAGTTCCTGACAAACTCTACAAAGCCACAGTCCAGAACTGCAGGAAGAGCTAGCAGAATGTCCAAGCAGGAACCCTAGTCCTTCAATAGACTACACATTTCAGTTTTAGAACTTTAGAAGTAGAACATCCTCATGCTGCTCCAGGTCCAAAAAGCACCTTCAAAAAGAAGACTACATGAAGAGTTTTTTTTTGGTCTTTTTAATGTTTCATTTTGAAGCTAAAAGTGAAAGGCTCTTTGCTCTTCTCAAGCCTAATCAGTACCGAGCCAAACCAGACTTGTCAGAAGTGTGCCAGGAACAGACTCAGTGCCAGCCTGGTTGCAGCAAGGAATAAAGCTGCCTCTGAAGAAACAGCTGGGCACCAACAACAAAGATGGCAGCTCCTAAGCTATGGCATGGCTGGGCTAGAACAGATCATTTAGCTAAGGATGTCATCTGAAGGCCAGGGACAAAATCTGGTTTCTTGTTCTGAGCAGACAGATCCCTTTGCACAGCCCTTTTCAGTCCCTGGGGATCATACACAGGCTGATTTTAGTACATCAAGCTGAAGCCTATGACCTTGTCTAATACTTCATGAAGCCACTTACACTTCTGTCACTGAAGAGGCTCAGAAAAAGACTTAGTGCTCTCAAGATTTCCTACAGTAGCCATTCAGACAGGAGTTACTTCGCCACCCTTAGGAAAAGCTCACATGGACCAGCTGAACTGCAAACTAGGGAGAAAACACTGCTTTTGTTTAGACTCTCTAAAAAGCAGACAAATCTTTTAAAGAACAAGTAACAAGAGATAGGTCTTGTGATTTCAGACAGTGAAGACAAAGGAAGTGGTACACAGTGCAGGTTCAGGGAAAACGAGGTGTTCACAATAAATGAAAGAAATAACTTTCAGCAATAAAAATGCAAACAAGCAGGCTTCTAAATGAAATAGAGAACAGCCCAGGCCCACCTCTAAAGACAGTACAATATACCTAGAGCTTCTCTTGATGTCCCTGTATTGCCACTCTAAAAGTACAAAGTCATGAAGGGATCACAAACAAGAAAAGGCTCAAGGCACACAGTTGTGCTCAGAGACCCGTGCCTGCACACTGCCTCTTGCTGCCCACTCTCCCAGACATGTCACACCTCAGCAAAAGCCCCCCCATTCCTAGTGATGATGCCCCTGCACCACTCCAAACAGTGCTACAAGTGTAAGATACCTTCACCATACTGTCTTCCCCCTCCAACAGTATCACCACCCGCCCCTTGCCTCCATGTCACCTAATCCCATGCTCCAGGCCAGCCTGGGGGGCTACCATCCTCACGTCTCCCACCTCAGAGATCCCAAGAGTCCACTACCCTCAACTGTCCCCGCCCAGGCCCACTGCCCTCACACATTTCTTGCCGCAGCACCCGCCATGTTCCATCACCTTCACACCCCTTATGCCTCAGGGTCCCTTGGGGGCCCTCACCCTCCCCTGTACCAGCCTGGAATCCCCCAGGGTCCACCGCCCTCACCTCTCCAGCTCCTCAAGGCCCTCACATGTCTCCAACCCCCCAAACTGCTCAGCCACCTCCCATCCCAACTGCCTCCAGCGCAGCCAAGCCCCACCATGCCCATCAAGGTAGCCCCATGCTTCTATTGGCTATTGTAGCCCCAGCTATACCTCCCATTGGCTGTCAGGCAGCACAAGGCCCGCCCTACCACCCCACCCCCGTCCTACAGGGGCCTCACCCCGAGGGCAGCCATAGCCCGTGGTGGGGCCTTGCCAGCCTCTGCCCAGCTGCCCCCGGGATAGTCTCCCCTCACCACCAGCAGACCTGCATGCTGGCACCCCTTCCTGCAGACTGACCCAAACCTCTTCCCTTTGGAAGAACAGCCCTGCGGGCCCAGCTCCCCTACAAGCCACGGCGGGCAGTGCCGTGCTGAGGAGGCTGCTCTCCTGTCCCTCCCCTCCGCCACCTCACCTGCCCAGGGCACTGCCAGGAAGGGAGCAGGGAAATTGCAGGCGGATTGGGGAAAGCCATGAAGCGTCTTGCAATAATTACCTTTTGGTTTTTTTTCAAAGGGGAAAACCATGCTATGCATCCATTCCATTAGAAGCTACACCTAGATCACTGAGTAACTGCTATTTGACCTAGATAACCCTACGGAATAACTCCTATTTGAGCCTTCAGGGTGAGAGAGAGGAGCTCCCCAAAAAAAGATATGCACAACCCTGGATCTTGCTGTATGTGCTTACAGCGAGAGGGCTGGCATCATACTCGAGGCTGGTGGCAACACGGCAGGGCACACACCACACCAAAACGCTTAGGAGGTGACCAGCTCCCAGGGGTTGTTACATGGATCCATGGTATGTGATGGGTGTTTCCCCCCAGCATTTCACCTCCTTGAGACAAATGAGTAGCTGGCTATTTCAGCTTCTATTTCGTATTTTACCTCCTCCTTGAAGTCCCATGCCCTCCGCCATGAGGACTTCTATCAAAAGCCTGGCCACACACCCTCTCTGGGTTTAGAAACAAAAAGGCTAGAACAAACCCTAGTTTTAAGTTGTTGGTGTTGGTTGAGCTGGTTGGGGTTTTTTTACATCTTGCAAACTTTGAGCCAAGTTTGTGATGGAGGCATTTGACTCATCGTTTCTAGCATTTTAGACTCCCAACATTAAAGCACGTTAATCTTGGACTCGTTCTAGCAGTAAATGTAATGTGACTCCTCGGGGCTACTGAGCCTTGCGACCGTTCCAGCAACCATCAAAGGGGAGTTGGAGTTCTGGGAAAAATACTGACTGGCAGCATTTCACCCTCCATGTCCTCCTGCCAGTGGCAGAAGCCTGACAGCTTCCTCTATGGGGCCAGGGAACAGCCGGGGCTAGAAGCCACATGAGTCAGCCATATCCAGCCATCAGGTTGCAAAGACTTTGCTAAACTTCCCTCTCTGAACCCCTTAAACCTTCTGCTTGGTGTTGCTGGTTGCAGAAGGTGAGGACACTGCTCCGCATGTGATCTCTGCATGGTTTAGCTTCAATAACAACTTCTCAACAGTTTCCTAATCGTCTGCCTGCCCTCCCACCTAGGCTGCTGTACGCATGCAAGCACTTTTTTGCCAGCCATTTTACATAGGAGAGAAGAAAGCAAGCTGTCCAAGAAAGCCTTCGCAGGCCTTAGAGAGCATGATGTACTCACACAGGCATCCTGCTGAATGCACTGCAGGATGTGCTTGGCTGGAATCAGGAAGTCTATGAGGTAGCGCAGTCCATCCCCACGGTACGTCTTCTCCACCACATCAAAAACTTGGCACAGAACAGTGGCTGCAGTAGCCTCAAACGGAGGGTAGAGTGCTGATAATGTACTCTGAATGCAACCGTCCAGTGACTCCGAGTCCTGCCAAGAGAGGAAGCGTTAGCTGTACCAAGGCACAATATGCTCCAGTGCGCTGATGAGCCGTACACCTAGGAGCGCAGCCATCTCTGTCCGAAAGCAGGAGGAGAGAGGATCAGAGGAGCAAAGTGCTGTACTTTTTAGTTTCTTTTAGCACTGGTGATTCCAGGTAAGCACAAAAAGAAAAGCTCTCCCAAAACGCCAGCGGAGCGCTCACTCTGCACTGCACACAGTGGCGAGATTTCCCAGCTTTTGCTTACGCAGCAAGTCCTTCTCCTGCCTGCGCTGGGTGGGGCTGCTATTAAACCATTCCCGCAGCACGTGAGTGCGTGCGAGCAACAGAGAGAGAGCATCATGGAGGAGTCGGATCGGTGGCCCTTGTGTGTCAGGCACCCTGGGGTGGAGATGCCGGCCAGCACAGGAGAAAGGGAGTTGCAGGGGCAGCAGTTGTGCTGAAACTCCCAAGGCTGCTGTGCTCTGAAGTCCCCGTGCAGGATGAGCAGCCCGAGCTGCACGGTACCTGGGAAAGGTGCTCACCAGTGTGATTCCTCGTTATTCAAAGCAGTTTGCCTCTTGTGAAAGGCTCACTCTGGGAGTCAGGAACTTTCTGGAGTGAGAGATGCCTCACAACAGGATCTGTGTGGGAACAGGGTTGCCTTTGGTGCCTGAGCACATGCATCAATATGTAGGATGCCCGTTTCCTGCCTGGAGATCAGAGGCAGTGGCTACCCTACATCCACCTTCATTCAGGAGAGCCTACCAGCCAGAGCTAGCCATGGCGTCATGGCCAATTTCAGTGCTAGAGGCCAAATTATGACTTATTGCATGGGTATAAATCAAGAGAGCTTGCCAAAAAAATAATAATTAAAAAAAATATCTGTACACATCTGCAGAGAGGAAGAGAATCCCTCCTTTCCTTTCTATTTTAGACGGGACCCCCCTGTCCAGTGGGAGTGATTATCACTACAAAAGCAAAGGAAAGTTTACTCAGGTGTCTAGACAGATCCTCATCTGATGTAAACCCACCTCCCTTCACCAGAGACAAGAAAAGCATTTCAGCCACTGGCCCAGAAGCCCCGTTCTCCTGCGTAACTGGAACAGCTGCGTGGACATGCCTGAAAACACAACTTGGTCCCACAGCAAGACTGGGAGAGGAAGTTAAACAAAACAGTGCTACAGCAGCTTACATCGCCAGCCGGGAACAGCAGGATGAAAAGACAGGAGGAAGCAAACTGTTTTGCTGGTTCCACTCCAAGGGAGCACATTCATCACTCTAGATACCTCCACTGGCTTGGGAAAGCACAAGTCTCAGAGCAAACCGACCTGCAGCCACGCCAGAGGTGATGCTCCTCACACAAGCTGTCCCATCTCTCACAGCTGCCCAGCTCAATGATCTTTACTTTTTTGCTTTAGATGGTTGTGTGTTTTAAGCACAATATGAACTTGCTGCTCTGTTGCAAAGCCTGTGGGACTGCACAGGAGAGATGAGGATGCCCAGGCAATGCCTGCACCAAGCTGGCAGAATGCGGGTGACAGGCAAGCCTTACACTGCCCGTGGCATAGTACTGCTTCGGGACAACTTCTGCCCTTTCTCCTGATGTCAGCAACAAGCAAGGCTAAATGGCAGCAGGCTCCTAAAGTCTGTCTTCTGAGAGACTGGCTGCCTCCTGCAATACCCCTCAGGGTCACTGCAACCAGATAAACAGAGGTTAAGGAGCTATTTTTCTTATTCTTAACCCAAGAACTCAAAACGCAAGAGGCCTACGTGCACATTTCCAAGCGCTGAATGCCATGACAAAGCATTTAACCTCAGTCCTAAATGGAAGAAGGCTGTTTTGAATAAGTTTCTTTCCATTCAGAAAACAATGACCTAAAACCCCAACTTTTATTCCGTTAATTGAAATGGAAAGCTGGAAATTCCCAGGCACTTCCTTCTCAGCAGGAACAGGTCTTCAGAGAAAGTCTTCTACTAGGGATGGTAGAGGGCAAGAGCCAACTGATGAGAGCTGACAGCCTGCAGATGTCTGCCCAGTTCTGGTCAAGACCAGCCCCACACAGGGTGTGAAGGGAGGACTCAGTAGAACTCAGAAAATAAAAGAAGAGAAAACAGACCAATGGGAACTGTGGGTGAGTTGTACAGAACCAAAAGGACAACCTAAATAATAAATGTTCCCTTTATATGCTATCCTGGAATTGCTAAAAAAGGCACAGAGAGGGCTGTAGGGTAGGGAAATTGGTATCAAACCCAACATGAAGCCTGTCATTAATAATATTACTAAATATCAGTGTAACACACTGAAGGTTACACATCATTCCTCTCCCACTCTTGTGAAACAATGGAGAGGCTCCCAGTGCAGCCAGCTGAAGGCAAGCACAGCTTCAGTAACCTGTGGTGACACCAACCTGTCCCAGCAAGTGTTTGTGCCCTTGTCAGATAGAACTGGCCTTGATGTGGGTGCTCTCCCAGCCGGCACCGGCCATTGCAAAGAGCCCAGTCAAGTGCTCAGACACGACCACAGTAGTGTTACTGCTGGTAGCATTTGAAAACAAGTTGCCTCTGAGCCTCCACAGGTTCAAAAATCTCAGTCAAAACCAGCTGGGCTTGGTTTTGTGCCATCTTTTACCCCTTTACCCTGCCTGAGCAGAATTCTTTCAGATACCAATCCCTTTACAGATGAAATTTGCTAAGTTTACTATTGCAAACAAAACAAAGAAGTCAAATACTTGCACATGAGTCAGTGCATCGCTCTAAGGTTCTCACACCATTCCTGCTGCCTTAGAAAAGCCTTCAAAAGACAATTATTAACATTGGCACCCAATCAAAAATCCTTTATGTGGTTAAAATAAACCAAGTTAGCCTTCCTTTAGTAAAATGTGGGATAACCATAACCTGTAGTCATCGCAGAATTCAGTACTAACAGTGCACTCCTTAGCAGGGAAGCTTTATCTCTCTCTGGCTAGACTGTACCATGAAGCCATGATAGCTGTGTGGGCTTCAGGTTTCAGCCCCTACCATTTGGTACAAAAAGGAGATGTTTTCACAAATCTGCTGATCTCTGCTGATTTCACACAGAGCCCCAAAGAAGGAGAAAATTCCTGCGACCCATCATGCTGCATATAATTGTAGCACCATCATCTTTGGGCAGCTACAGAACAAGGATGGACACAGGCAGGCTCTGTGTGCCGCAGGTGAACACAGAAGCAAGACCATTTTTCCAGTGCTCCCACCTGCCCAGGGTGTTCTGCCAGGGGTAGGTCCTGCCCAGGTAGGGTGTGAAACATGGTGGAGCCTCAGAAGCCACCTTGAAACACAGAGAGGGTAAACATGGCAGAGCTCAGAGCCTCCAAGAGCAGCAGATTTACCTCTGATCATGGACTCATTAAACCAACTCACAATCCTAGGGATGGGGCTGCTTATTTGTTCTAATTAACTTCTCAGATTGCAGAGTGGCCTCAGGAAAGAGCTCAGCAAGGACTGCAAGAGGCCACATGGTCCTGCTGCTTAATGCTGGAGTGCAGATAGCCAACCTCGCACATCCAGCCTGCGGGCAGTGCCTGCCGTGTGGAGGAGCCAGGGTTTGGAGGCACACGGAATGTGTATGAATCAGCTCGAGACAGCAAGAGAAGGGGAAAGCATTCTGCACTCCAGAGGCTGATAAACCTGAAATCGAGAGCCCATCCTAGCTACAAACTACATCCCTTATCTCAAGCAGGTGATGCAACCTCCACAAGGAGAAACCCCTGCAATCCAAGATGAGGGGACAGTGATGGAAGAGGAGAACAAGCTAAGGATCCAAAGAAGACACTGCTGCCCCAGCACACTTCCATTTCAGCCCAGGCCTGCAGAGCCAGCCCACAGCAGCACCCAAGAGCTGGCAGAAGCCAGCACAGGAGCTTCTTGGAGAAAGCAGCTCCCTCCAGGGTAGGCAAGCCTCAGGCTTCCCTGCCTCCAACAGTATTGCCACATCTCCCTCATGGGGAAGGCCCTGGACACTTGCTCCTTTTCAGCCACCCAGCACAAAGGCAAAAGGAGCGCTTTCCAACCAAGCCAGAGAGCATCTCCCCAAGCAAAACGTGTCTCAGGGTTCAAATGCTCCTTTGTCAATAGCACAGGAGGACCTATGAACTCCAGCTCACTGCCACCGCTCCGCCAGACACTCACCACACCTCCTGAAAGAGAAGCAGTCTTATAAATAACTCCTCTATAAATCAAGCCCAGGTTAAGGTCACGTCCGGCCATACCAGCTTGCACTGCTCCTCAGCTGGGAGTTGGCTGCCAGGCCTGGGAGACTGTGAGGGGAGACGGAAGTGGCACATAGGGACAAGCTGGGCTCTGTGGGCAGAGCCATGCAATAGGGACAACCCAGCCTGATCCCAGCTGGGAGGGCTGGGGAGAAGAGAAAGCCCAGGAGGGCTTCACAACTGGCAGAGAGCTTGGGTCTCAATGGGAGCAGAAATGAGTGGGGTGCGCGCACACACACACACACCCCAATTTAATCACAGATTTTACAGATGCTGTGAAATGAATAGAGGGATAAAGACTGCCCTAAGAGCCACTCTCCTCATCACAAACTGCAGCAAAAACCAGGAGTCAGGGAGAGATGATGTTACAGGTGCCAAGGCAGAAGCCCCACACCAGGTCTAACAAGCAGGGAGCAGGAAAAAGAGCCCAGGATCAGTTACAGCCCAGCTCAGGGAACACATCTACCTCTCCTGTTGCAAACAGCTGCTGCAGGATGGGAGAGGAGCCTGCCAAGAGCCATCCTGGGCTTTTCTAGGTGCACTGATTGAATTTTCTGCTTGAACTTCATAGGCATAGAGAATGCATGCATGCATATGCAGCAGCTCAAGCCACTGGGAACTCCTGCTGTGCTACATTTCTTTCTGACTCAGGACTCAGCTTCTTCCTCTTTGGGACCTGCTGCTCACCAATTAAGTCTGAACCCTGAAGAGCCTCCTACTGGTTTGGAGAGCAAGAAGTCAGCCTGCCCTGGGAGCAGAGAGATCCCTAGGGCTACACACCTCACACAGCATCAGAATACATGTGCTCTTCCTGCAGGTGCCTGGGACAACAACCCAAGCAGCTCAGGACAATGTGAGTTGGTGCAGGGAATGTCTGCAATGATGGCCTACAATGCTGGGCCTACGAAGTCTTGGCAGCATCTTCCTTACAGCTCACCCAAGCACCTTGCTAAGAAGACAGTGCCTTACTCAAGAGTTTTGTCTACAAAACACTGAGTCTTGGTCAAGGAGAACATGACACAAAGAAGCACAGACCTTTCCTGCTGACAGCCCAGACACTGTCTGAAGACTCCTAAAAACCATCAGTATGGTGAGACCAGACTAACCCATGACTTAAGGCAAACAATATTCCTTTCTAGGGGGCTGGACTGGCCGACGTAACACACTGAGGATTCATTTTGCAGCAGGAATTTAACTAAAGGATTTGCAGCCCTGCTCAGAGACACATTGACACCTCCCCCTCATCTGAAACTACATATCCCAACATGCTGCAGTTAAATCCAGCACTTGCTGTGACTTGGCAGAGCGAGAAGTGTTGCTGGGTGGTGGAGCAAAGCCCAACAGTGAGCAGTGCCCATGGTACGCCCAGCTCTGAGTCACCCAGCATCTCAGCTCCTGCTCAACAGGGAGACCTTGCCAGCAGCTCCCACAACTTTCCCCTCCTTCCACAGGCTGCCAGGAGCCTGGCCATGTCATGCATGCACCCATTTTCTTGACCAGGTACCAAGGGACAGCATGAAGGTAGGGGGGGACCAGAGTCTGCCAAGGTGAGGGGAGAGACGACCCAACCCTCCCACACTCCAGAACTGGAAAGTAGAAAGAACAATGAAACTGTGAAGAGGCAGAGCTCCAAGCAGCACAGCATGGCGCCTGCCCATGGCCCCCAGCCAGTTTTGGGGCTGGGGAGAAAGGAGCACACAGCAGGCGCTGAGCGGGGCTGGGTTGTGCTGGTCCCTCTGCCAGCACAGCCTGCCGTGCTGCACGGCTTGGCTGGGGCTGCTCTGCTCTCAGCTGACGTGAGAAACCTCACTTCCAGTAAAAACAGACCTCTGGGCTTTCCACAAAGCCTTTCCACTTTCTGACAATGCAAAGTGGAAAACCAGGCCACTTTGCCTTTAAAACCGAGACATTTCTCTGATCAAAAAGGTCTTTGGCTGAAAACATGGGTTGTTTTTCTGACAAAATTTGAGATTTCCCACTGTATTTCTGCAGGGAGGAGGAACCCTCCCAGCCCCATTTCCTGATCCACTCTAATCACAGCGGCAATGAGTTCAAGGGAGAAAAATCTTCCCAGACCAAGTGCCAGCTCCCCCTTCTGCTGCTTACTCAAAGGCTCAGGGGGAGGCTGGGAGGAGGGCGCCTGCCTTCGGCACCCTGCCTGCTTCTGGATGTTTGCACTAAAATAATGGGCTATTAAATGGTGCAGCTAGAGAGGTAGAGCATTCATGCTGGTGTAATTACCCCACCTTCCTGTGAGATAACCTGAACGGCTCTACCTGCTCTTTGGGCTATTGTTTTAGGCTTTCCAGGGAGAAAAGCACAGCACCCAGTTCCATTTGGAAGGAATGTGTTTCATTTTCACCCAGGCCAGCTTTACCCACAGGCTGTACCTCCAAAAGCAAGTTGCCACCATGGCATCCCTTCTGTGGGGCACAATGTAGCCCAGCTCAACTCCCATTGCACAGAAGCAGGCAGGATGGCTCCCCAGGCCTCAGATAAACCAGCTTCTACAGCCTTGCAGGCAGTGGTGCTCCACAGACAGAGCTCATAGAATCATTTCCACATGCCTCCCTCTGTTCTCCCAGCCCTTCTCCAGGTTGACGCGGCAGCCAAAGCAACTCCTACTGGGCAGTGCACGGGATTATCATTCCAGGCACTACAGGAAAACAAGCGCTTGGAAGCGATTAACTCATGATCTCTCATTTAATTAAACAAAGGGAAAAATGATGTATTTGCTTTTCAGCTCTGAGGTCCCACTTCTGCGCATGCTGTAGGTCAGGGCACGCTCAGCCTGGGAAAGGCAGGCCCAAAGCTGGGCCGTCACCCCACTGGCCCAGGGCTGGTTTGTTTTCACTCAAGAGGGACATCCTAGATTGCTCTGAAAGCAAAGCATGACCTCCTGTGAGGCTCAAACTTTGGAGCTAGTGCACAGCTATACCAAAGCCGGAGAGAAAGGCAGGGATTAGTAGAGAGCAGAGGCAACCTGGTACAGATACATCCTTGGCTCTGCACCACACTTCAGGTGGTCAAACATTAGCAAATGACAACACAACCATCAAGAATCACCTGAGCTCCCCTGCTGGAAAGCCCTGCAGCACAGCAGGCTGTTTCTGTGGTCTGATACAGCAACACAGGAAGCAAACCTGCTCTTAATGTACCCAAACCCCAATATTCATCCTTGCCAAGGACAAACTGGGGGTGCCCTATCCCTAGAGGTGTTCAAGGCCAGGTTGGATGGGGTTTTGAGCAACCTGGTCTGGTGCGAGGTGTCCTTGCCCATGGCAGAGGATTGGAACTGGATGATCTTTAAGGTCCCTTCCAACCCATACCATTCTGTGATTCTACACTATCCTGGTGCAGTCCTTTGGGGAGGAAAGCCCATACACCTGGAGAAGCAGAGCTGTCACCAGCCCTCCAGTTACATGTGTCCCCAAAGGAAGCCAACATCTTGGACAGCAAGGTCTCTGCTGTTCGACCATCACCTGACCAAACACTGCTCCCCAAAGGAATGGCATCACATCCACATGACCACAGCGTCCAGCACCTCTTTCCGCCAGAGCTCTCTATTCACGTTACCCCTCTCTACCTTTTTCCTTTAGGTTTTCCTACTGCAGGTTCTCTGGAGCAGGGCCTGTGGCTTTCTCCTTTGCCTGTGCAACACGCAGCACATCAGAAATGCCTCTGGCAATTGAACAGATTAAAGAGGCCAAACGGGATGAAACACTGACTCACAATCCAAGAAGGTCCTATTATAGACAGAGAGGAGCAGAACTGGGGAATGGAGATAAGCCTTTCTTCACAGGGATATGCCCTGCTTGTAAGTGAGCTCTCCATGAACTGAGCAGAAGGTGGGTCTTATCCAGAGCAAGGATTGAGCCCTGCTGCCAAAGGCCTGTTACTTTCTGTTAGTAGAATAGAAAGATAGATCAGGGAGATGATATAGGTGTTTAAAGGGCATGTGAGAGAACAAACCAAAGCTCTGTCCTTAAACAGACATCGTCCAGCTGAAACAAGGGCCTGCTAGCAGATGAGAAGAGCTGTGTATAAAACACCATCCTACAGCTGGAGACCAGCTTATTTTGGTTTAGTTTAATCAAAGGATTAAGTCCTTAATCTGAAATAACTGTCTAAGCACAATTTTTTTTTTTTTTAAAAGTCATTGACATAGATCTAACCATGCAATTAATTAACAAAGATGTACTCCATGTGATGCAAAGCTTTTGGTACTTTTCAAAACACCCTTCGCAGCAACAGACTCATGCTGGAAAAGCGCGAGCATGTGGTGACTGTGGTTTCATCACCCAGTGATAGCCACATGCACCTCCTCAGCTTCTCGAGACCCTCCC
Organism: Pedionomus torquatus; assembly: GCA_013398155.1. Taxonomy (NCBI): domain Eukaryota; kingdom Metazoa; phylum Chordata; class Aves; order Charadriiformes; family Pedionomidae; genus Pedionomus; species Pedionomus torquatus. The sequence continues at coordinate 124,584 of VZRU01014318.1, forward strand.
CCCTAGGGCAGAGCTGTGTCCTCTCCCATCAACAGATTCCATGGGCTGCCCTGGCCATGGTACCATTTGCAATGGGCCAGCCAGGGATGTCCACATTCAAAGTGTCCTTTTCCTACAACAGGCTTGGACAAGGCTTCCTACAGCCCGTCAGATGTCACAGATGGAAACAAGAGCTTTCCAGGCCGCTTCTACACAAGACAAGTGCAGAGACGTTACAGCAGATTCCTTTTCTTTACAGGGCTCTTCTAGGAAATGCACTAAAAAAATAAGTAAGTCTATTTTTCTCTCTGCTACCCAAGAGAATTGTTTGGGAACATTCATCTTATTAGCTACAGTATTTACTCTAGTCTCAACTTCAAGCATCCCTCTGGCAAACCAACCTGAGCAACAGCATCATGCACCCCTTGCCATTTGTGCCTAATGCCTACCAAGTAATAGGGCACTCTAGGGAGGCAAGAGATTTATTTCTACCAGCCAGCCATAAAACACCCTGAGTAAGTCCTTATCCAAGCAGGTCAGCTTATTTTAACACCTCTAAGTCAGAGGCACGAGGCCACAGCCAACACCTTGCATTCAGAAACCCATCTGGGTGCATCTTACAACAGATGGGCAGCCTCCTGTGCTCAAAGAGAAAATGATAATCCTTCAGCAGGACAGCTGACAAGTGCCAAAAAGGATCTTCGCAGGGTCAGCATTTAGATTATTAATTCTGGTCCAGCTTTGCAGACATTCTGAGCTGGAGGCTGTGGCTGGATCACATTCAGATGCCATCCCATCCTATCCAAGGCTGCTGGATAGACTCCCAAGTGGTCATTCATTATCTTTTGCAGCCTCCATAATTGAAGGTGGATGCCACTAAGAAAATAGCATGTTTTAGTTAAAAAAGAGCTCCCAGACTCAATGTGGGAGCCAGCTAATATTCTGTGGTCCCAGTGCCCCATAACGGATGAGCCATATCTCCTTCTGGCCTTAAACACTCCATGTTTACTGTGTGCTCGTGAAATACAACCCCTGCTAGATCAAGAGGGAACAGAAAATGCTCTGCAGTTGTGTAGGAAATCCAGGAAGGACTGATTGATCACATGAGAAAACAGTAAGTGCACAAAGACCCTTCGTTGAATGAACACATCCCTTTGATATGAGAAGGGAGCGGGCAGCAACCATCAGATGCCACCTTTGAGGAAGAATCAACCAGAAGGACAGAACTGGCAGCCCAGGGATGTGGCCATGGCTATGGCAGCTCAGTCCCAGCAAACCACAAGAAGCATCGGTCTGTGCCCAGCTGGGAGAAGTGCTCCTGGTGAGAGGGACCCAGGTTTGCTCCAAGACTCTCTGAGCTCACTGGGGAACACAGACGTACTTAAGCTCTCCTGCCCCTGAGCAGCCAAGCCTGGGACTTAAAATCAGATGCAAACTTTTCCCCTATATTCAGATACCACACTAAACACATTCCTCCTAGAAAGCTAAGTAAATCAGCCATAAATTCAAGGCACTACTTTTACTAAACTCCTGACTTACAAATGAGTAAACACAGGCTTTTAAAGCTACTCCCTTTAAAGCTTTTTTTTTTCCCAAACAGAAAACAGTCTCACGTGTCCAATTATTTCCATACATATCAAAGGAGGGTGGAGATTTAACTAGCGATTTCTAAAAGACATCTTTGTGCATAGAAGGGATGTATGCCAAAACGTGGGTGGTTATAAGCCCAAACACAAAGGAGAATACATCCACAGGCATTTTTCCCCTTGATCCATTAACGGGTCTGCATACCAGCCTCCTGAGCGTATGAGAAGGACCTTGTTCAAAAGGTAAATGCATTCAGAAAGATGACAACAGACAGCAAATAATCCACATCCTTTAACCACGTTAAAGGTTCAGCAGTGCTAGGTTTTTGTTGGGAGGCACTGAGATTTGATAGGCAGCCCCAGGGCAGGTATCTCCTGACGGAACCTGCTCAGGAAGCCTCAAAACTCCACCTTCTGTGAACACTGCCACACCTAAGGCAGGCTGCGAAGCTCAAGGTGGACACCTAGCTCAGATCACTAGAACTCCTGCAGCTTTTCTTCCCTCCACCATGCAAACCACCATCCAGCTACAGCATCACATCCCATTGGGAGTGACTACAGAGCCCCATGAACCTTAAGGTGTCCATAAGGTCACAGAGGTGACCATAAGGCCCCTATGCCTCCACAATGTGCAGGAGTCTTCATGCAAGTCTTCATCTGGTCCCCATTGCTCTTCAGCTGAGCCATTTGATACCATTCAAATAAATGGCTAGTTGCACCAGTTGGACCAAGGGGTCATCCTGGACATCCCAGGCTAATGGCAGGATGGTAAATTTGAGCAAAAAGAAAAACTTTCCAATTCATTCTGTGCTGCTTTGATCTTGGAAGTTTCAGCTTGGTATCCAGTGATGCAAAAATGGGATATGTATGAAACCAGCCAGGAGTGCTTACCACAAGAAAGGTCCCCCTTTTTTTTTTGTTTTGTTCATTTTTTAGTGAAAGACTAGGACAGCTAACAGAGATGAGGCACTCTATGTGGCAGAGAGATATTAGCATGGTCAAACCTTCAGAGTCAACAAGGGCACAATCCATTCACTTCTCTGAGCTGCAAGCCAAGTATCATGAGTGGTGTAGAAAGCACAGCACAGATCATCCCACCACCAGAAGTGGGCAGCTTACCCCACCAGGCTATCCTTGCATTTTATTGTTCTACAGTCAGCAACCCGTCTCATCCTGGTGCTACCATTTGCTATATCAGACCTTGGCTATATTGAGCTCTGCAGGACAATAACAGGGGGTTTCTTCTTGGGTAGAGCCAGGAATAGAAAGAAAAAGGCACTCTGATACATTAAGTGCCCATGGGTGTGTTGAGTCTATAGCTTCTGAAGAAGACCTTGACTACTTGAAGGGAGATTTTTCGTGTCTTTGTTACTAAAGAGGCCCGTAGCTCCTGTGCCTGTGGCTTCCACCCTCACTCAGCACTGATGCTCAGGTTTAGACTGTGACCACAGGCTGTAGGAGGGTTCACTTTTGCACAGCTCAGTCATAAACATGGTTATGTTTGAGGTGGAGCAGGAAAATTAGGCTCTAGGAGCCAAGAGACCATGACTGTGCTCTAATATTTAGGAGGAGACATGCTGGCTAGCCATCTTCTCTGAAATGGCCAGTGGCAAGACTCTCACAAGGCTCTCACACTGTGATGTCTTCTGCCAGCTTCCCCCTGAGGAGCAAGGTGCACTGAGTGAGGTGCGATGGCGAGCAGCATGGCCAGAGGTGGTTATGCTGCAGGACAATGATTTTCAGAAAATAAGCAAAGCACTGACACTCGGCACTTGCTCCTCCTTGGACACTTGCCATGTCTTACCATAAACACTTACGGTCTTGCATTCCTGTCTGGGTACCAAATGCATTTGGTAGGTGCTGGGCATAGACATGTGGATGCAGCTGGCCTGTCACCTGCTTTTAGCCATTATTTTCATTGCTACAATGAACAGCATGTTCACCTGCCCAGCATTCCTGGAAAGAAGCAGGGCATTAAGCACAAACTGTCATCCTTGTTACCCCAGAGAAGGTGCTTTCAAACCACTTCCATGTGCTCAGGATTAAGTCTCTGGGCTTTGTCTGTGTTCCAACATTTTGCTCATGGCTTTGGCACAGAAATAAAGAAAGAAGATCCCCAATGCTTAAAGCTATTTGTGATTCCCAGACTAATTTCCTTTCCACCCCAGGAGAAGACATAACTGGAAGACAAAAGAAAGGCTATGTTTTCTGCTGAAACCCATCCTCTCTTCTGACAATATGGAGGTGCCACCTGAACTTCTCTGCAGGAAGACACCAGCATTTGCACATCTAGTGATATACACAGACCCTGCTCTACATATCCATGTGATGGCTGGAGACTGGGAGCATGACACGATGTGAGAAGAGTATCCCAGGCAAACCCAAGGCACACGGCTGCAGGAGCTTCACTGAACTCATATGCTGCGTCCATCCAAGCCAACCCTCCCAAGAGCACAGGGTTTTGAACCTGCTTGGGTGAAAACTGTTCCTCAAGTGGGGTAACCTCTGGTCTGGCCATATGCTCTGATCATCTCCTGTGCCCCATCTGGCAACAGGCACCAGGCAAGGTAAAGCCTCCCATGGAGGAGAGATCCCTACTAGGGAAGAACGGCAGATCACCAGCCACAAAAACCACAATGGGAGGAGCAGAGTCAAGAGAACCCAGCCAGGCTCCTGCCTTGCTTGCACCATGGGGTTTCCATAGCTGTGGATGTGGGCTGCTTTGGCCTAAGGTATCTTACACAGATGGTGCTTTAGCCATCTCCCAGCTGCAACCACCCTACATACCAATATGTCCCACAGCATCGCTTACACTAAAGCACAAACATCCCATGAAAAAGAATCCCCTGCCTCACACAGAAGAGGTTTGCCAGCAGTCACACCATGCCAGACTCCTAGCAGGAGCCAAGCCTCTGAGAGTCATCCAGATTTGCTAGCAGCCATGGGGAAGCCTCATACAGGCCAACAGACTGGCCTACATTCACTTAGATCAAAATCTTTTGCCTACAGGGTTTGGTTTATTCATCAGGACACCAAACACTCAATTGTTTGAACAGCTTGGAGCTATGGTCACAACTCAGCCACTCACAGATCACACAGCTGCAGACTAGTCTACCGTGGCTTTGAGAACAGACACCTGCCACAGAGCACAGGAGGTCACAGTGTGACCAGCACCCATTGCTAAGTGGCAGTTTGGCCACTTGCAGCTGCAAAGCCTGAATCCAGCACCCAAGACGCATGTAATCCCTCCTCACAGTCCCTGCATGCCCACAACCCACCATGGCACCTGAACTGGTCATGGCACTGCTCTGCACAAGGCCTTGGCTTCAGACAGCTTTTGTGTCATGCACTAGAACAAGGTGAAGGACCTGAAGTGGGGATGAAGCACTTGGGAATCAGAAAGTCACCTCCAGTTTGCAGAAGCAGGGTAGCAGCAGCCTGTTGCTGCCCCAGCTACTCCAGCTCCCATAGCAAAACACAGCCCATGGGGCCACCAGGGATGGTACCCACCCTGCACAGCCCCAGATGCTGCTCTCCTTCATACAATAACCATCAGAGACCAAAAATTGCTAAGAACACACTAGGCACAGGGTAAGGGAAAGGAGTCTCCTGACTGGAGTAAAGAAGTGGAAGAAGTGCACAGTGGAAGAGGAGAGGTCATCACAGCTCCGACACAGGCACAGAGAGCCATGAGGTTCTTGGCAGAGAAGCTGGAGGGTGGCAACGGGAAGAGACATTGGTCCATGAGCTTAGCTCACGTTGCAGAAGCCTCAAGTCGGGCAACTCTTCCTTCAATGAAAGCTGAGTTTCCCCAAGCCCAGGCACAGCAGCAAGGCAAGTCCCCCTCATGGACTTTGTTCTCTCTGCCATGAAGAAGCAGCCCATGATTTATTCCCAGCACAGCAGAACACATCCAAGAGATTTAGGGCTGCTGGGCACCCAGAGCCCTTCCCAAACCCAGGAATAAACCATGAGAAGCCAGACTAGTGCTCAGCAGGATCTTGCCATGGGGCTAGCAAATACTCCAGCCTCTGCCACCTCAGAGCTGGGCAACTCTTTGCAGGGTAGCGCCAGCATGGCTGGGCAGGGGACTGCCCTGCAGCCACTCCCAGAGAGATGGGGTGCTCTGCTGCCCAGCTGGGCTCACCAGTCTCTGCCCTCCCAAAACAAAGATACCCACATGCAGAACTTGGCACTGAAAGGGAGGAAAACCCGGCCCAGCTCCAGGGGTTCCTCTGAATGCCTGGCTGCCCATCTTGGGCAGGAGAAATGAAGCAGACACTCTCCCTTTCCCTGGAGAGGGGCAAAGTGACCTCACTGCAAGGGGGCAGTGCCCACAGCCCTGGAGCAGGACTGGCAAAGAGGGAGAGCAGGAGGGGAGACCAGCATCCAGGCAGCTTGAAAAACAGGGTCCTGCCTGACCTGCCTCATCCCAGCCCCTTGCTCAAGGGCTGTACCCCAATAGGGGCACAGGGGACCAGTGCCACCAAGAGTCCCGTGTCCCTGCAGCCACCACGGATCTGGCACCTCAGGCTACAGTGTGCCATTCAAGTAATGGGAAGTGCCAGAAGAGCCATTTCCCTCTCCCAGCATTAGCACCGTACACTGACCCCAGGCAGGCTGCCTCGATAGCAGCTCCATCCTGCACAGCTCTGCTCATACCCCAGGCAGGAGCCCTTTACAAAGATTTCCTTACCATGTTCCCGGCCTCCTTTATTTCCTCTCACTTCCAAAGGCAACGCTTTTTCTCTTTTTCCTCCATGAGTGCGACGGGGCGTCTCCTCTCCCCTCCGACGTGAACCACCAAAGCACTTTGAGTTCTGGACTGTAATCCAAGCCCTCACCGCCCCCAGCACAGCTCCAACTAATCTAACTCATGACACTACCGGCGCTGAGCAGGGGACCTTGAAGGTTTCTCTGACAGCCAACTCCAGCGCTCAGACGGCAGAGGGGCACTGCGAGTGCAGGGTGCTGCGTTCCCCAGCCCTCCGGGAACCTTATGGTTGCAGGCAGAGCCAGCGACACTCTGAGGCTGCTCATTACGGCATCACTGCTATATGTGTCCCTCGGAGTGCACCTGGCCCTCCGCACAGACCCGCTTAACGCAGATGCTCCGTGGCAGGGAGCTGCCTTCACCCAGGAAGATGTGAATAGCTCCTAGAGGAGAACAAGCCCACAGCAGGCATCCCAAAAAGGTCTCCAGCTTCCCAAAGAGTTTTCCAGCAAAATCCCCGTCTTGCCTCGCCTCCTCTTGGCTTGCTTTTCTCCCAGTCTGAAGAAGTTTCTGCACCCTGCAAGATTCTGAAACAGTGCTGCAGGTCAAGCAAAATGCCGAGAAATACAAAAGAGACTGCTCCGAAACACTGTTTTTCTAACTTCTAGGAGGAAAACAGAGAGGCAGTGACCGCTTCAGGCAATGACAACAAACTGCATTAGTATCAGGCAAGAGATGTGGAGACCTCACCCCCTCCCAAAGGAGGAAGTAATTTAACATGGCAAGTTTCTCCACCCCTCCATTAATTGTTTAAAATGGCCAGGGGCCAAAATACTGCCCGGACAGTGGAAGCAGCCAGGAAGGTCACCAAACAGGCAGGGAACAGCCTACAGAGTGACAGCAGGAAAGGGCAGAGCTACAAGAGGCAGAGAGGGAGGGGAGAGGCAGGTGCCGCGGGGCATCCCAGGATCTGCTGACACACAAAGGCTTTGTCTAACGGGAAGCAGGGCAAGAAGTGATAGACGGGCAAAGGCCTGGAGCCCTGGACATGAGATGCAGGGCCTGGCAGCAGGGATTGGGACTAGGAGCTGCCCCTCCAGCCTTGGCCAAACAGGTTTCAACAGTCTCATTTGAGGACTGACGCTCCATCAAGGAGGCCATGGTGCTGGTACCTGCCTGCTGTCCTCCCTTCCGGGAGACGTCACACAAACTGAGCCATCCCAAGAGGAAGGGTGACTCAGGCAGGACCTGAGGACCCACAGCAGGAGAAAAGATGTCTCCTGCAAGGGCAGGCTCAAAGGAGGCCCTAAAACCCATTGCACATGACAGCCTCACAGCTTGTTTTTAGACATAATCAGCAAACAAGGGTTTGAGCAGTCCCAAAGGCAACCATTCAGTACACTCGTTGCCCACTGTGCACCAGAACAGTGAGAAACTCCAGCCCAGGTCAGGTGAGATCAGTTGATAATCCCAATACAGGTGAAGGAAAGCATCCCTGCCAATGCAATGGGTATTAACAACACAGCACAGGCACTACCTAGTTGTCATCATCTGCATCAACTGAAGGAATTTGTGATCTTGTCTGTGGATGCAAGAGAGCCTTTCTTTCCCCCTTTTATTCATAGCAGGAGGATGAGGAACCTGGCATACTTCCCCAGCAGAGCCTCCGGCCACAGATCTTGATGTATGCAGAAGGCTGTCTGCAGAGTAGCTTGCCCTTCATCAATTCCCCAACCACATCTCCCAGACCACAAACCTTTGCAATATCCTCCTGTGGCTTCTGGGAATCTCGCTTTGGACTGAGCCCCCTCCAGGAAAGGGAGCAGAGAGAGCAATGTCCCTCTAGGGCATGATGACACGCAGCTGGCTGCAATGAGTCTTGTGCTATCAGAAGTGCTGAGCTATTTCTGTTGGAGGTATGGCCCCTGCCACAAAGCAAAAGGAATTAGAATAGATCCACAGTGCCTCTCATGCCCAGATATTTTATGGAAGTCTCCTGGCCATTTCTTTAACCCCAGCAATATATGCACGTTTGCTTTCAGGAGGCCACGGCTGCCCCGGGCTAACGCAACTCCTCACACACAACTGTTTTCATCCAGCAAACACGTCTCTGCAAGGGACCAGCATTTGAGTAGGAATTTGGAGCCTCCAAGCAGCCTGGGTACCAAGATGGGGCTCTCCAGAGCTACTCCAGCAGCAGGCCAAAGCCCTGACCAGTTGCATACATCCCATTTGAAAGCCTGTTGTGGGGCTGGAACAGGCGCCACAGACTCCTGCACAACCCAGGAGCTACCTCACTTTTTGAAAAAGAAGCATGTTCTCCAAAGGCAATGCAGACGCAAGTGGGGCTGGGGCAACCCAAGAGCCCATGAAGGGGATAGAAATGAGAACCTGCTACCACACTGTCACTGAACCAGTCAGGTCTCCTTCACCCAGACTTCTGGCAGCAGCTCCAGGATGAGAACAGCTTTCGGCTTTCCTTATCCCTTCAGGTGGTTGCACAGGCCTGAAGCAGAAGGCTGCCTTTTGCTCTGAATCAGCAGATAAGACACTGTCAACCATGTAATTCCAAGCTCTTTGAGGGCCAGAAAAGCAGCATTTTCAGGGGCTGGTGTAGGAGTTTGCAGAACCCCATAAACAGATGAAGAGGGCACCACGTAAGCACACAGAGCCCATATCTGGTTCCTATCCCATTTTCCACCTCTGTGACTAGGGACAGAGCCAGGTGCTCATCAGACTGTACAGCCAACACTGTCTGTCCAGGTCCTACTCAAACTATATAACGATTACCACATGGTTTTTACAATGCAGCATCCAGCTCATCCAGCGGCGGTGACAACTGAAAGCTTTCCACAAGTTCCCAAGCCAATACCATACAGGACAATGCAGGAAAGTCGATGGCTATAGATAAGACATTTATAGAAACAGAAGGGGAACAGGTTGTCAAACACTAGAGGAGCTTTAGAGTCAAAAAACCTCCCTTTTCAACACTGCGCTCAAAACCTCAGGAGTGCCTTCCCCCATCAAGGACTTCCAGGAGATCCCGATTCCTGCTCACCCCCATCCCAGTCAGAGGCAGTGACGTGATTTCCTGTCACAGCCACTAAGGGGAACATCACACTGCCGTTTACTCATGGCCAGATCCTATTATAGCTCTTTTTTTTCCCAGTTGCAAAGCAGCCTTTCCCTCCTCTACTGCATTGTAAACCCATTTCCCGCACAAGCTCATGGGAGACAGCTGTAGCCAGCACTTCAGTGGGTGTTAAAAAGCCCCTCTTGATGGAGAGTGACAACAAAGCTGCCCTTGTTCCCCCACACAGTCTCGCACTGTCTCCTTGCAGGAGCAGCTCCTCACTCTTGCGTGAGGCCTGTGCGTTCCTCAGGGTTGGTTTAATTGCTGAAGTCAGTGCGAAAGGCTGCTGTCATCCAGCTCTGCCAACAGAGATCTGGGTGCTCCAGCTTTCCATCCAGCAGACCCAGCTCCTTTGCATGCACTGAAGGGCAAATTCACCCTCAGGGAGCCGCTCTGGTACCCAGCTGTGGCAGCAGCTGAATATTGCTAAGCACAACCTGTCCCTGTGGTAAAAGTATGGTAAAAGGTAGCAAACACTGACATCAGGAAGGATTTTAAGCCAAATTTTGAAAGCTGTGGGGCCTTCCCAGAGTTGAAAGACAAAGAGGGCAGGAGAAGAGTCAGTACATCAACTCTTCTGAAACCTTCCGGGGTCATAACTTCAGACCCACATCTCTTACCCTCCCCTGCTTTTCCCAGCTTTCCTCTAATATGGTTTCTGGAGCTGCAGTATTTCTTGAGTGTCTGCTGAAGCAATACCATGACCTAGAGCCGCAAGATCTGGCAAAGAGCATGGGCAGGAGACCTCTGCCTTTGAGTCACCACTAGCAGAGTTCTGCTTTTCAGTTGTACAAATCAGGGAAAGCTCAATATTTTCACCAACAGAACTCAGCTGTGCTGGAAAAAACACAGGATAGAAGTTTTACATGCCAGATAAGGACATCTTCTGACCTAGAGGAAGTTGTGCAATACACATCCAAGCTAGACGATTGCACGACACCGGCCAACAGCTCTTAGGAAAACACCCCCATGGACTCCATGTTAGCTTAGCACTATCACTGGTGCAGTCCTTAGCACTGCAGAGAGAACTTCTTATATCCATAGGGACTTCCAAGGGAATGCAGAGCACAGGAGTAGGCTGTAGCAGAGTAGGGCTCCAGGACCTCCAGCCTCTCCTAACCTGATCAGTGGATGCCTCTGAATCTACTTCTAGGCACCTTGTCACCACAAGAGTGGGGCTCTCCCACCAGCTCCCATGTCCACGCACATGGCTGTGCAGATGTCCTGCGGATTAACGTCTGCTCTGAAAGTACATGTTCAAGAAATGTATGTTACAGTCCCACGAAGCCACGCACTGTGAACCTTAGTCCCCTTAGCAGCCTATAAAAGTATGAGAAGCCACCAAAAAGCAGCATTAGACCCTGCTCAGCACAAGCAGCTGCCTTAAGTCCAGTGGCAGACATTTGCTTGAAGCAGGTTTCATCAAATAAAAGCAACAAGTGCTGCAGCAAGTTGAGCTGCAAGCAGCTCTTTGTACCAACAACAGCATTCCAGAAAAGAGCTAGTTCTTTCCCCATTAGAGAGACAAGAGGGGGTTGTACACGGTTTAACAATATTTAAACCTTTATTTCACATCACAAGTAAAGCAGGCCTTGGCTTCACAAAAGCACATCTTGGTTTAACTAATTAATTTGATAATCCCCTATTTGCAATCCTCAGAAGACATTCAGCTTCTAAAGCAAGTAATTACCACTAAGTGGCAACTTCTTTGTGAGGCCCAGTCTGATTAGGGAAAAAAATTCTTAAGCCAGAAATATAATCATGGTGTGACTTCCCAGAAGGACTGGAAAAGAAACTACATAACAACAGCTGGTCACGCTCACCATTTGAAGGAACAGAAGCAACTCAATTACTAGGTCTCCAGCTCCACTTCAAGATGTTCAGTGCCACGCGCAAGCCTGGCATGCTGTTAACCATCAGGAAGCTTTACAGGTGATGTTTTATAGGTACAGAAATCAGGATAGTCCCACCTAGGGCTCTCACATATCCACATGTGCCACAGTGGAAAAGAAAAATAAAAAAAATCTCACGTCAGGTCTGCTGCAGCACAGGCACAAGCTCATACTGTGCAGACCAACAGCAAAGGAATCCCAGCAGGGCAGTGCCAGCCTTACAGCCGCTCTTCACAGACACAGAGACACACTTGACACAGTTCTTTCCCCAGACAAGCCAGCTGGGCTCAATACATGCAGAGCACTTGCTAGTGTAAAGCTTGCTCCAGGCATCCCCAAGTACCCAGGGTCTCAGCTCAGCAACAGCCCAGTGCTAGCACTGATCACTGCTAGAGCCCACAGGACATTCCTGCTTCTATGTACACACAAGACACTTGTTTCAAGACAAGAGAAGATCCTAATTCCTTTACTCTCTGAGAGTACAGTTGACTGTACTCTCTGAGACAGCATGCTCACCTCCCAGCCAGACCTACTCCCTTCCTGCCCCAGCCTAACAGCCACCTCCTGGGCCCCTCTCCCACAGACATGAGAGATGTGGAGGTCAGGATCTCACAGCCACCACAAACACTATCCTCAGTCACAGCTCTGAGGGTCTGTTCCTCTTTCCAGGTCAGTGTGACAAAGCAAAGGTTGTGAGGACAAACAGACACCCCAGGAACTTCATGCCTCTGCACGCCCAGGAGCCCCCCATCTTGTGTTCTGCTCTGTGCCCAGCTTGCACCTGAGCAACCAGCAACCATGAGATATCTGCCCAACCCACACCAAGAGAAGCAGATGCCGTCAGCAGACACCCTAAGTAGATACTAAACAACAATCATTATCAGACAAAAGCTGGGACACACTTTGAAACTGGAAACCCATCCCTTCTCTTTCCAAAAGCAACCTAAATCCAACTATGCCCTGCTAGGGTGGAGGACTGTAAGTTCTAAGAATAAGTCTGACAGTGCTGGTGACACCTCACCTGGTGTACTGCATACAGCTGTGGAGTCCTCAGCACAGGAAGGACATGGATCTGTGAGAGTGGGACCAGAGGAGACCATGGAGGTTCTGTGAGGGCTGGAGCCCCTCTGCTGTGAGGACAGGCTGAGAGAGTTGAGGAGGGGTTCAGGCTGGAGAAGAGAAAGTTCCTGGGAGACCTTAGAGCCCCTCCCAGTTCCTCAAGGGCCTCCAAGAAAGCTGGGGAGGGACTCTTGATCAGGGAGAGAAGCCATGGGATGAGAGGTAAAGGTTTTACCTGGAAGAGGGGAGACTTAGATGAGATCTCA
>VZRU01014319.1:25672-44001 GCA_013398155.1 Pedionomus torquatus
CTAAACCTTCCCTGGCACAACTTGAGGCTGTTTCTTCTTCTCCTGTTGGGACATTCCTTGGGAGAAGAGACTGACACCACCCCCCAGCTACACCCTCCTTTCAGGGAGTTGGAGAGAGCGAGAAAGTCTCCCCTCAGCCTACTCTTCTCCAGGCTGAACAGCCCGAGGAGAAGGTCTCCCCTCAGCCTACTCTTCTCCAGGCTGAACAGCCCGAGGAGAAGGTCTCCCCTCAGCCTACTCTTCTCCAGGCTGAACAGCCCCAGCTCCCTCAGCTGCTCCTCACAAGACTTGTTCTCCGGACCCACTCCAGCCCCTCGATGCCTTTCTTGTAGTGAGGGGCCCAAAACTGGACAAAGCACTGCCCTGGTCTTGCTGGCCACACTGTTCCTGATACAGGCCACGATGCTCTCTGCCACCTTGTCCTCCTGGGTAGGCCACATTTTTGTCTCGGGCCAGGACTGAGCGAGCTCCTGGCCACAGCTCTACCTCCTGCTACGGTAGGGAAATGTTTGTGTAAGCGCAGCCGTCTGGCAGGTGGGGGTTTGCCTGGCTTTGGTGATAATCTGGCTGAAAGAGGATTGGTCTGGCTGCCAGATGAATTTGTTGGGATTATTGCCGCTTCCTTCAGGTGTTACTAAAACCAAGCAGGAACCCTCCCTGAGCCTTTATGGCAGGGGGTCAATGTCTCTGCCTCGGTTACAATAAGCTTTTGCAGCTGCTCCAGTCCGGAAGGTTGAGTGGATGCTTTTCCCTCTTTATCCATCTGACTGAGCAGCCTGTGGCCCCTCTGTCCCCTCCTCCCAGCACCATCCTGTCCCTGCACAGCCTTGGCAACGCCGGTGCTTTGCTTTTACTGGTGCGTTTTGAGAGTAGATGGAGGAAAACTGCCGTCTGAGCTCTGTATTTGGAAAACTGGTGTCTCCCCAGCTCCCAGAGCACTCCCACCTCTGTGTGGGGGCCACCACAGAGAAGATGACAGTAGACATGGCAGGGACTTGTCTGAGGCTGGTCAGTGCTTGGCAGAAGGTACATTGATTGGAAAGCAAATAGCAGCTGTGCCAGCCCATTTTTTGGGGGTGTCTGCGCATTACTGGTTGCAAGAAAGCACTTTACTAAGCTCAGCCCTCCCTGGGAGGTGCCAAGAGAGCCTGGGGTGAGAGCAGCAGAAGTGGGTGACAGCAGGAGCTCTGCCAGAGAACTGGCAAAGTCCCTGCCCCCTGGGCTTGCGGGGGTCTGGGTCTGATCCTGTAAGTGATGGCTGGGTTTGTGGTGGTAGAGAAGCTTCCAGAAGCCAAGGGACATCTGTTGGGGCGGGATAACTCCTGTGTTAGCCCTCTGATCTTGATTGTCTGTCCCAGGGTGGTATAATGGTCTAATTGGGCTGTCTGTATCTTTAATAGTGTAATTGGGCTGTCTTTATCGTCTGTGGTCTCTTGCATCCCACAGCTCTAGGGAGTTTGGGAAGGAGTTGTCCCTGGCTCCACGAAGGCAGCTGTCAGAGCATTGTTTCACTGCAGGGCTCTCCCCGGGCAGCAGGGCTGCTCCTAAAACCCCGTCCTGGGTGTTTTCTTATCTAATGTGATGTTTCTGGTGTAGGATGTGGGGTGAACACTCAGCAGTTTACAGCAGAACAGGTTTGACATCTGCAAAAGCAGAGGATGGTTTTGGTAGGGCTGTGCAGGAGGGATTGAGCAGAAGGTGAGGGGGAAATAGGTCAGAGAATCCCAGAGTGGTTTGGATTGGGACCTTAAAGCCCACCCAGTTGCACCCCCTGCCCTGGGCAGGGACACCTCCCACCACCCCAGGTTGCTCCAAGCCCCATCCAGCCTGGCCTTGATCCCCCTCCAGGGATGGGGCAGCCACAGCTTCTCGGGGCAACCTGGGCCAGGGTCTCACCACCCTCACAGCAAAGAAGTTCTTTCTAGTATCTAATCTCAGTCTCCCCTCTTCCAGTGTCGAATCCTTCCTCCTCGTCCTACCAACTTCCACATCCTCTTGCAGGTGCTGGAGGCTTTCACCCCATCCTGGGACACCTCCAGGGGCAGTGGACACACACTGTAGCCAGGACGGAGCAGAGCCATGTGGGAGAGCTCACTTTCTGTCCATTAGGGACTGTTTTGAGCTCTCTTGATAGAGATCTGGAAAGAAACCCCCCTGGGGATGAGTGATTTAGCCAAAATGTTGTGCCCTCTCCCTGGGCCCACACCTCTCCCCACCTGAGCTGCTCTTGGCCCTGGCATGTTGCTTCTCTGTGGTTTCTCCCTCACCACCACCATCATCTCTTTTGCTTTTTTTATGCCTCAACACATTTTTCACAGTGATCAATGACCATTTCAGGGATGGCTGAAGAAAGGTGCCCCATTTCCCAATTGCCATCGTCTCTTCTTGCCTCCTGGACTTTTTCCTGCCCTACCCCTACCAGCTCTCTCCCCATGAGCTGCCATTGCCTCCTTCTTACCCCGTTTCCTCAAGATCTTGCAGAGTGGGCTCAGGTCCTGGGAGAACTGGAGGTTTTCTGGCTTCAGGAGTGGGTTGAGCCATGGGCATGGGGAGGGGACAGCCATGCCCCTGGGGGGGCATCCCATAGGAGCGGTGTCTCCTTCCCCTGGCTCAGTGGTGCTTTGTGTTTCAGTGCTCTCTTCCCAGACGTGGTGAACTGCATGCAGACGGACAACCTGGAGCTGAAGAAGCTGGTCTACCTCTACCTGATGAACTATGCCAAAAGCCAGCCGGACATGGCCATCATGGCTGTCAACACATTTGTGAAGGTGAGAGGAGAGAACTGTGTGCCTGAGAGCCAGGCTCCTTGCTTTCACACAAGGCCACCAAAGAAGGGACTTTGGGCAGGTTTCCAAAGCCTCTCCCTTCAGGAGCTCACAGAATCACAGAATGGTATGGGGTTGGAAGGGACCTCTGGAGATCATCTAGTCCAGCCCCCCTGCCAAAGCAGGTCCTCCTTGAGCAGGTCACACAGGAATGTATCCAGGCTGGGTTTGAATGACTCCAGAGATGGAGACTCCACTACCTCTCTGGGCAGCCTCTGCCAGGGCTCTGCCATCCTCCAAGTGAAGAAGTTCCTCCTCATGTTCAGGTGGCACTTCTTATGTACAAGTTTGTGCCCGTTTCCTCTTCTCCTGTCACTGGGCACCACTGGAAAAAGACTGACCCCGTCCACCTGACACCCACCCTTAGAGTATTTGTAGACATTGATCAGATCCCCCCTCAGTGTTCTCTTCTCCAGACTAAACAGACCCAAGTCCCTCAACCTTTCCCTCATAAGAGAGATGAGCATCTCCAGGCCCCTCATCATCTTTGTATGTCTCTGCTGTCCCCTCTCCAGCAGTTCCCTGTCCTTCCTGAACTGGGGAGACCAGAACTGGTCCCAGTACTCCAGAGGTGGCCTCCCCAGGGCAGAGCAGAGGGGCAGGATGACCTCCCTCCACCTGCTGGTCACACTCTTCCTGATGCCCCCCAGGATGCCATTGGCCTTCTTGGCCACCAGGGCCCATTGCTGGCTCATGGGCATCCTGGTGATGCTCCTGGAGCTCTAGGTGACTGAGCAAATTTGTCCAATAATGCAGAATTCAAACCATTTTCCTGGCAGCCGTACTGTGCCACTTGCTGTGTCAGTGGCAGCTTTGGTTGTGGGCAGCTCCTGTGATGGAGCGACCGTCATGTGAGCTGTTGCCCTGAAGTCTCTGCAGCCCTTGTGATGTTTCAGACTGGAGTTGGGAACTGACGAGCATGTTGTTTAGGAGCCAAGATGTTGCCAAATCACTTTGTGAAAGGGCTTGATGGGCATTAGAGGGAGTTAGAGGTTTTTTGGAGGGGAAAAAACCCACACACGATAAACCCGAAAGATGGATTTCCCAGGTCAGATGGCTGTTTTGCTGGGTGGCAGCTGCCTTCAGATACTTGGTTTAAGTGACAAGACATCAGATTCCTGGAGGTGTGTTTGGAATGATGGTGTGAAAACTTCATGGGTGCCAGATGGCAGAACAAGAAACCAAAGCTCTCTCTGGTGACTTGTTCTTGAGAGCCAAGTGTTAAAATGTCTAGACTTCAGGAACTCAAATGGGAATGGAGGTCCCAGTTCTGGGCTCCCCAGTTCAGGAAGAACAGGGAACTGCTGGAGAGGGTACAGCAGAGGACCACCAAGATGATCAGGGGCCTGGAGCACGTCCCTTATGAGGAAAGGCTGAGGGACTTGGATCCGTTTAGTCTGGAGGAGAGAAGGCTGAAGGGGGATCTGATCAATGCTTATAAATCTTTGAAGGGTGGGTGGAGGAGGATGGGGTCAGTCTTCTTCCAGTGGTGCCAAGGACAAGAGGTAACGGGCACAAACTTGACCATAAGAAGCTCTATCTAAACATGAGGAGGAACTTCTTTACTTGGAGGGTGTCAGAGCCCTGGCAGAGGCTGCCCAGAGAAGTGGTGGAGTCTCTGTCTCTGGAGTCATTCAAACCCAGCCTGGACATGTTGCTTTGCAACCTGCTCTGGGTGGACCTGCTTTGGTGGGAGGGCTGGACTAGATGATCTCCAGAGGTCCCTTCCAGCCCCATAGCATTGTGATTCTGTCCCGAAGCCACCACTGTTGCCTATGATTGAAGAAGATGCTCTGGAAATATAACCTTCTCCTCCCATCCCTGCAGGACTGTGAGGACCCAAACCCTCTGATCCGGGCTCTGGCTGTGCGGACAATGGGCTGCATCCGCGTGGACAAGATCACGGAGTATCTCTGTGAGCCCCTGCGGAAGTGCCTGAAAGACGAGGACCCTTACGTGCGCAAGACGGCAGCTGTCTGTGTGGCAAAGCTCCACGACATCAACGCCCAGCTGGTGGAGGACCAGGGCTTCCTGGACACCCTTAAGGATCTCATCTCAGACTCCAACCCCATGGTGATTATTTTTTGCCTTCTTCATCCTCTCTTCTCTTCTTCTCCTTTCATCTCCATGTGGTGACTCCTCTCTTCCCGTGCTCCCCTTCGCTATCTTTTTTTGGTGCTTAACTGACCATTTTTGGGGACAGCTGTGTCTGGGGGTCACAGGCCGTGCTCCTTGTTCTCCTGGATGGAAGGTATCTCCAGTTTCCTTGGCAGTGCATTATTAATGTTCCCTGTCTGGAGGAGGCTGCTCTGGCCAGTTTGGAGCAGGGGATGGTGGCAGAGGGGAGCTGGTGCTTGGCTCTGGTACCACATAACTGGTGGCTTTTGGTTCTGGGGAGGGTTTGCTGGCATCTGGGCTCTGATCAGCATCAGTCTCTCTGGTTTTCACCAACTGTAAGAAACTTTGAGGCCTGCTTTCCTTAAGGTTTCTTTCCCCTCAGCCTGTGCTGCTCTTCAGACCTTGCCACCAGGGTAACGATGAGCCCAGGAGATGCTGCAGAAAGCGATGGCGCTTCTCAGAGCTGCCCTGAGAAAAGGGAGAGGGAACGGGTTCCTCTGTGCTGGGCACAGGGCCAAGGATGACTCCCAGTCAAGATGTGGGAGGTGGTGGAGATGTGCTGTCGGTGGTGGGACCGTGCTGGTGGTGATTGCTCATCTCCAAAGGATCAGCTGGTGGGGAGGGAAGGAGAAGCTGGTGTCCAGATGTCACTGGGATGCGAGAAGCTGATAGCAAGGATGCAGCTAATCCTCTCGCACCAGCTTTCTTCCCAGGCTGATGAAGCGCATTTGGTGTCACCTAATGCTCGCAGTCACCTAGCGTGTCCTGTCCCCTCTGGCAGGTGGTGGCCAATGCAGTAGCGGCTCTCTCAGAAATAGCGGAGTCTCACCCAAGCAGTAACCTCCTGGACCTCAACCCCCAGTCCATCAACAAGCTACTCACGGCCTTGAACGAGTGCACAGAGTGGGGCCAGATCTTCATCCTGGACTGCCTGGCAAACTACATGCCCAAGGATGATCGGGAAGCCCAGAGGTGAGGGAAGCTCTGGGTACTTCTGGGGCGGTGGTGGCTTCAGGGCACCATGGACCAGGTAGAGTGGGGCTGGGGAGGGGGCAGCCAGGTATCGACACTGTTCTTCAATGTACCTTCATCCTTCTGACCTGCTGTGGGAGGTGGTACAGCAGGCATCTCCTGGCCACCTTGCCTTGGGCATCGCCACCTTGGGACTGCTGTGGTCCCGTAGTGAGCCCTGTCACCTCACTGGCACAGGGACTGCGCTTCTTTGAGCCACTTCCAAACGTGGCCTTACCCTTTTGCCTGCAAGCAGCTGAGGTCAGGCACTAGGGAGCTTGGAAAGGGGGTCTCAGCAAGAGAGTTTTGTAAAGGCTGGGAAATAACCATCATGGGGGTGTCTAAGAGCCAGTCCAGCATCTCTTGGGAAGGACTTGAGCGCTGATCAGCTGTTCTGCTTCAAACAGTTAGTGCCTTGATCTTTGTCGGTACGAACAGCGATATTTAAGCAGGGGGATGGGCTGTGATCATTTTCTTTCCTTTCTCTTTCCCCCTCTCCTCCTAAAACCCCCCAGCATTTGTGAGCGGGTGACGCCCCGGCTATCCCATGCCAACTCAGCAGTGGTGCTCTCAGCGGTGAAGGTGCTGATGAAGTTCATGGAGATGCTGTCGAAGGACCTGGATTACTACGGCACGCTGCTGAAGAAGCTGGCCCCGCCACTGGTCACCCTGCTCTCTGCAGAGCCCGAGCTGCAGTACGTGGCTCTCCGCAACATCAACCTCATCGTGCAGAAGAGGTGGGTGCCCCATCATGGCAGGAGCAACCCCTTGGGCTTTCCCTCGTCTCTCTGGGTGCTGCTTTCCGATGTTTCAAACCCTCTGACTGCAGCGGTGTCGACAGCCTGACATACAGTTGGTTTTTTTTTCTTCTCCACTATGTAAAATCTAAGGGCTTGAAAGGAGCTAAGCTGGGATTTCCAGGAGGAGTTTATTTTATCGTAGAATGGTTTGGGTTGGAAGGGGCCTTAAAGATCATCGAGCTCCAGCCCCACTGCCCTGGGCAGGGACATCTCCCACACGAGCGGGTTGCTCAGAGCCCTGGCCTTGGACCCCTCCAGGGATGGGGCAGCCACAACCCGCCCTGGGCAGCCTGCTGCAGTGCCTCAGTATTCAATTTTAATTTATTGTTTATTTAGGGGAACAAAGGATGGAAAGGCAAATAGCTGAGACTTTGGTTTAGACCTCAAATGTCTAGTTGAGAAATTTTTATGAAATCAGGTTGTTTTTATGTAGTCGTCCCCTTTGAATAAGCGCTGAGACTCCTTTTGTCCCTTGGCTGATCTAAAATTGCTGGTGGGCAGGAGGTATCTGAGGTTCCACACGTGTGCCCTGGGCAGAACTGGCTCCGTGGTGACAGCCACGGTCAGATGATTTGCTGTCCCACCAGTTATCGCTGTGGTTATTTATTAAAAATAGCAGCAACTTCTGGGAGAAGTGAAAAGCAATTAATGTCCCTGGGAGAAGGAAGGTGGAAGGCAGGTCGGCTGCTTGGAGCTGTGGCCTGTCCTTTCCCCAGTTTTAGGGAGAGGATGACGTGGTGAGGAAGGTCCAGCCCAGCACTGTGCTCCAGGGTTGCAGCCCTGCTTCCCCCCGCTTCCCGAGACATCCCCTGCAACCTTGGCAGGACAAACGTCCCCTGTCAGTCTTCTGTCTGGTACTTGTTTGGGGCAAGGTTGTGCCCTGTCCCCTGCGTGCCAGCGAAGGAGAGCCAAGGGACAGAGTGCTTGGGGGATAATTATGGCATCTTGGGGTTCTTGGCATTAAACAGGCTCCCAGAATCTTGTGTTTGTGGCCAAGGAGCTTCATCCTCCTGGCCCAGATCTGTTTGCTCTCCGGGTTCCCCCAGTTTATGTCCTTGGTGTCCCCAAGCCCTCACCAGCCCGGCCCTGGCCAGGGAGTGATGATTTGTGTGCACAGCTGGCTGATGGAGTAATGAATTTGCAAGGACTCAGGGCATTAGCTGGCTGGTAGGGTCAGGTGAATGAATCCCCCTCTGTCTCCTGATGGGCGTGCAGCTTTCTGGGGAGGACGATTCCCTTTCTGCCCTGCTTTGCCTGCCTGGGAGGTGGGAGCAGAGCTTAGATCTTGCTTCTGCCACTAGAGAAATCATGTGATAGCAGTAGTGGGTGTCCAGAACGCTCTGGAGAAAACCATGGAAGATTTTTGATGTCTCTCTGTGGTCAAAGTGAAAGAGTGTGCGTCTCCCTTAATTGCCACCTCTGGTTGTCCTCCAGGCCTGAGATCCTGAAGCATGAGATGAAGGTGTTCTTTGTGAAGTACAATGACCCCATCTATGTCAAACTGGAGAAGCTGGACATCATGATCCGCCTGGCTTCCCAGGCCAACATTGCTCAGGTCAGGCTCTGCGCAGCCATGCCGCTGGGCTGGTTGGGCACCAAAGGGGGTGCACTGGGGGTTCCAGCCCCATAGAAAGGGAATTTTTCCAAGAAATCCTAGATCCAGCTTTGCAGGATGCTGGTGGGAGTAGCTTTACCATCCAGTCTGCTTCTGCTGGGTTGCTGTCTTGCTTTTCTGGTGGCTTTTTCTTGCTTGCCAGGCTCTCACTGTCATGTCCTCTCCATCAGGTGCTGGCGGAGCTGAAGGAATATGCCACGGAGGTGGACGTGGACTTTGTGAGGAAGGCGGTTCGAGCCATTGGCCGCTGTGCCATCAAGGTGGAGGTGAGGGCTGGCTTGCTTCAGGTCCTGATGGCAGCTGGGGCTGGGCAAGAAATCGCACTTCAGCATGTGGTGGATGAGCTGGAGGTCATCCCACCCCAGAGCTGGCGCAGCCCTGATGCTCTACAGTCTTGGTGGGCCTGGACGTGTTCCATGGGGGATGTGTGGGGTATTTCATCCCCTTGTCCTTTGCTGCTGGAGGTGCTTTAGGCTTCCTGCCTGCCCCATGCTCCGGTGCAGACCCAGCTGCTTGATGTTAATGAAGCAGATGACCCAAGTGGCTTGTTCTGGGACCTCGCAGTGGGGAGCTGGAGGGAGCTAATCCCTTACCGAAGGGAAGCTTTGCTTCCCCTGGGGGGGTAATTTGAAGAAGGGGATTATTCAGAGCCTTGCTGTGGCTCTGCATGGCCCAGACTCCCAGGCAAGGTCATATACCTTTGAGCCAGCTGATGTGGCACTGGGTTTGCCACAGAGCGTCCTTGATCACAGGAAATAAACCGCTGGACACCATCGAGTCGGGCAGGAGGAGATGGGCTGGAGCTGGCTCAGGCTTTGCTTCCCACTGGGAGCTGCTGTCTGAGTGATCCCTCCCCTCCACAGCCTCTCCCAGAGAGATTTATTGCCGTGATATTAGCTGTTTTTTTTCCCTATTTGTGCTGAGCCGCATGGCTGTGAAGCTCCAAACTAAGGCAAGGTGGCCCAGCAAGCTGAGATCTGGGCTCACTCCTGCTCTCCAGTACCTGGTGGTCTGAAATGCATCCCATGGGAGTCAGGAGCAAGCGGTGCAGGGGGAGAGGAGCCTCTGGGATTGTGCTGGGGGGGAGGTGAGGAGTCAGACCTGGGCGAGAAAGGTAGATCATGGTTACCTGTCCCCTGTTCTGGTCTGGGTTGGAGTTGGGGGAGCTACGGAGGGGATAAAGCAGCAAGGAATGGGGTGTGGGAAGGGCAGCTGAGGTTTTGGGATGGGGACGTGAGAACGTCGCCTCTGACTGACCATGTCCCTCCCACAGCAATCGGCCGAGCGGTGTGTCAGCACCCTGCTCGACCTCATCCAGACCAAAGTCAACTACGTGGTGCAGGAGGCCATTGTCGTCATCAAGGACATCTTCCGCAAGTACCCCAACAAGTGCGTGGTGGCTGCCTCCGAGCCTTGGATGGATGCTCCTGGTCCTAAATGGGCTCTTTCTACCCCTCTGGTCCGGGGAGGGGGGGGGAACTGCAAAGATGCCAATATGGGTGAGGGAGGGGTGGGATGGTCGGTGGTGAAGCTACCTGCAGCTAGTCCCCCATGAAGGGGACTTTGGGTATTTTTGTCATTTGGCGTTGTTGCCACTGGTCAGTGCTGCCCCAGGAGTTAAGCTGGAGGCAGAAAAGCCATCCCCAGGCTAGGGGCCATCCCCAGCCCCCTGTTGGTAGTCCCAGGTCCAGACACACAGACAGGAGCTGCCAGAGACTCTGAGGTCCCTCAAGTCACTATAAACCACCCCCTGGCTCTTAGTTCAGCCCTCCTGATGGTGGAACAAGGGCAAGAGGAGGAGGGGGGTGTTCCAGCTGAGCCGGGATGGGTAGGCAACTGCATGATCGGGAAGTCATGCACTAATAGCAATAATATATATTAATGAGCTGAATTAATAGCGAACAGGATCTCTGTACAGATAGCCAGTGGCTTGGGGCTGCTGCAGAGAGGAGGGAGACTAGATGAGCAGGGCTGAGAAGTTTGGATCAGAGCTGGTGAGCAGGGGAGTGTGCTCTGGGACCCTAGAGGGATCAGTGTAAGCAGTGTCATAGCCCTGGGGAGAGGGGACAGCCCCAGGAAGGTGACAGGGCTCTTGCTGATGCCCCCAGTGATGTCCTAGTTCTGCTGAGGGTGGATGGGCCATAGTTTGGAGCTGGAAGAGAGCTGGGACTCAGGTTTCTTGCTTTCAGTGAATGCTTTTTCTCTCCTCGGGAAGGTATGAGAGTGTCATCGCCACCCTCTGTGAGAACCTCGACTCCCTGGATGAGCCCGAGGCCCGGGCTGCCATGATCTGGATCGTGGGAGAGTATGCTGAGAGGATTGACAACGCCGACGAGCTGCTGGAGAGCTTTCTGGAGGGATTCCATGATGAGAGCACCCAGGTGCAGTGTCCCACCCATGGGGGGGTAGTCCCCCATGCGATGGAGGGGTGTGACCACCAGCAGGACCAGCTGGTTGAGAGGTGACACTGACAAAGCTTGTGCTAATCAGTGTAACAAAGCAATTTGCTCTAGCAGTGTCATGAAGGTGTTTTCCTTCCAGGTGCTTTGGGGCAGTGGTGTCCCACAGCAGCTTTGGGTGGTTTCCCAAGCGCTTTCCTTCCTTAATAGCTGGGAGGGGTCACCTGGTTGCTTGGCCATTCCTGTGTTAGGACAGGATCAGCCTTTTGGATCTGGAAAACAGTTAGGGGGCTGAAATGAGCAGAGGAGGTGCCTGCCCCTTCTGCTGGGGCAGCTGGGGTCAGTGGTTTTGCTTGTGGAAATTTTGAGGGGTTTCCATCTATGGGAGCTTCCTACCAATACCATGAAACTAAGTCACAATGAATAGGGAAAAGTCTATACAGGCAGAACAACAAAGCCAGCAATCCTGAGTGCCCCATCTCAGGACTAAAGGGACTGTTGAAGGTACATTGCTGCTGCTGGTCCTCGTAAAAGTCAGAGGATGCTCTGGCCTTCGCATCAGTGGGACTGTGTAAACCAGTCCCAAGATCTTGCCCAGTGTCAGCTGGTGGCTCTAGTGGGCCGGGAGTGCGGTAATCGGCTTGAAACGGGCTGCACACCCGCCTGGGAGCCACGCAGGGTGCCCTGACACTTGTCACCACCGCTTAAGCGGTTGCTGTGTGATGGGTCCCTTGAAAGGCAGGTTGGGCTTATGGCCCAGCAGCATGTACGGGGGGATGGTTCATGTGTTCCCGCACAGGAATGGTGTGGTCGGTCTGTCCATCCTTCCCTAACCCTGTTTCTCTGCCTGCAGGTCCAACTGCAGCTGCTGACTGCCATTGTGAAGCTCTTCCTGAAGAAGCCCACAGAGACGCAGGAGCTGGTGCAGCAGGTTCTGAGCCTGGCCACTCAGGTGGGTAACGGCTCCTGCCCAGAGGAAGGGCTTCCTATGGGCTTCCCATCCCTCCCACCGAGGCAGCAGGAATGGCTTGGGATTGCAGCACCCATGGCAGGAGGTAGATAATTGGAGCTTGGTTCTGGAAAAGCTGATAGTTAGTCCTGGAGAGCAAGGACACCGTCTCCCATAGCAGGGAAACAGCCCTGCTGTGCTAAGGCTGGTGCAGCAAAGCAGCCGTGGCCTCTCCAGCAGAGGTGTGACATAAATAGCTTTAACTTTTCATCCCTGAGATCCCTCTAATACTACAGCGAGATTGAGATGGGGCTGGGAATGCTGGGAGTTGCTCTCTAGCTTCCCTTTTGCCCCACGGCTTTGGCACTAACCCTTGTGCCTTCCTGAAGGACTCTGACAACCCTGACCTGCGGGACCGCGGCTACATCTACTGGCGCCTGCTCTCCACCGACCCCGTGGCTGCCAAGGAGGTGGTGCTCGCCGAGAAGCCCCTCATCTCCGAGGAGACAGACCTGATCGAGCCCACGCTCCTGGATGAGCTGATCTGCTACATCGGGACGCTGGCCTCCGTCTACCACAAACCTCCCAGCGCCTTCGTGGAGGGGAGCAGAGGGGTCGTGCACAAAAGTTTGCCCCCGCGAACGGGCTCGTGAGTATCTCTCCCTTCCTCAAGGTGACTCCCCACCCCACACGGGGAATTCCAGGGCTGGATCTGCGGGATGGGCAGGTTGGAGGCTGGGCCAAGCGGTTGCCATGGCTGTGTCCCCTGAGATCCCCCCCCTTTGTCCATGGGGAGGTTCCTTCAGAGGAGCAGGGCTCTATGGATTCAACACTGCCCTTAAAGGCTGAAGGAGTGGTCTCAGACCAAAGTGGAAGGTGATTTTGATGAGTTTTGGGAGCCATGCTGTCACGGGGTGTCTCTCTGACCACTCGCTGCAAAGCCCAGTTGCGTGAACTGGTGTCTCCAGCAAGACCCATTGGCTCAGCTGGAGAACCTCAGCATCTCACATCTTTCCCTTGCCTTTCCCTCCAGGAGTGAGAGCACCGAGAGCCCTGACACAGCCCCCTCGGGCGTGCAGGCGCCGGAGCAGCCGGCTGTCATCCCCACTCAGGGCGACCTGCTGGGTGACCTGCTGAACCTGGACCTGGGTCCCCCGGTGAGCGGGCCACCTATCGCCACCTCCTCCGTACAGATGGGTGCCGTGGACCTCCTTGGAGGTGGCTTGGACAGCCTGGTACGTCACAGCCCAATGTAGTCCTTCCCCATTGTGCCGGGTTTGATGCTGGCTCCTGTCTGGAGCTCCTGGGGATGGGATGGGATTGTTGCCCAGAGTCCTCTGGGCTAGTCCTTTCCTTCTACGGTTTGCGAAGATGGAGGAGCATCACACCCTAATTTATCTTGTCATCATTGAATGGCTGGAGTGGGACAATTAGTGCTCCTGAGTGACTTTTCTCTTGGTGCATGAGGTCTGTGTAGACGCTCCCCCTGTCTGTGCTGTGCTACAGGGGTGGCTGCTCTTCTTCGGTCCCCCTCTGACCCCCACAGCTGTGTGAAATGGGGATGTGGCCAAGATGTGACAGCTCCCTCCCCGTGAGGTGCTTTAACTGCACCAGGAGATCTGGAGGTGACGCCTGGCCCTCCTGGGAATTCAAACTGGGAAGTGGTTTGGCTACAGGGGAAGGGGAGGGTAGAAATGTCCCTGGTGAGGACTGCCTGCCCCACAGGACCCCCAAAGGAAAAACCTGGAGTTTTCTCCACTACTCATGAAATCCAGCAGATGCCACCCCAAAAGGTGAAGCAGCGTTGTCATCCGAGTGCCACCCTGGCTCTTGGCCAGGTTTGCAGGGTTTGGTGACCGGCTGACAAGGAGCGTGGGGACAAGAGACCCCTGGTCACGCTTCTGTGCCCTGGCTCCAGGACAGCCACGGGCAGAGGGCTGGGTGGGCAGTGCGGTGGGACTAACCTCTCTTCCCTCCTCCCTGTCTCTTGTCTCTCTGGTTGTTTTTTTTTTTTTCTTTTTGTCTCTCTCTCTCCTGGCTTGTCTCTGCATGTGGCTGGCTCTTCTCTCCACCTTGCCTGCTTCTGCTTGGAGATGGGGGACGAGTCGGAAGGGGTATGGATCAGCCCTTTTCTTAGCCCTCTAGTCCGTGCGTGTAGCCCCAAGGCCTGTGCCCACCCCCTGCTCCCCCCACGCAGCCTGAACCCTCCTTTGCGGTGCCCCCGTGACACCTCACTTTCCTTTGGGGACAGCCAGGCCCCCGTTTGGGACCGCTGGAGCATCCCTACTGACTCTGAGCCTCCGCTAGCCCACGCTGGTGCTTTCAGAGTGCCCCCTCCACGGGGCCTTTTGTGGGACCCCCGTGCCCTTGGCGCTCTGGCCCCTGCCCCTGCTGATGCTCCTTTCTTCTCTTGCAGCTGCGAAGCGATGTGGGAGGCAGCCCTGCTGTGAGTGTGCCCTCTGCATCCTCCTCTTCCTCCTCCTCCTCTCCCCAGCCCTTCGGTGCCCCCGATAACCTGCTCCCTTGTTCCCCTACAGATGGGTGGTGGCAGCAGCAGTGGCGGCTTCACACCGGCGCCCAGCACCGCAATGCCAGCGAACATGGGGGCACCCCTGGGCAGTGGCTTAGGAGACCTCTTTGACCTCACTGGTGGGGTGGGGACCCTGTCGGGATCCTATGTGGCACCCAAAACGGTGAGTAGGTCAGTTGGTCCCCAGCCACCAGCTGCTGTGGCATTAAAGGGGCACAGAGACCCCATCCTGTGCCCACTCCATGCTGCAGGGTCTCCTTGGGGGGTGGTGGAAGATACGCTGCCTCTTCCCACTGTGGCAGCAAGATTGGTGAGGGTGGTGGCCTGCAGATGGAGAGGACATAAGTGCTTGCCCGGGTGCAGGGCAGAGTGGCACGTTCCCCTTGGTGGCCCGGAGCCCTAAGCAGAGGGGAGAGCAGGGATTTCTCAGCTCATGTCTCTTAATTCTGGGGCCTCACTGAGAACCCAGTGTGGGGGATGAGGCTTGGAGGACTCAGCCACAGCGTCCCACAGCCCTGGATGGGGTGAGGGTGACTTTGTGATGGTAGTTGTGAAATGCTTCTGGTCACAAACACCCTGTGTGGCTCTGCCAGGCTGGAGAGCACCAAAGGGTTTGATCTGGGTTAAAACCCCAGGGGTTTCTTGCCTCTTTAATCCAGGTCTGGCTCCCTGCCATGAAGGCCAAAGGGCTGGAGATCTCTGGCACCTTCAGTCGGCAGGTGGGCTCCATCTCCATGGACCTCGTGCTAACAAACAAGGCTCTGCAGGTCATGTCTGACTTCGCCATCCAGTTCAACCGCAACAGGTGAGGTCCTTCCCGGGCTGCGTCAGCAGTGACTGGTGAAGGTGTTGGGCAACACCTCCTAGCTCAGCCCTGCAGCACTTGTGTGCAGAAAAGGGTGGGAGGAAGAGAGTGCACGGACTGGGAACAGCCTCACGTGATGACCCTCCTCTCTCTGATGGCTGTGGTGGTGATGATCATCAGACCAAAGCCTCTAAGAAGTTGACTGAAGAGGCTGTTCCTCTGGGATTCCTGTTATTTGTCCTCCTGGTGAACCGATCCCTCTTTTTCTCTGAAAGGGAAATAAGGGGTGGCCCTGAGGGAGTGGTGCAGGAACGCTAAAAACGGGTGTTGGAGAAAGGGGGGAGATTTTGGGGCTACCTGTTATTGCCCCAGGGTGGGCAGGGCAGGAGCCAGCCTGGTCCTGGACTGTGCCAGGACAGCCAGGAGACCTGGGGTGTTCCTGGGTTTGGGGTTGAAGGCAGGGAGTCCCGAGGTTGGCTTGGAGCAGGTGGGCAGTGCCTTCTGCCATCATCTGCTGCCACCAGTGCTGACCCCCTGCCTTCCTCGGGTGTCCCGCCCCCAGCTTTGGCCTGGCCCCAGCAGCTCCTCTCCAGGTCCACGCGCCTCTCGCCCCCAACCAGTCTGTGGACATCTCCCTTCCGCTGAACACCGTTGGCTCAGTCATGAAGATGGACCCCTTGAACAACCTCCAGGTGGGGAGCGTCTGGGGGTCTCCCCCAGCTTCCTTGGGGAGCTGGGGATGGGGCAGGGGCTCCCCCAGGGTGAGTGGGCTCCCTCGGGAGGGAGCTAGAGAGGGACAGCAGGAACTGGGAGAGAGGAAAAGCTCAGCTCATCGTCTTCTCTGCTGTCAGAGCTCAGTCTGGCTCCCATTTGACATCCAGCTCCTCACAGACTCTTTCCTCTGTGGAAGAAGATCCTCGCTGTTAGCAGCAGAGCTGAGCCATGACCAAGCATCTGCTCGTGGTGTCCCAGCTTGGGGGAACCTGCTGGAGCTGTAGATTCTAGGAAGGAGCTGGAACAGAGGGAGCAGCTCCAGCAGCCCCCCATTTTCTCTACATACTGGGGGCAGTGGCACTCCTGGGAGCATGCTGGCCTCTCCAGCTCTTCTCTGGCAGCTGATGGATGACACCAGGCTCAAGAGGGATGGATTGCTTGCTTTGGGAACCTGCTGGAGGTCAGAGGAGGTGTTGACGTCCCCATGTCCTTCCATCCCAGGTCGCGGTGAAAAACAACATCGATGTCTTCTACTTCAGCACCCTGTACCCGCTGCACATCCTCTTCGTGGAGGATGGGAAGATGGGTGAGTTGGAGCGTGGGGGGCTGTGGCTTCTGCAAGGTTCTGCCACCCGTCTGTAGGTGCCACCCCAGCCCCTCAGATCCTCCCATCATGTTCCCACCACACTTTGGCCACCTGAGATGGCCTGAGCCACCTTCTCTAACTCCTCACTGGCAGAGAGAGCTTCCTTTGCTGCTTATTTTGCCTTCTGGCACTCGCAGCCTCTTCCATGAGCCCGTGTAGCTCCTGAACCCTCCAAAGCGGGGCAGCTTTCCTGAGCCGGGGTGAGACTGGTCTTGAGAAGCTGCTGGAGGGGTTGGCAGGGTGGTGGCAGGGTGAGATCCCTTTAGCACCAGTGACACTGCAGCCTGGCCCCTGTGTTGTTCCACCTTTGGGGAACAGCTGATCTTGTAGCTTCATCACTGGGTTGGTTTTGTTCCTCTCTGCAGAGCGACAGATGTTCCTGGCCACTTGGAAGGACATTCCCAACGAGAACGAAGCCCAGTTCCAGATTAAAGACTGCTCTCTCATCGCAGGTGGGTCCGAACCCTTCAGAAGGACCTGGCTCAGCTCGCAGCTGTCTGCTGGTGACCAGTGTATCCCAGTTATCCCAGCCCAGGCTGCAGGGAGGCGAGAGCTCCTTTTCCCTGTGCCCACCCTGTATCTCCAGGAAGGAGCTGCTGCTTTGCTGGTTGTAGAAACTTGGCAGCCCCCGAGATGCAGTGCCCGATGGGGATGTCCCTGCCTCTGGGGACACACGCTGGCACCAGTCTCAGTGCAGAGAAGCTGAACTGGCTCATGGGGCCCTGACAGTGCCCAGCCTGTCTTGGCCAGCCCTTGGGCAGGGCGCTGGTCCCATGCTCGCAGGCAGCTGTGGGTAGGAGCTGGGGCCAGGCTCCCTGCTGCCTCCTGGCTCCCTTGGCTCCTTCTCTGGGGAATCTGGTGCCAAGAGAGACGTGCAAACCCAATGTTGGGGACAGCCAAGTCCTTTCAGTCCTGCTGGCAGCAGCAAGCTGAGCTTTTTGGAGCCAAGCAGGGCGGCTCCACTGGTGAATCGAGCTCTGGGCTTTTGCCTGCCCTCCCTGGGAGCACGGTTGAATAGAGCCCTTCTCCTCCCTGCGTGGGGATGGCAGGTTTTGGATGTGCTGCATCAGGGGGAGGAGGAGATAATAGGGCAGGGAGAGGTGCAAAGAGATGTTCAGCCCGGTCCCATGCCTGCAGCAGCTCTCTCCTTTCATGCAGATGCCATTAGCAGCAAGCTCCAAGGCAGCAACATCTTCACCATCGCCAAGAGGAACGTAGAGGGCCAGGACATGCTCTACCAGTCCCTGAAACTCACCAATGGCATCTGGGTGCTGGCAGAGCTCAGGATCCAGCCCAGCAATCCCAGTTTCACGGTATGCCCCTTCCCCTGCCTGCCTCTGAGCTGAGACTGCTGCCCACCCTGCCTTCCCCACTCTGCTTGGAGCTCGAGTCGGGCTGGATGGTCCTGCAGCGCATCTGTGGTGGCAGGACACCCCCCCGGCTGCTGTCAGTGCCAGTCCTGGTGTCCCCCTTGCGTGAGGAGGGCGAGATGTGGTCTGTGCTGGCCAGCAACGCTCTGTCCCCGCTGGGATGTGCCTGGGGGGACACCATGGTGGCAGCCAAAGGAAGCAGAGCAGCCCACCAACACTTCTCTGTTAAAATAAATCCCTCCACCCCTCCCCAGAGCACAGGCTCTGCCTGTGCTGCTGCCAACAGCCTCGGAGCAGAGCTCTGTCCTTGTGTTGGTCATCAGCCATCCCCGTATCCCACTCTTCCTGCCTTGGCCCCTTCCCCTTTTCCCTCGCCGCCTGTTTTCTTGGGGTGGGATGAGCTGTGTCACCGTGTCTCACCTCTCTGTCTGTCTCCCGACCTGCTGCTGCCTGCCCTCGCCGGCCTGCCCGCTGTTGCAGGATTTGGAGGTTAGCAGACTGGTTTCCCCGCCTTTGGGCTGTCTCTGGCTGCTGCCTGGTTATTTCC
>VZRU01014320.1:0-21504 GCA_013398155.1 Pedionomus torquatus
GAATATCACATAGGGTTTTGGATTCTCTAGTACAAGGAAGAAATTAATAGATCAGAATGAGTTCCATGGAGGGCTACTGCAACAACCAAGGGCAGGAGCACCTTCTCTGTGAGGAGAGGCCAAGAAAATGGGACTTCTTCAGCCTGGAGAAGAGACAGCTGCAGCGGGAACTAGCAGCAGCCTTCCCATAGGGAGATTTATCAAGACAGAGCCAGGCTTTTCACAATGGTACGTGGCAGCAAGAAAAAGACAACAAGCACACACCGAAGTAGGACGAGTTTAGACGTGAGGAAATAATTTTTTTCCCCATGAGGACAGACATTTAAACATTGGAGCAGGCTGCACAGAAAGGCCACGCATCTGCATCCCTGAATGTTTTCAAGACCTGACTGAATAGAGCCCTGAGCACTTTTACTTGGTGTCATAGCCAACCCTGTTTTGAATAAGAGGTTGATACACCTCTTATTGATACACCGAGAGATACACTTCCTGAGGTCCCTTCTAACCTGTTCTGTTCTGTAGTACCCAGGCTTTTTTCTCTGATCACTAGAACACAAGTTCAAAGAATTTGTCAATTCAGTGAAGGTATATAAAACTGACTGCACACAATATAAGCTTCATGCTTATGGCCACAGGAGTCACAGAACCCCCTGCTATAGCATGGCACCACACTGCAAATGGTTATTGAACAGGATTTGCAGAATATTCTTCTTCCACGACCTCATTCAGCACAGTTCAGAAATTGCCCACAAATACCTCAAGGGTCAGATGAGAGCTCTTTAAACTGAAGGTCAATGGTGACACAAGCACAAGTGTAACTGAATACTATTATGCAGCAATTAGAATATTTTTAGCCTTCTGAGGAATTAATTCGTGGAACAATCTGGTAGTAGAAGTAATTGGGAATAACAGAGCTAAGTGCTTTCAAGAGCTAAGGAACTTCATCAAAGGGATCAGTTAATCAATGTCCACCAAAAATTAACAAAGTCCTTATATATAGAGGACTCAGGAGATTATTTGCTATGCTGAAGAAATATATGGATAAAAGCCTACAGCCTACGTGACGAAAGTCAAAATTGCTCTACGAATGTGATATTAAAGTGTAAAATAGCAGTGGTAAGCAGTCTTTGATGAAAGGATCCAAGATAAGAGTACATATTAGTATTATCCCCGTCCAGTTAATCTTGATATGAATATTTTTCTGGTTTACAATCGGCTTATTTTTTTTTTCCAGAAAAAAAATCAACATAGGAAACCCAACCCAAATATAATTACTATTCCACACTACACTGGCTTTGAATTGTAGGTGCTATGTTACCTCGGGAAAAGTCACAGAAGCAACTAATGCAATGGTTAAGTGTTTACAAATCGCAGGTCAGAAGTAGCCCAACTGGACAGGGTGCTCCAGACAAACGCTCTGGGCACACATTGGCTTGAGAGATACTTGTTGGGCACTTGCTGCCCCAAAAAGAAGATAATTGTACATAATGAAGAAACTGTGTGACTCATCGTTCATGAATGCTTTCTCTGCAGGAGGAGGTACGAAAACAATGGAAGGAGACCTCAATGTTTTGGTCAGATGAGGACATCAATTCAGTTACATAGACTGGCTGGGCTTCAGCATTGGTCCCACAATTCCTCCACAAGAAGCTACACGGTTTGCTCTTACTGAAAAATTAACATCAAGGAAACAATACATAGCTATCGTTATTTCTAACCATGAACTATAAGAGAAAATAAAATAATCTAGTGGCAGACTATTTTTATTGGCCTACTAGCAAATAATGGCACCTCACCTATACCTCATGTAAGCAGTGTTAAAGGCCTTCCTAACACCCACATCAAGGTAATCACATGACTACAAAACAGAAAAGTCAGGCAAATAACACTGATACGGTTGACATTCAAAGGATCTTAAATTTGAGATTCTATCTATAAATACTGTGCATTCTACCATAACGGAGTCTACGTTTCAGAATACTAAGTAATTTGCAGATGGCATACTTTGGCTAAATTAAATTACTATATTGTCATTTAAATAGTTGGACTTGTCTTGTCCTTGTCCAAGTATGCACCACTGCAGTTTGCAACACGTTCATGATACAGCTTTCATCCTGAACGACTATTCCACTGCAGAGTCCCAGCTTCTTCCACTTTTTTCAAGTATAGAGTACAGATTCTCACATTAAGTTAGGAGGAACTCATAAATCCACATCAGTATCTTAAGCTCTCCATCAGTCCATCCGAGACTCCCAATTGTTGTCTGGCTTCTTGCAAAGTGCTGTGAGAAAGACAGAGCGACAGGGATAAATAAAGCCACTTTCCTCATGGGGTACAGACACGAAACGAAGTGATGAAGTGGTTTGTGCAAGTGTTCCTGGCTGATGTGCATGGCACATTTTCATGCTTCACAACTCTTGCAACTTTCTGTTTCTTTCCAACAATGCAGTGGGACGCAGCTTCTTGTTTTAAATTTGGTCACATTTTTAGTGTTTTCCATAGTGCTGTAAGAATTTCTCTATTTTTCCTTTCAAAACTGAGAGTTCAAAGTTAAAGCAAGTAAGTAAAATGGAGCAGCACAGGCTGAATTCTGCTGTCGTTTCTGCAACTGTAGTACACTGAAAATCGACTGTACCTTCTACGACACACCTGAACCTTGACATGCACAATGCTACATCTCAAGTTTTAATGTACATTTTAATTCAACCAACTGGAGTAAAAAAACATACTTAGTACCTGGCCATCATGAATATCTGATACTGAGAGCATTTGGTCATAATATACACAAAGAGGCCGATATGGCAAGAGCAGTGAAATGCCAGAATAGATCATTTGTCTTATCCCATCAAACAAACTGGGATGAAATCCTTTTTAATTAGCAGATGGGAAAAAAACATACATTTTTAATTTTTTTTTTTGTTTAAATTCTCAGAAAGCTATTTTACTCATTCAAGTAACACATGGAACACTGACTTTGTATATGCTATACTAGTCTCCCCAGTACATAAAGAACACAGTTTCATTTGTGGAGTGTCAAAATGATAAAGCAGGTCTTATTTATTCTGCTTTTTACTTTTTTATTATTATTTTAAACTCACCAAGTTCCTTTGCTAAATAGCTACAGAATAATAATCAGCATAAAATATATAGTTAATTGTGACTTAAATCTGTGGACAGTCTTGTAAGATTCCAGTCGTTTTAGCAGAGGCATAGCTATTTATCTAACAACTAACACAATATATTTGGGGTTAAGACTATTTTGACTATAAAATAAATATAAAATATTATTTATGGTCTTCAACCCTTGAAGTTTAGAAATATGAGGTATAAAATCAAACCATTTGAGATCCCATGACATACTAAACTTCCTGAAAATGACATGAGTGTCTTCTGCACAGTACTTACCTATCCATCCATTTTAAGCTAGAAACAGACCAGTCAAGTTGCATGAAATATTACAAGGCACTATAATATGATTGCAAACATTTTCCTCAGAAGCATCTGCACATTGTTTTTAGACCATCTATAGTGATCTGCTGCTACTGTATACCTAATTGTTTGCCTTCCCACAGTTCCTATTTATTTGAACACACGTAAGATTTATTTTTAACACATACTAGATTCTAGCTTCATTCACATCAACCTAATTTCCAGAATATAATAATGTCCATCAACAGCCCGTGTCTTTGTATGGAAATTGACATTTATGTCTCTCAATCTTGTGGGAAAATTAAGTATTGATGTACTTTTTTTCTTTACATTTTAAATTATTTGGAACGATTCTCAAAACTCAAAATTTAATTAAAGCCAGAACAGGCTTACATAAGCAACTGATATGAAACAAATATTGGGGGGGGATGACACACACAAAATTATGAGTCTTTAACATTTCTTTGAAGGATACCACTAATACACAAAGCTTTTCATATGCACATGATTCTATGAGAAGATCAGTAGCTACATGTTTGGAATACCTTCCTGTAGTTTAGTTGCTCTCCTGCAATAGGTTACTCCAGAAGATTCCAGAAAGGAAAAAAACTGAAAAAAACACCAAACAAAACCCAAAAAACAACCAAGCAGCCACACCCTAATAGCTATATAAAAGTAGAAAGCTGAACTGAGTTAGCTAAAATTGTGCTGATTCTTTATAAATTGTTCTCAAGAAAGTGATGAGGTTTACTGGTGGTGTATCAAGTCACACAATAAAAGGACAGTTGAACTGTGATTCTCCTTCAAGAAAACATGAATTGACAATCGTTCTAAATGATATCTTCCTTTTTTGCCTGAAGTTCCCACCAACCATAATGGTAGAAAGAGACTGTCTACCCTACACCGCCAGATTCTTTCAGCTACCTAGCTGACATGAAACCAACTTTCATTTGCTAGTTTGGCTCATTGGGAGTTCTCTTGCAAAAATCTCTTCAGATTTACTTCCAGTTACATCTTTATCTCCCATTAAGCTTTTTCTCATTCTGCCAAGCGCACCTCATGGCTAAGACTTGTCCCTCCTGTGATTATCCAACAGAAATCTGCATTGTTAATACTGCTTTGGAAAGCCATATTCCCAACAGTTTTCATCTGCATATGGCTCAAATCGTTACAGAGAGATTCTGCAGAGAAAAATTCAAGCAGCGTTTCTTGGGAAAGCGCCCTTGACAAGTGATCCTCAGAATACTTTGTACAGTTGTTGCCAAAGACTTAATAAGAAAGTACCTGACAGTGACAAAAGAAAAACCTGTATTTATGTACATATAAAAAATACATATGAATATCTATCAGAAGATGTTAGGCCAAGGCAGAATTTTAAACGAAAACCTGACAACTTCTATCAAATTGAATTACAAACCTCTGAAAATGCGTAAAATAAAACCAGAACATTTCCACTTTTCTTTCAACATGATTTTACGTCTCAACAATACAGAGGTGAAAAAAAGGTAAAAAATAAATTTTATTCAATGATAGCATCACCAACTCAGAACATAACTTTTGTAATAATTTAAAATCAAAAATTCTAACTTTTTTTTTTCTTAACTTTTTAGGCAAAAATGTAATATACAAGTCCATTACAAGGAAAACATCTCATTAGAATCGTATTCCCAACATTCAAGACAAAAATTCTCATAAGCTCTATCTGTAACCCAAGTAAAGGAGGGTCACAGACCAGGGACCTACTGGTTCTGCAGGTCAAGAGGCACAGGTTGGCTCATATTCAGCTTGAAAAGGAAAAAGTTTCTTTATGGCAGGTTTGTCTTAGAAACAGATAAGTCAAAAGCACTCCAAAACAGAGTCAGAAATAAAGCTAATAAACAGGTAGTGTAGTTGATCGGGATCCAGTGCTCCTTATCAGCCTTTTTTGTTTAACTACACAGACATATCCGCACAAAGTTCAGGAGCTTGCTTTTGCTGATGCTTTTGACAAATTAGATATTAATATTAGCTTTTACACCAGTCTGGAAGACCTACCTGGTCATGATCAATTTGTTTAGCTATCCTGTTCAAAAAATGTTATGTTGTACTTATGTATGTAAACTTTATTGCCTTATGACAGGCAAATTGTTGTATTTGTGGTTTGGTTCTGATGGACTATGCGATTCAAGCAAGTAATCTATATACATACCTATTTTATCATCATGTTATTTCCAGAATAGGAATCAATGAGCATGAAAATATGAACCCTTGCTTTTCAAAACAGGTTGACACCAACAGTTTTTACCTACTCAATCTCCAGTTCTTCAGATCCTAAACAAGTAGAGCTTTCGAAAGAAGTTATTCCAGTCAAAATCAAAGCAGAAAGGAATAATCATAAAACACATGGAGACAACACATCTTTTCAAGGGGACTCTCCAGCTGTTTGTTTACTCTGGCTTTCCAGTTCCTTAGCACCAGTGAAAAGACCAGGACGTGGTCCCTACTGTTTTACAAACAAAAACTATATTGCCCACAGAGAGCTGCACATTCCTGCGGTAATTTCGGAATACCACAACCACTACCGAGGAATGCTGCGCTGTATTTTTACAGTCTTCAAATTTTCATAAACAGGCTTTGTTTTCCACAGCTCACTAAATCAGAGTTTTCTGAATTTTATGATTCAGTTCACAGCACAGAACAAAAGCTCAAAAGCACATTAAAGTAACTTCAATTTCAGAAATTGCTTCAGTACGCTGATTGTAGGGCTCTCATCTAATGCACAGTCTATTTGCAAAGAAAAATCAAAACTGCTTTTTAAAATTATTCTATGGCTGCATAGCTTTATGAAGCTGAATAGCTGCTATCAGCTGTCTTAGCCGTAATTCTGGAAGTAAAGCATCCAACATCCAACATATTAGATCTACAATTTATTTATTTGCTGGTACAATTTAGCAGAACTGACCAGAATGATTCATAGTATTTGGAAAGTGGTTTCTAACTTAAATCTAACAAACTTCATAAAATTTGTTGTGTGTCAGTTGATAGTGAAGAACATTGTACAGCTCATGTTTTAAGCTTCCAAAATTCTTTAGAATTATTAGTGAGATGCATTATAATTCTCAAGAAGCTGCTTAGGATCCATTAAGGCAGTGAAACATTTGGTTCCTTACTATTCTGTAAACACTAATGTGCTTGCTAAGATTTCACTGCATTTGGACAGTAATCCACATCACATACTGCAAATACATTCAATTACATCACCCATATAAAACTTCTTTTCATCCAAATAAGCCAGGTTCCACCCAGAGTTTCCTCTGGGTGGAACCTTTAAGGTATTAAGGAAATATCTTAAAATATATGTGATATTTCAATCTTAATTAAATGACTAGAATAAAGCTCAGAAGGGACTCATATGGTACACAGATCTTTAGTGCTTCTCAGCAAAAGAAATAGCAAGTTTTCAACTATTTGTTATACTCACATAAGATTCAGAGACATAGCTTAGAATGAAAAGTAGTTCGACATAACAGTCTTTCAAGTGTCAATGATAATTGCAAAAATTCTAATAATATGAAGCAATAAAAGCAGAGTTTAAAGCTGCAAGAAAGTTAGAACTTACTATTTAACAGGTTGCACACGTGTGCATGTATACACATATTTACGTTCAAAATACTCGTGCACCTTTCGGTATTTTTTGTTTAAACTAGTTTCCTGTACCTTCTAGAAATGCTTCTATTTCTGTAATATTCCTAAAAAGAAAATATTTACCTAAAATTATTTAGAAAATTTCTATTGAAACGGACAGTTTTTTTGTTCTCCCCTTCAACCTCTTAGTCACAGATCATGAAAAACATAATAGGCAGATTTGTAATTTGGCCTTCAGCAACTTTGGAAAACAAACACAGAAAACACAGTCAAAATCTATTCAGAATTTCACTGTACAATAAGTAGTTGAACATTTTTAACATGTTTCAATAATGCTAGCCTAAAATCTAAATTAAAGTTCCAATTCTGTCTGCCTTTCGAGAAAGTTTAAGTTTTACTAGAAACAATATTAGAACCAAAATTAATTCAAAATTAATAAAAAGCATGATACATTAGTATTATGTTACCTAACAATGGAGGCTCTGTAAAAAAATACAAGGCAAAGAATAGAATAGTGCACTGTGGTTTTATTGATGGCAGCAATGACAATTTGCCTCTTTCATATGTAAAAAGTATTCAGCTTCATGTAACTAAGAACTTTAAAAAAGTCTCTTGTGGCATCAGGTCCAAATTCCTTCCGCTCATGTGAGCTTTCTTTGTTCCATCCTGTCGCTTGGAAAAAGCCAGAATTTCTTCTAGAAGTCTTCTGCAAGTTGGAGCTGCCGGTGAATTTCCCCCCACCCCAAGAAGGCTGCTAAAGGAAGAAAATAAATATAACAGATAAGCATTAGAACTCTCTGCTCATTGTGCAACGCACATTTTAGTTTTATTTTCTTCCTCCCAAGGAGTGGATATCTGCTTTTCAGTGCTTACAGAGAGACAAGTCTTCAAAAGAATAAGGCTGCACTGCAATGTAATAAACATGACTGGTGTAATTACAATAAAAGACTTCTCACAAAAATGCAGTTTCGCCATTGGTAAGGGCCTCAATATAGATTTTA
The DNA here is from genome assembly GCA_013398155.1 of Pedionomus torquatus. NCBI lineage: Eukaryota > Metazoa > Chordata > Aves > Charadriiformes > Pedionomidae > Pedionomus > Pedionomus torquatus. Next base: position 8,055 of record VZRU01014320.1, read on the forward strand.
TAGCACATCTGACAAAGGTGTAGATTAGTTCTGTCATGGAGCAAAGGAAGACCCAAGAAACAGATAATGACCAAGCTCTCATAAGTTCACATTCTCAGGTTTTCAAGCTCCTACAAAAGCTATGACCATTCAAAACACTAATTTCTCACTACTTGTTCCCCTTCTTTTTTTATACTATCATGAAATTCTACCCACGAAGTATAAACTCAGGATGTAGGGGTTTTTGTTTTTAAGATACTATTTTTTATATCCTGAGTCTCTAGGAGGAGTCTTCAAAAACAGAAAGGAGGACTCAGGAAACTAAAGGCCAGTCAGCCTCACCTCCATCCCTGGAAAGGTGATGGAACAGCTCATCCTGTATGTTGAAGCAAAGAACAGTTCATCTCTAAGTATGAACAGCTCATCTCTAAGTATGTTGAAGCAAAGAAGGTTATCAGGAGTAATCAACATGGATTCACCAAGGGAAAACCATGCTTGACCAATCTGATAGAAGCCTATTATTGCATGACTTGCTGGGTAAATAAAGGGAGACCAATAGATGCTGTCTATATGTCTATTGTCTATTCTGCTGACTTCAGAAAGCCTTTTGACACTGTCACCCATAACATCCTCACAGATAACCTGTACTGAACAGGGTTATTCCTCCTTAGGTACAGGACCCTACACTTGCTTTTGAATTTCATTATGTTTCTCTCTGCCCAACTCTCTTGCCTGTTCAGGTCTCACTGAATGGTGGCACAACCTTCTGGTGTGTTAGCCACTCCTCCCAGTTTTGTGTCATCAACAAACTTGTTGAGGATACACTTTGTCCCTCCATCCAGGTCACTGATTAGCATGTTGAAGTGAGACTGGATCCAGTACTGGCTCCCAGGGAACACCAGTAGTTACAGGCTTCCAACTGTACTCTTCAACACTGAGCTCTGCTATTCAGCCAGTTCTCAATCCACCTCTCACTGTCCACTCATCTAACCCATACCTCCTAAGCCTAGGGTTGACCTGCTGGAAATGTGTCCTTGTGGCCAAGAAGGCCAATGGTATCCTGTGGTGTATTAAAAAGACTCTGGCCAGCAAGTTGAAAGAAATTATCCTTCCCCTCTACCCTGGGGAGGCCACATCTGGACTACCGCGTCCCAAGTTCACACAAGACAACAAACTATGGGGCTCCAGCAGGAGGGCTATGAAGACGATCAAGGGACTGGAGAGTCTCTCTTCTGAAGAAAGGCTGAGAAACATTTTAGCTTGGAGAAGAGGAGACTGAGAGGGGATCTCATCAATGCTTATAAATATGAAAAGGGCAGGTGTCAAGAGGATGGGGCCAGACACTTTTCAGTAGTGCACAGTGACAGAACAAGGGGCAGCAGACAAACTGGAAAGCAGGAAGTTCTGTCTGAACATAAGGAAAAACTTGACTTTGAGAATGACAGAGCACTGGAACAGGCTGCCCAGAGAGGTTGTGGAATCATCTCTGGATATACTTCAAACCTGCTTGGACGCAATCCTGTCTAACCTGCTCTAGGTGGATCTGATTTGGTGGAGATTTGGACTAGACGATCTGTGAAGGTCCCTTCCAAGTCCTGCCATCCTGTGATTCTGTGTTAATATCTTATTATACAGACCTGATAGAAGACAGTTATTTGACTCATACCCTATAGAACCTAGACTGGGTCCAAAGACTCTCAATGCAGTGCTCTGATAAAATTCTGAGTGTTCTCTTCTTCACATTGCTGGATATTAACAACCACTTCTATGTCTGCTGAAACCACAGTGAGATATTGACCGCCCCATACTTCTGTTACTTCACCTTAACATCACTACTCTGTTGCTCTGTCTTCATAATAAACATGTCAAGATTTCCTGAAGTCTGCAGCAATTTTTCTTAATACCCAAGCACAGAACAGTGTGGCAAGAAGTTCTTCAGAAGGACAGAATCATAGAATGGTTTGGGTTGGAAAGGAAATTTTGGAAGTCGTCTAGTCCATCTCCCCCTGCAATGAGCAGGGACATCTTCAAATAGATCAGGTTGCTCAGAACCCCACCAAACCTGATCTTGAATGTTTCCAGGGATGGGGCTTCTACCACCTCTGCACATCCTCTTCCAGTGTTTCACCACCCTCATTGTAAAAAATTTCTTCCTTCTATCTAGTCTGAATCTTTCCTCTTTTAGTTTAAAACCCCTTACCTTGTCCTATCACTACAGGGCCTACTGAAAAGTCTGTTCCCGTTTTCTTATAAGGCCCCTTTAAGTACTGAAAGGCTGCAATAAGGTCTCTTCTCTAGGCTGAACAATCTCATGGATCCAAATTCCACTCTTAAAAAAACAACTCGGGCTTTTAAAAAAACCCTCACACTTAAGACCCCATTACCCTGTAGCCATAGATTATGTACCCTGCTGGAGAGGGTACAGCAAAGGACCAGAAAGATCATTAGGAACCCAGATCATCTCTCTTATGAGGAAAGTCTCAGGGACTTGTGTCTTTTTAGTCTGAAGAGAGCACTGGCAGAAATCTGATCAATGCCTATAAATAGTTAAAAGATGGATGTCAAAAAGACAGGCCAGTCTTTTCTCAGTGGTGCCCAGTGACAGAATAAGAGGGATTGGGCACAAACTTGAACATAAGAAGTTCNTTCAACACCCAAATAAGTATGCTGAAAAGTAAGAGCTTTTGGGTCTGAGGTGACATGTCTACCATATGGACCTAATGTTTCCTCTTTGATATATCCTTGTCATTCTCAATACAAATACAGCCAGGAAGTTTTACTTTTAGAATTGCCTAAGCTGCCTTTTGAATACAAGGCATCTTGGTATTTTAGATGTTAAATAATACAATATCAAAATTCTAAACAAATTACTAATTTATAATAAAAAATATTAGCAAGAGCTCTTCATCTCTTCTCAGGAAAAAAAAATTAAGTTACTTTACATAAAAGAAAGCTATTCCTTCTCAGGGAGTAAAGATGTGATTAATCAACGATCTGGTAAAGAAGTAAAGCATCTTTCAGTAGAAGTCTGTGGTAAAATTATGTCTCACTGGATCTCTTAAAACTTCCCCAGAGAAGTCATGTCTTCATCTAACAGGCTATCAAAAACTTGAAATGTGAACAATAAGCCATGTTCTCAAAATGCTCTAAGGAAAAAAAAAGAAGGAAAAAAACAACACATAGAAAACCACTTCTAGGAACTGACATTCAATATTCCTATACTTTCACATGTCAAGACATTAAAGCTACACTCTCATACAAGTCTGGGTAAGCTGAAAGCAATTTAGGAGAGCACTCTGACTTCCTGCCTACATTTAAAATCAGAGAAAAACTGATTACATCCACCGCTTATTTTTTGAAAATTTCTGTGTATTTTCATTACTGGTTTCTCCCTAATTCCACTTTCTTCAGCAGTACCTCATTAGGTCAGGTTGCATCTTGAAGTTCATTACACATAAGATATATGGTAGCATGAGATGTACCATGGGGAGCAATAAGCCAGATCAGGCAATATGTCCACTGTAGCATCACAATAAACATATCACATCGCTTTATTTATCTAACAAGGCAAACGAGGACAGCTACAGTGGAGTTCACATGAGCTTCATAAAGCAAACCCAGCAGGCAAAAATCAGTCTGTACCACACAGAAAAAGCTCCTGGATATAGCACTACGATGTTTCTATCCTCAGAAATACTGGCAGTGGAGTTCTTCAACTGAGGAAGAATCTCCACTTTTCAACACTATTTAGAGATGACTGCAAATGCCATGCTCTTGAAGAGAAAACAACAGGATGTTCAGTTTTCCACAAATACATTAGAACACAGTGGCAGGGGAAAAAAATCCTTTTGACAAATTTTAGACAAAATAAAGGATTGGTCCTCTGCTAAAGCAGGATTGCCTAATTGCACATTAATCAGACTGCATCCAGGCAGGACTTGAAGGTCTCCAGAGAAGGGGACTCTACAACCTCCACAGGCAACCTGTTCCAGAGCTCTATCACCCTAATCAGAAAGAAGCTTTTCCTCATATTCAAATGGAAGTTCCTATGTTCCAGCCTGTGTCCGTTGCCCCTCATCTTGTCACTGGGAACCACTGAAAAGAGTCCAGCTCCATCCTCCTCCAACCCACCTTTCAGATACTTGTAAGCAATAATAAGGTCTCCCCTTAGTCTCCTCTTCTCCAGGCTAAAGAGCCTCAGCTCTCTCAGCCTTTCCTCATAAAGCAGATGCTCCAGTCCCTTAACAATCTTTGTTGCCCTATGCTGGACTCTCTCCAGTAGTTCCCTGTCTCTCTTGAACTGGGGAGCCCAGAACTGGATGCAGCATTCCAGTTGTGGCTTCACCAGTGCAGAGCAGAGAGGGAGAATGACCTCCCGTGACCTACTGGCCACACTCTTCCCTATGCAGCCTGGAATTCCGTTGGCCCTCTTGGCAACAAGGGTGCATTGCTGACTCATAGAAAGCTTTCTGTCTACCAGGACCCCCAGATCCTTCTCCTAAGAAGTGCTTTCCAGCAGGTCCGCCCCTAACCTAGACAGGTGCCTGGCCTTCTTCCCCAGGTGCAGGACCCTACTCAACAAGACCCTTGCTCTTGTTGAACTTTATTAGGTTCTTCTCTGCCAAGCTCTCCAGCCTGTCCAGGTCACACTGGATGGCAGCACAGCCCATGATATTTGGATTTCAAGGGAACAAGTCTTCTATTTTCTCATAATGAATTACTGTTTACGTTGATCACTATTTAGGGTTTGTATAACTCCTACAGCATTTGCTATTTGTACGGTAGACAAATTACACAATATTCCAACAGTTAGACTTACAAAACTAGCCCAAATTTACCAAGTTTAAACTGTCACCCATTGCACTGTGTTAATAAATTCAGTTTTGGATGACTAATTGGCACTATCTAACTTGGGCTGATATTGAAATGAACAGTCCTGGACCAAAAGAGAATACAGGAAATACTTCATTTCATCAACTGTGCAAAAGAGTTTTAAATTATGATGAAGAAACTGAAGGATGAATCTGGAAATATTGGCAATAAAAGATGAACTATTTAAAGCAAAGGAAACAGTTGCTGAAAAATTATATTCAGATTTATGACATTTTTTCCAAAATATATCTCAATAATTTATTTTTTTTTCCTGGATGAGAAGAGTCCATTGCTACTTGCTGACAAACACTTTTAGGTTTATGTAACCAACACACTATTTCCCACCTGAAACAAACCCCTTTATTTAGGGATGTTTGACAGAAAACAATAGTGTTTGCATTGTTTAGCAGAAGGGCTGTAACTTCAGTTACTACACTGAAGTGTAATGATAGGACAAGCGGTAAGGGTTTTAAATTGGAAGAGGGGAGATTTAGATTAGATATTAGGAAGAAGTTTTTTCCTGTGAAGGTGGTGAGGCACTGGAACAGATAGCCCAGAGAAGTTGTGGATGCCCCATCCCTGGAAGTGTTCAAGGGTAGGCTGGATGGGGCTTTGAGCAACCTTGTTTAGTGGGAGTTGTCCCTGCCCATGGCAGGGGGGTTGGAACTCAATGATCTTTAAGGTCCCTTCCAGCTCTAACCATTCTATGATTCTATTTTTATAGTAGGTTGGTTTTCATACAGAGTTTGCTGTTCATTTAAATTGGGATCATGTTAGAATCTTCAAGGAAGGTGTAAGAAAATCTGCAAGGAACAATCAACAAGGAACAATGAGTCAACTGTGTCTTAGAAAGGTTGCTCCTTGCTGGCCAACAATTAATTTGCTATTCTTGAGATACAGGAGTTACTTTCATTTTCTCTGGATATCTGTTTTCCCTGACTCTCCTAGACAACCAAAGCCAAACACAGGTTCCCAGATTTTTACTGCAAAGTTAGAGAAATACCAAAAACATTACCTAAAGACACACACACACAAAAAAACCCTCCCTGGTTTTTACTGCTGTCTACACTGGGCAAATTTCATTGCTGATCACACCAACACTTCTCTGAGCCACCTGAGGTGGTTTAGAACTCAATTCAGTGCAGAGGAGAGAATTATTCTGCATAAATTACCTCATGATATGTTTATTGATAGCGAGTGATACACTTACTTAGAATAGAAAATCAAATTATATGGGATAAAATAAAATAATTATCACCTTGGCAAGAGTCAGGAATAAATTTTGCTCTTATATTGCCAGTACTCTTGCAAATGGAAAGCATATGATCAAAAAAGTAAAATCATATATTATTGCATGTCAGAAATATCAAAAGCTGCAGAGATCAGCAGCACCCAAAGCCAACTGAAGGTAGAGGACTGGAGAAACAAAAAGGAACTAAAAAGAACTTAGTAAAAATAAACTGATTAATAGGGGAAAAAATAAATTAGATTAAAAAAAAAAGACACATTGTAGATGTATACCAAATAGTATACAACTTTACAAATCTTTCTTTATTCGGCACTTGGAATCAGTGTTTGAAAATTAAGGATTTAGAAGATCCAGCAGTAAAATGAAAACAGCAAAGAACATTTGATTTGTTTAGGATAAGAATTATAACTGTTTTATCTGGCTGGCCTTTTTAGATTTCTGAATGTACACATTAGGTGTATTTTCTGAGGATGACATATAATCCTTTAATTTCTGCTAACTAATAAGAGCATAGGTGCATGTATATCCTCAAGATTCAAAGTATGGTAAATATTCTTAAGCCTTGTACCTCCTCATTCAATGGTGAGCTACATTATTTTTTAGACGGTAGTGTTGCTAATTCTCTTTCCCATACTAAGCATAACAATGAAAGAATATTTATTCACATAAGCAGCTCATAAAAAAAGTATAATATGGAACCTTGAATAGAGGCAGACAGTACTGAGTTCAGCAGGGACTTAAGCCACTTCTTTCAGAGAAGAAGCAGGTCCAATGTATGTGAACGAGAGAAGCCTGCTGCTGCTCCCAGGTGAAAAATTAGCCAGTAAAAGTCTGCTCATAGGACTTGAGGCCTTACATAAAGTTAAAAAGCTATTTGCCAAAGTGTTTTTACTACCTTTTCCTCTTCTCTTCCCACAGCTATAATAAGTCTCTTCCTACAGCCAAAAAATCCTTAGAAGCAGAGACATCCAACTTCTAACATAAATATGAATACCCCTTAAAAAAAAATTTAGAAGCAATATGCTGAGCATGTCTTCCACGTAGGTGATGGCAACAAACGCTTTCTAAACTGAAGAGACAACCATAAGACTTTCACTTAAACAACAAGACATTGATTTAATAGCAATAGTTCTCCAAGTAATAGCAACAGAGTAGCAAGCGCTACTTTGTGCTTGCTCCTTATAAACAGATTACTACTGTTAAACACAAGTAGGTCACACATGCTGTTACTTAATACTTCATTTTTCCTAAATGTGAAACAAGGTTTTTCTAGGAATTTTAACGTTGTCTACTTGCTTGTAAAATGGTGATTACAGTAATTTAATTGTTCAAAATATTCATTATTTGCAAAGCAATGTTGAGGGTTCATATACAACAAACTGCTGGCAAAGTGGTAGAAACTTCACAAACTTCATAAAGATGAAAGAACACTCAAAAGCAGAACAATTCAGATCTTTTTTTGAAATCTAACCCCATAAATAAAATGTCGGTATCATATATTTACCTTTTATTTCTTATTAATCAGTTTCTAGCTCTTGGAGGTTGATAAAATTGTTGAGTAGGTCGTGTGGACCGTCTTGGCTGACCATCACCTCCTCTGCGGAATTCTAGAGTTTGCTCATATGTTTCCTCCTCCTCCTCCTGCAGGTAAACAGCATTGTTTTAAGTGGAAAATTACGTAAATGTATTATACTTGAGTAGGTATATACATACACACACAATATGTACACTCACGTACATGTACGAATGAATTCATGCACACATAGCAACTGCTGCCCCTGCCCTGATGACCATTTAATAGAGTAAATGAGGTAAACAGGATAGGGTTTTTCAAGCTTAGGAAAGCTAACAAAAACAAGACAGGGAATCTCACAACTCAATCCCCAGGGCAGCAGCAGAAGTTATTAAATATTTGCTGGGAAAAAAGCATTTATATTAAAGCAAAATTATTTTCAAAGAACCATACAGGCAACAAAACTCAAGCAGCAAGATAACCTCAATAACCTGCCAGAACAAGAGAAATATCAGCGTTCGGTAGTTCCATTAGTTCCATTTAGGAAACGGAAATGCAGGGAAGAGCATCTGGCAGTATGCATACTAAAAATGCAGATCTGAACCAGCAGACATTTTGTGATGCAGTGATAATAAAAGAAGCCTACAAGTATAGCGGACAGCAACTTAGATATGAATGTGCTATGTGCAGCAATAATATATATAACTTCTGAAAAATTATAATTACACATTACACATAATTGATAATTACACATTTGCAATATTGCATTCACTCCTAGACATATCAATACCAGAAAGATATTGATAAGTTACAAGGAAATCTGAATTTCTGTCCCCAAAATAATCGAGAGATTGGAGAATGATTTACAAAGGAAGACTGAAATAGCGAAAAATTTACATTAGTCAAGAAATACTGACAGGAAAAACATTCATCTGATGGAATATCTGAAGGTGGTACACATCAAAGATAGAGAAGAATTTTAAGGGCATTAAAGAAATATTATATTGGAAAAAAATTATAGGGGAGCTCAAGCATGATCATCAAAGTCTAAAGGAAACACTATAACTTCATTTCTTTATTATCCGAACACTCCGCTGTAGTAGACACCAGGTCTACAGAAAACACATTGCAAGAAATCCACTTTTGGGTAAAAGGACGGAGTATTTAATCCCCTTTCATTCACAATACAGGAAAACAAACCAATAACATTGAATGATTCATTAAAAGTTTGTCAACGATTCCAACATCCAGGAACTGCTTTAGAGCGCAGCATGCATTTAACAAAGATTAAGCTAGTCACAGCAGTAACACATCTCACTAAGGGACAGAAAGGAAGATCTACAGCCTAAGTTTCTTTCTGTTAAGAAAAATCGGATCCTATTCAAGAAGCTCCTCTTTATCAATTAGCTTGAATACCAGCAAACATGCATTTTTAAAGTAAGTTACAGATAACCACATTCCTCATGGTAAGGTCTCCTATCTACAGGGCACATCTGTGGTTATAGCTGTATTTTCTGGAACATCAGATTACACCCTACTACAGTAGGCCTGCAATAACTGTAAAAGAAAACAGACTTTCAACACAATTGAACACAGCATAATTGATTTATATCTTTTTGTTTCAGTGTAGCCAAAGGCTGAGAAATATGGAATTCTGTTATAAAACTTACTTTTCTCAGTGCACCTCTTTTAGTGCTTGCAGCACTACTGATATATATAAAGACTTTCAGAGGCACTGAAGAAAAAAACAAAACAAAACAAAACAAAACAAAAAACCCACAACCAAAAAAAAAAACCCCAAAAGCACAGAAAAGCAGATATCTAATTAAAAAAAAACCCACACAGCTTGCAATACTGGTATCCCTACTACAATTCCTCAGCTTAGTATATGAACTGATCTCCCATCACTGGCTGTACTAGCATCAAATTATTTAAAGCTAATCAAGATAACTGAAGTGGTCTAAACACCTCTGTCTCTTTCAGTACACTCCAAGAAACCTTAATAGCTGAAAATAGCTCTAAATTATTTGAAAAAAAGTTAAAAGACACAGCTGCAACTTCTCTTAACATTCTTTGCCAAAGCTTCAATCTGACATAAAAGAATTCTTCAAGAATAAATTGGTGAACTTTCATGTGTTTGCATTTCGATCTCTCCAAAACTGGAAAACTAAATGACAGACATGCATGACTGAAAATTTAGCAATGTATATTGGTGTTTTAAAGAGACTGTACAAATTAGACATGAACCGTTTCGTTGTAACTTTATCACAGTCTTTGCTCAAAAAGACCACAGATTACTTAGTTTAATGCATTGTGTCTCACCTGTAATTGCCAATCTCTTTCTGAGGAAAAATATGAGTAAGTTTCTCAAGGTTAATGTTGTTGATCCTCTGAATTCAGTAAAATCTAAATACAACTAGAATTTGTTTGGCAGATTTCTGTTTTGGTGTAGTTGCCTTTAAACATAAATCAAAAAGCTTCAGATGCATGCCTTCCAGTTCAAGTATTTTTACCACAATAGGCAAGAACAAAATGTGAAATCACATTTGCTTCTTGAGGCTCTGAATGAAACAGGAGTAATGCAGCAAATTAGAAGAACAAACACGCAACAGAACACCTTTTAACTATTCCCTAGTTCTTCTCTAGGTACAGAGGCTCCCCACACAGACTTACTCATTATCTTGTTGAAGTCTGCCATCTTCATATCAGATGACAAATTATCATTTGCTTCTTGGCTCTTGGCTACTCACATTTGATCCTAATTGGATCTAACATTCTCCAAAATAATAATCTGCCAACCCATACCTTTATTAAACATTGTTTCACTTTTTTGCAAGTAATTGCATTTCTTTCCTTCCATTATTGTGTGATTGCTGACCCTCACTCTACCACTGCTGATCTTTCATCATTTTTCTGTTGCCGTTTTATTTTATTTCCATCTTAAGGATTTTTTTCTGGGTTCATCTTTTTGTCAATTTACTTTAAAACCTCTCGACTCCATGCTCAAAACTACCACCTCTCTTCTGGAACAGTATCCACCATTTACAGGCAGAACATACTATCTCTAAAGTTCATTACTTTGTTTTTTCTGTTCTTCAACCTAAAACCTTCAGCTGTCTACATTTCTTCCATTATAATTCTGCAATTAGTTCACACATCTTGCCACCAAATCTATTTTTCCAGTCTTTGTTGCTGCTTGCTTTCAATTTATCAGTTGCTTGTGACTCATTCTAAATTATTCCATTTCCTACTTTTCCTTATCCATGTAAGATCTAGATTACATTTTATAAAGCCAAGGTGGCCACAAATCTCTGAGAGCAGTTTAATTCTGTTACCAGCAGAGGTTTCATATTAGTACACTACTCAAAAACTTAATATATTTTATTATCTACATCCTCCATCATATTATTCATTATTTGTCTAATATTCCAAGATCCAGGATTGAGCTTTCTAGTACTTGCACAACGCCTACCTAGGGCAATACACACTAAGATTAAATGATACCACTAAGCACAACTGCAAAAGATAGCAAAAACTGGCAGGTCCATACAAAAAAAAGCAAGAAAAAGTTTAGAGTGTAAACAATGAAATGGAGAAGTAAATTATTGCAGTAACAGGTTAGAATAACATGAGACTGATGGTGAAGGATATCAGTATTTTTTAGGTATTTTTAAAAAGATGGTGAACAGAGTGACTTTTGATATTTTTGTTCCATCTCATATGACAGTCAAGAACTAAGCAAGTGTAAAATGGGAATATATGCACACTCAGTGGTTTTATTTCGGACCCACATATTCTGAAGAGTTTGTACCACCACCATACTTGACCAGTTGAGATTAATGAATCAGCAAAGTAACTTCAGTCCAGCCAAGAGACCACCAGCATGCTTTTACATACAGAATAAAGTTATAAACCCAGTAATTAAAATACTTTAACAGCCAATTTACTCTTAAAATTAGTAATATTTGAGTGGAATAAATCTGTATTTCATTAAATTGAATTTCAATTCCAAGACTTCTTTCAGTGCAAAGAACTGTTCAAAAACTTTTTTTTTCTAAAATATAGTCCTTAAAGTGAATACTTACTGCATAACTTCTGAAAACAATGAATAGGTGGATGATAGTAAAAAGCAGGACAGAAGTTACACTTTACACAAAAGCTTTGCTGAATTTTCTTCTCAGATGTATTTAGGATGCAGTCGCAAGTCACAGCTGAGCCGCTCCAACAGTTTGCCACCTACAAACTAGCTACCTCTGTCTGTTCTTGCTTACGAACAGAAAATTCTGCTCTGTTCACTGGGCCCTTCTGCTAAGGCTTTTCAATTATAACTCTCTGTGGGCTATTTAAGTGATCATCACCAGAGCCTGTGCAAGCAAGCACAAAGAAGCAGTGTGGGGCCAGGAACCATGGGATAAAGAAGAGACAGCAGGAAAAGAAAGCAGAAGACATTTTCCATTTCAGTAAAGTCAAATCACTGCTTCAGTTTCAGATGTGGTTTTAACTTCACTCACATACTCAACTTGCTGGAAAACTTGCTGGACTCAGTACAAAGGAAAAGTGCTTGTTTCCCTGCAAAATTAACTTCTCTTTCATGCACGTTTCAATTCTCATTTTGTGGTCCAGATTTAATGCCTCTTTGCATTGCCCACTGTGCTGGCAACAGCTGTCTCCCACTGTTAATGCACCAAGTGATCTCTTGTTTTGCTGGGTAAATTTCTTTCTGAAAACTTGCTTCTGTTGGCTAATTGTCCAGCGCTGATCTCCCTCTGTACTTTAAGCTTTGATTTTTGCAGTTTCTATTTGCCTCTGCTCCTACCAGTTCAAAATAGACCATAAGATTTTTCTAGGCATATAAAAAAAAAAAAAAGCTGAAAAACCCAAACATACTACAGCCATATTGAAAAGTTCACAAGTTTCCTAGAAAAAGCTAAACATTTAAATTGCAATATAGTACATATCCTGTTAGAAAAACAAACAAACAAAACAATTGTTGGCTAAAGTGTCTACAGTACTCCTTTAAACTTTTACTTTATCTAACTGTCTAAATGGTTATTAGAACTCCATAACAACTAAGACCAAAAAGGGGGATTTTATAAAAAGAAATTTAATTATTTAAGGTTTAAGTTGTGTGGTCTTAAAGGAGGTTTTGGGCATAAGTTCAAAAATAACTAACAAATGAGGTGTGAAAATTCCAGGTTTAAAAGAGAAATTACCACTAAGGAAGTTTATTCAAGGATCGTAACCAAGTACTGAACTAACTTTGTAAAAAGAGCATTTTTGAAGTGTTTATTACAGAATTATTCAACATATTTGCTATTGATCAATTTTCCTTGCAAGTTATTCTTGTGACTTAAAACATCAGTTCCACTCACACAGTAATCTCAGTGTAATCTTTGTGAGCCTGCAGATCTTGATAATTTTTTTAACAGTACACAACACATCTGGAAAACACAACACATTAGAAAGGGCTTAACGTCACACAAATTTCCAAGTTAAATTATGAGCATAAAGGACAAGGGGGATTCAAGGTTATGCAGCTAAACCTGCACAGAACTAACCCTTCACTGCTGTCAGATAATTAATATAAACTCTTAGCCTTATTAACGTGCCTTTAGAGTCAGGATAGCACTACGTTTTAAGAAAAATATACTTTCAGTATGCTTACACATATCATGTAAGACACTGCAGTAATGTATCACTGATGACTAAGTACAGATAACTAATAGAAAGAATATGGACATGTTTAAGTTAAAAACATTACTTTTTAAAAAAATGCTATAATGTAGCAATTAAATTCTTTCTTTAATGGAAGTGTTTAAGGCCAGGCTGGATAGGGC
>VZRU01014321.1:0-57787 GCA_013398155.1 Pedionomus torquatus
AAAGGGGAGCGTGCCAGGAAAGCAGAAGGAGTGAGCGAGAAGAGCAGCAAACAAGCATGCTAATTGCAAGACCAGCAAGGAAAATATGACAGGGAAAGGAGTTGAGGGGAAGCCGAAGGGGCCCCGTCAGCCTGCTGCTGGGCTGGGCGTGAATGGTTTCAGCAGAGGCAGCTTGCAGCTGTAGGGAGCAGGTGCAAGGGCAGACGGACGCTGCCCTGAACCTGAGGAAAACGCTGTAGGCAGGAAGGAAACCAGTTTTCCCAAGCTCCAAACAACAGCACGTGAAAGTGGGAGAAGGACGGAGAGCAGTGTTCAGATGGAGGAGAAGCAGCACTGTCACTCTCCACTTCAGGAGCATGATGGGCAGATGAAAGATGAATTTACTTCAGCCGGTCCTGTCAGATGTTTCTGAGCTGTGGGACTTATCAGCTGTCAGACCAGAAAAGAATAAACTAAACAAAAAGCTTTCACAACTCTCATTCCCAGATCTGTGCGTCATAGTGTGCCAGGAAAAATGATTTCTGGCCTTTTCTTTTTCTCCCCGCCCCCCTCCCCTCCTTTTCATTGCTACTACTAAATGCTTTTCCCTTTCTCTCACTGGACAGCTGGAGCGAATCCAGACGGCTGCTGTTCTTGTGGCTGCACGCTGAATGCAATGGGAGGAGGCTTGCAAATGGATTTCCAAGTAGCCAAACACAATGGTGGTGAGGGTGGCGAGGGGCAGAGGACTTTCTCTGGGTTGAAACAGCAAGGGAAACGGCAGTGTGGGCATTCAGGGCTTCCTGTCTCTTCATTCTTCCATTATGCACCTCAAAATATTCCACTCCTCATCCTCCTTTCCGCCTCCTTTCAAGGGACAGCGTATTCAGATGGGTGCTACCACACAAAGACCCGGATGTCTCCACACATCAGTCTCACTGGTGGATTCAGTTGGTGGCTCATTCTAATTAATTCCTTTTGAGCTGGAGTCTGGAAGTAATTGCCAGTCCAGCCACTCTTGACTAATTCAGATGAATACCCAGAACTGGGCTGGAAGAGAAGGAGGTAAGAGGAGCTCTGCTGTGCCAGACCAACATGCCAATGATGTCCCAAAGTCAACAAGTAGATCCATAGGACTTCTGAGGATTCTTCCAATGGAATTATCTGACAATCCAGTGTGGTGTCTTCTCTGCAACAGAAGCCATGAGCAGGTAGCTGGGGAATAAGACTCATATGGAGCGGTCCTTCCCTTGCATTGCTCATGTCTCAGCAGACAAAACTCCCATAAGCACCTATGAAACAGGGTGCTCAGCTTTTCAATCATCCCTGACTCTTCCGATGGCATTTTAAGGTGTGCTTATGTTATTTTCCAGGTTATCTCTCTTCTAGTGTCCAAGACGGCCTGAGCAGGGTTGGAAGAGCAGGAAACAAGTTTATAGCTTGACCTAAAGATGAAACTGGCTTGAAGGGAGAAACCAAACCTCCCGTTCTTTATCCACCAGAGACAAAGGGCTCATGCTCCTTTCCAGGTTATCATGGCTTCATGGGTTATTAAGCATCAGCTCAGCTATCAGTCTACATCAGCAGACTCAGCTGCAGCAAACACAAGGAAGTATGACAGGGCATAACATGTAAACGAAGGGTCTAAGCTAAGTTGCATTACTCTGTGCTTGCTTCAGACCAACAGGAAACACCCAGGTGATTCCTTTAGCTCTGCTGATACCAAGTAACTTGTCATGCTCTTTTATCATTTGATTATGACCATCACACTCATCCTATGGACTAGGTTGACATTTTTCCCTCTCTTGTTTTCCTGTGCACTTTGGCTGCATCTTTGTATCCTGTCCCTGGTTTGTTTCTGTCAATTCTTTAAACAGCTGCTGGGTTCTGCTCCAGAGGTGGCTGCATTCCAGCAGTGGGGAATGTGACTCCTGACATATGGGAGAGCTGGTGCTGTGCGTCAGGAGCTGTGAAGCTGAGAGATGCGACACATCCAGGGTCAGCTTGTCAGCGCTGTGCAGCCCCAGGAGAGGTCCCGGCTTGGACATCCATTTTATTATTTCCACGTGCTTCAGCTTCATTTCTAGCAACAATTCCTTGTGTTCAATTCCCGGCCCCTAACCAAATCACCCCCTCTGAAAGTCTCAGCAGCTGCCATACACTGGACAGGCTTCACACATGAAATCCCATGCTGGAAATGACCCTCAGTCATCAACTGCAAGCAGAATCAGGGAATGGAGCGGCTAAGTGTGATCCTGGTGTCAAGTATCCAAGCAGCTGGGCTGCTCTTTGCTTTCCCCATGCTGTGTTAGGGAGGGTCATGCTGCATTTGCCATGCTGGGTTGGGTCCCCATTTTCAAAATACTTTCTGGGCTTCTCAGGAATCTCCCTCTGGCTCCCTCACTCATTGGCAGGCTCTTCCCTACATCCCTCTCCTTTCTTTCCCCCGGTCAGCTGGTGCCAATGCCATCCACAAAGAAGGGCACCTTGACCCAGTCACTGCTGCCCCTTGTGTCCAGCAGGCTCCAGTGAGTCTGAAACCTTCCCCACTTTTTCCCAAGGATAGAAGCAAGACATTAGCTGTGCAAGAAGGCATATTTTGGTTTGCTGTACTCATTTTTTAATCTATTTCAGAAGCCACCTTCTGAGTTCTCATGGACCAGCAGTGGTCCATGAGACATCCGTTAGGAGACTCAACAGTAGAGAATATAGGCTGTGACTCAGATTCCCACAACAATATTCCTTTCACACCAATACTAACCAGTATTAGTATCATGAGCTCCAAAGCTGCACACGCAGTTCACAAGCTGTGGACAGTGATGCTATTGGCATTGAGGAACAGCCCAGTCTGGTGAGGAGGCCAAATGCATGGCAAATACAGCAGAGTTGAAGTCACTATATCTAGCAGGAGATTTCTTCTCTGCACTGACAGTGGAAGTACATGTGTCCATAGAGCTCCACCCTTTTGAGCTGAGAAGCTTCTGTGACAGTGCCTTTCCTTTAGTCAATGTACTGCCTCTGCTTCCACTTCCCTCCAGAAGAGCTGTTTTCAGCAGCTGCCCCCAAGAATCCTCTGCTTAGTCCTTTCTCCAGGCCATTAACCCAACCCTCACCCATGAAGCTCATCAGTTAAGCCTCAGAGAAAGTATCTGCTTCTTTCCAGGAGCTGCATAGCTATTTCTATGAATAAACATCCCCACTCCACTGAAAGAACAGCCTATTATCAGGACATTTTCAGCACACTTTGTGGCAGACCCTCATGAAAGCTGTTGCTGTCCTCAGCTCAGCTTGGGGGGAAAGGAGCAAAAGGATCTTCATTTCAGCCCACAGAACAAGTCCCAGTGCTATTCCCTAGGTCCAGGAGCAAACTTTGCTCAGATGGTGACAACACCAGGACTTGTAGCAAAGAAACAAGCCTCTACAGCAGAATCAAAACAGGGTTTCACCTGAAATATGCTCTAAATCACTGGAAGCCCAACAGGGAGCATCTTGCTGTCCAAGAAGGAAAGCCATCCCCAAGAGATGGGGTGGTAACCCACAGAAATTATGTGGGGTGGGGGATGCAGTTACCCAGAATGGAAGAATACAGCTTTTCATGAAAGCAGTATTTCTTATCACTGAAACACAGAATTGTTACGGTTGGAAAGGACTTCTGAGATCACCAAGTCCAACCATACACAAAACCACAACCAACTTCCTACAATCTCAGCCACTACAGCATGCACTGAAGTGCCACATCTATGTGTTTCTTCAATACCTCCAGGGACAGTGATTCAACACCTCCCTGGGCAGGCCGTTCCAGTGCCTGACCACTCATGTGGTCATCATGTTCCCTATGGTTCACTCCTGTCCTTCAGCTGGAATAGGGCAGAATAGGACAGCCAGGGTGTACTTTAGCCCATAACAATGGGGATGTTTCTTTGAGGATGGTAGAGAAGTTCAGAAGTTAAAAAGGAGAAACTTGTGATAGCCCAAACTACAGCTATAAACCAGAGTTACAAACAGGTTCCCATCCTCCAGGAACAAGGAAGGGGGAAAAAAAGGTGGGCACAGAACCAGGAATCTCACATAGGCACTCTGCACTTAGTATCCACCACATACAAGTACCATTAAAACCCAGTCCACCTAACTTTTACAGCATGAAGAGGAAACTTGTGCCTAACCGATACCACCCCTTAGGAAATTTCCACATGAGTTTTTTTCCAGTGAAACAGTGCAACCTCTTCCTTCTCGTTATTCACTCATGTAATATCTCTACAAACTCTGCTCCTTGCTTACTTCACTCCCCTCTGTTCATTCCCCTGCTAAATGGGCGGCAAAGCCATAAGTTTCAAAGATAATGATGTGACAAGCTCATGAGACATGACTATGTCTGAACACAGAGCATTTCTCTCTGATTCTCAGTGCTATTTTCTGAGTATGTAACTGCTTGCATGGAGATAGAACTTATCAATCCCTTTATGAACAGGGCTTTTTGCTCACCCAGTGAAGCTAAGGTATAACAGGACCTATCCAAACCGACTTCAACAACAACTGAAATAGACTTAAAAGCCTACTGTGATGTCAAAGATCAAGACAGCAAGTGACAGCTTCTGCCATCAAGGCTTTTGGGGAACTTCAGTTAAATCTGGGATTGCCAGAAGGACTGAGGGTTGCATTCAAGGCCCTTATATCTTGCCCTGCTGTCTCAGACATACTAGAGCTGTAAAGTATTTATCATCTCCTGAACATTGTTATATTCCAGTGCACAAAGAAAAGCATAACTTCAAGATGGCCACCAAGCCAAACAGAAGCACCTCCGGTACAAACAGAGATGGAAAAGAAGTGTAAAATCAGTCAGAATTAGCTGAAAGCTCTTCTGGACTAAAAGACTGAGTGAAGGATTTTGCACATGCCAAAAAAACAAAGTTAGTAGTGGCACCTGTCACATATCTTAAAACTGTCTTCATACTACTGGAGAATAGGCAGATAAAACATAATTCAGTAGCACAAACTGGCAACGGAGATGTTGGTGTTACAAACACAATAGCATTGTTCCTACAGCAAGAACAAGAGGCTGAAAGTACTAAAGGAAAAGTGTAAATTGCATCTATCAGCACAAGCCACAAGGTGCTGATCTGTGTTCCCTAAAGCAATGATGAAAACGTCACTGCTGGAGCCAACGCTAAATATGAGCAAACCCTTGCCAGAGTGCTGTGACGGTGCTGTGGAACGATGCACCTGTAGTGGTGTCGGTGCTATGCAGTTTTTTCTCACTCGTGAAGAAACGTGCCATTTTACACCAAAGGATCACAAGATTAACTGTGTATGGTTATTGCAGAGTCTATAGCCCAATGCTATTCTTGTAGCGGGGCCAAATGACAGCAACTTCTTTGCTTGCCAATGCATTCAATCCTATATGTACAGGACTGCTTTCTTGGGCCAGAAAGCTCAAGTATGATATTAGACAACCAGAGATGCTGGGTGGTTTTTTCTTGTATTAAGCCAACGCAAGAATATATTGCAGCTTATGCATTGCTTTTCCTGGCTTGACTTTAGGTTGGCTTATCATATTGTGAACATTACCAATTGCCAGGATGGAGAAGATGTTTTCACAGACAGATCATCTAATTTATGTTATTATTTCCTAGGTTCATGAATTTTCAGACCACTGCAGTAAGCTGTTCCAGTCTCATGAGTAGTACAGACTAGAATCAAGCAGGATGTGAAATTTCAGTATTGTCACAAATAGGGCAAGAGCCCATCTCTACCACTGCAAGAGGGTATTACAGAGGTCTAAACAGAGAAGATGAATAGGAGTGGAATGCAGCTCAGCCCTCATAATGTAAATGACAAGCTCATAACAAAGAAAATTAAGAACTTCACTTAATGCATCACTGAACAGTTAAAGTCTGACACCAGACACTGAGGAAGCAGAAAGCTTGCATGGACTTAAAAACTAAATGGACAGATTAATGGAAAAACAATCCATCAAGGGCTCCTAATCACAGACACAGTGCCTCTGAGCCACCAGATGCTGGGAGAGTTACCTATGAAGCATCATCCTTCCATAGGTATCCACTATTGGCCTCTGTCAATAACGGACACCTAAACCTCAAAGGTTTAGGGCAGCTGGACTTTGGGTTTGATGTGGTTCAGTGTCTCTTATACAGAAACTGCTGAGAGGCCACACTGAATTTTCAGGGTTATCCTGAGCCTGAGACCATTCTTTTCATCTGTGCTTGTAGGCAGAGGATCTGCCACTACAGTTCCACGGTTGTACTTCACTGAATCTGGGGCTGCATGTGTTCCAGCAGGCTTGATCCCTGCTTCCCTGGGAAGTGGCTGAACAGACGCAAAGTGGGTTGATCTGGGAGCTCCTCATTCTCCCAATTGTTCCCAAAACCACATTTCAGAGAAGTGTAGACACATGCCTGGAGACTTGTGCTTCTCTGAAGTACAAACTCTTCACGTCAGTTGTCTTGTAGCCTTGGAAAAATACTTAAAGTACTTAAGTGTGAAACCGAGTGAGTCTCCCCCTTTGTCGCTGCCAGGAAGCGCTCCAGAGGGGCAGGATTTGTTTTTCCGATTAGACTTCACGCAGCACGACCTTTGCCATCTCCAAGCCAGGTCAGGCTGATTAATGGGCTGTTGTCCCAGTACAACGAGGTCCAGAGGGGTGTGGGGTTGCTAGGAAGTTCTCCTAACGGCTTCTGCAGGAGAATCACTTTTGGATCGCTCTGCACCATTAAGCAAAGAACCTGGGGGTCTTTAATTTATCAGGTGGGAAGTGAGGATAATTACTTTTCAAGCAGCCAATGCACCCGACCTGCACTCACAGCGGAAGCAAAGCAGGGAAGTTGGGGGATTCAGACACTGTTTACATTCCAGTGAAACTGGATCTTGGAGCTATACACCAAGCTTGGGAAGGGAGTGTCAGACCGGGATGGAGAGGAGGACAGGCTGTTATATAGAGTGACTGACAGATTCATCTAATAGTCTGGACTCTGAGGCTCCACAGGTGTTCAGACCAGTGGTCAGATCAGCCAAATTTGCAGACAATAAATCCAGAACCTGCATGGGGCCATCATGACTAATTTTGCTAGGGGCAACATCAGGTGTGTGATAGCATATGGGTCCCCCCTGCATGGACCAAAAGGATTGAGTGAATATTAAGTGCATTTTGAAAAATTAATTTCTTTCCCTTTCCTACCTCTCTCTTTTTATTTTATTGTCAGGATTGTCAGTCTTTACATAAACATAAAGAGAATTAAAGCCCAAAAGGGGACGACATTTTCCCTTCTTCTGAGCAGAGGGCTGGAGTTGTTTCCTGTCACAATGGGACTGTAGTCTTTGTTTATTTAACTTTCAGGGAAGGGACTGAACACATCAGCGTCAGATGATGGCCTCACCTAAGAGAAGCTTGGTTTATATCTTAGTCTGGGATCCAGGGCCCATCTGTGCTGTTCTCAAATATGGATTAGTGGTTTGACCAGTAACTGGTCACTGAAACTGGGATGGGGCAACTGTACACAGGCTGGGAGATTGTCTGGGACAGGCATGGAGGGTGAGGGATGATTAATTCCTCCCACCTAACCAAGGCCTTCAGAGAGGCAGGACAAGCAAAGCTTGCTGTCAAACTTAGGAAGATGATAACAGCTGGGAAGGAAGCAGCTGAAAAAGAGAGAATCTAAATGTGCTTTTAAACGCCTGTGAAAAAAAGCTTGGGAGCTGACATCTTTAGCAAGTAGGCACAAGGGTGATGGGGCAAACACAAATCCTTTATCTGAGAGGCAGAGTGACTGAAATCTTGCTGTGAGTGATGCTGGTGACCCTAGCATACAGCCTTTCCTGCCATTCAATGCAACCAGAAGATGCAGAAGACTCAGTATTTTGAGACCCAGAGCCTCTGTGCGTGCCAACCCTCTCTTTGATACGGAAAGCTATCACTGAGCAAGAACCCTTTCCCCTGCTCCGGGACATCCCACAGAAGCCATGTAAATATCATATCTCTTCCAGCATTTAGGTGAAACCAACTCATCAATGATATCTTAATAATATTTAACAGATGTATGCACCTCTCCTGGGCTCAATAAATACATTCTGGGCTCATCTCCTATCGCTCTTGAAAACACCAGTTAAAAGAACAGAAGGGGGGAAAAATAACCCCAGATGCAGAGCAGCGCCCTGTGGGATGAGGCTTGGGGTCTCAGAGCCTTCTTCACGCTGAAACCCACCATGAGTGAAATATGTCTCACTTGAGGCAAGAGGAAGAGAGATGGTGATCTATCAGCTGCTAAAAGGCATCAGCACCAAGCAAGGAAGGGGAGGAGCAGGCCCTGGGGGGACAGGCGGTGATCATTCAGCAGCACAGACAGTGGTGCTAGCAGCAAAGACATTTACGAAGACCATCAATCCTCATGTTTCTAGGTCTGGGCAGCCCATCCGCTGGGATCAGGGAAGAGTTTACTCCCCTGCATCACACAGCACCAGTGCCAAGGACCTGAATTATGATGCTGAGTAGTGTAGGCGAAAAGGGATCCGTCTTTTGAAATATCCAGTGTTGGCTCACCATCAAAAGCAGTTTAACAGGCTGTTGGAACACTGATCTGGGATCTCCAAGTCTTGAAGCAGCAGGATGGCTGCAGGTGGCTGCATCAGTTGTATCTAAATAAATTGTATTTGTGTTTCCAGTACCCTGGGAGGAAAGACAGAGGATGGTATCATTTTTCCTTTCTCTAGAGAAGCAGCAGCGGTCCACAGGGATCACATGAGGCCACTAAATACCAAGGAATACCCCTAATCACTAGCCTTTCCCCCGTCCCCCTCTCCCCAGGATGGTGGAAGGAGCTCCTAATCCATGACAAAGACTGGATTTCAGATGCCCCTTCCCCTGTCTTTCACAACTGCCCTGTGCCACAAGCCTTGTGTTATATGTGACCTCTTTGGAAAGACGATCATGGTTTTGTTCCATGCTTGTACAACACACAGCAGCTAAAGCCATCCCCCATGCAGACCTCAGAGGCACTAACTCAACAGTACTAGAAATAATAAAACACCATAAGCACAGTATAGTTTCAGTAAAGAAAACTAACCACACATGAGCGGGGGGAATTCAGCTTTCTGGTGGAAATAAAAGGGTAAAGCAAAGCTCTTAAGGCTAATGAAATTTTCCTGGCTGTCATCAGGGCTGCAAAAGCAAATGGGCTTTTCCTGTTGACTTTGCTATTTCCTCAAATCAGTAATTATTTCCTTCATTTGCTTTAAGCTTTCACACCTTATCTGAGTAATCTCAGAGACTGCAAGGATCCCACTGTGTATTTATCAGAGACAAGATCCACAGACACAGGAAACTTCTCTGCACTTTTATATGGGCAAAGTCATATGGACAAATTGTCGAGTCCTTTGCAGTTTTATATGGGCAAAAAGCCAGTTCCTGGTACAACAGCACTAGACAGCCATCTTTGATTTCCTTAATCTTTCTTCTTACTTAACAGTGAACTGTTATGTTTTCAGATGATTAGAAAGAGACAGGCACACCCCCTCCCTCCCACACACATGCAGTCTGTTAGCCTGTGAATTTAACTGAATCGTGAACTTACCTACATCTGATAAAATGGGATCTTAAGACACCGATCTTCCAGGGACCTAACCACACACTACAAATTATCATTATACTACACAAAGCTTTGGAGAGGCATCTCACTAAATCACCGATTATGTCAGTTGTATCTCAGCCATTTACAGATCCTCACCAGCTCTGAAGAGTGGGATTGGATACTGCTGGAGATAGCCTCCTAGCCCTTTTTATTCTGAACAGAGTAGTCACCTGGTCAAGGTAGGAGAACTGTGACCTCTGCAAGGGCATTGAGAATGAGCATCACAAAGGCAAAATAGCACTTGACAAGTCAGAGAGAAAGTCTCTGTGTTAAAAAAGGTGCAAAATATTTGTAGTCTATTCAAGAGCTTTGAGTGAGCTGATGGTTTGACTGTAGCACTACCAAGTTGGTCGAAATGGTTTCATGGTTGTGAACATCTTGGAGAAACCTGTTTGCAACACCCACCATGATACATATGCTTAAATAACACCACTTGACCTGACAACTACACAAACACAGTCCCCTTTAGAGGACCGTCTTGTAGCAACTGTCAAAGATCCTCCTGATCTTCTAACGCAAGGTCTCAGTGAAGAGATGGAGAATCTAACACCACACCCACATGCTGTCTAACCCCACAGAGAAAACACAAGCGAAGTGAAATCCTTCCCAATCTGTCATCCACAACCAACCTGCCAGAAAGCAGCACGTATCTGTAAATGCACTGTGGGAAGGAAAATGCATTGTTACTACACATAAAAACATGCTTCCATTGGGGGAAAGGATCGAAAAATGTTCGAGGCTAGCCAGAAGCAAGAGGGTCTTCAAAGTATCTGCTTCCTAAGAGCCCTAAATCTTTTCAACTGTAAGCATTCGGCATGGCTTGAATCAGTATTACCAGTACAAATCTGTTCTTCATCAATGGCACAACGTTAAGGTGAGCCTATGCTTTGGCTTGCCTTTCTGTTGGGATGAACGTCAATCGTCAGGTGCTAGGATCATGATCTAATTCTCTGGAAGACAGAAATGAGGTTACCAGGGGCAGCTCATTCATGTAGGAGTTTTTCTGCATTCATCTCTGGATGGAGGTAGATTTTTGCAATAGATCTTATCTTTTACAACCTTTCTGTTCCCCAGGTAAGTGCTGTTCTGGTCAGAGTGGCAGAATTTGTCAGTACCGCTCTGAACCTCTTTCTCTCCAGCTCCACCAGTTTAAGTAACAAATCCTGAGATGAAGAGTTCAGTTTATTTCCCTGGTTATGCCCAGGGTATAGCACAGTGGGGCTGTGCAGATCAGGGACTTCTAAGTCTTATTCCAGTTGAAAATACTGTAATAAGCGTATCGTGTTGGATTTTCTCTCTTGGAAATTGTCTGGGTATTTTCAGTCTAGGATGCTACTCACAGATGTGGATCTTAAGTAACGTCTACATGCAAGCCATAGTACTGAGCTCCCAAATAAACAATGGAAATAGAACAAGTACTGTCAATACATGACTAGAGAGCTGGCCAGATGGCCAAACTTAGGTGTCTACTCTATCTGTTTATAAAATGTACAAATATGTAGCTTAGAGAGAAGAAAGAAGGGATGTGACATTTAGGATATGTCACAAATCTGCAAAACAAAAATACTAGCTGGGTAGGGAGATAGCAACAGAGTAAATCTTTCCCATAGAAGAGCTGATTCATCTGAAAGAGAATATGAGGCACTGTCACTGACACGTGAAAGATGGAGCATCCTGGGATAAGAGAACTTAGCCCAAGTATTTGTCTTTAGCACAGGGCACCTAAAAATCAGCTGTACTGTTGGTTGGTAAAGGCAGGACAGGCAGAAAGTTCACTGGAGAGACAGTTCATTCAGGTGGAAACTGTTAAGTCACTGCTGTGGACTAACCAGTAACGGAAAGAGAACACCAGTAAGGGCTATTTGTAGGCATTCCTATGAAATATACTGGGGAAGAGATGGAAGAGATCGCTCAGCCCAGATCAGCAACTCCTCCATCATCAAAGCTACCAGACCAAGCCTGCACGTTCAGCCGAGGAAGGTGATCTACCCTTCCTTTCTTGAGGCTCCCCACTGCAATGGGGGAAAGCCATTTCCTTTTTGAGTCTCTTTGCCTGGTCTGTGAATTAAGACACTGCTCTCCAGGGATATCCATCTGGAATGCATCTGACATACTTCTCCGGTGTTGCATTTGGCCCATGGGAATTGCTGTCCTCCCAAATCAGATCAGGGGTCCATCTACCCCATCTGCCTGTCTCCAAGAACAGACAACACCAGATGCTGGAGGTGAAGCTGCAGGAAACCCCTGTGGTCAGGAGTTACAGGATATCCTACCTAGGGAGACGTTTTCCTTCAAAAATCCTATTGCTGAATGTTAATGAATGGGCTGGAACGTGAGATTTCTGCCTTCTCTAAGACTATGTGCCTGTGAAAAAAACACAAGAAGTTGCTATTTATGGGTTACCCTCAGCTGAGCTGCTGTAAATAACCATATATGCTGATGGCCTGCTCCTGCTGAGAGAGAAAATGTGTTAGCTTAAAACTCAATGAACTTCTACTTCAACCTTGGCTCTTCCTAAAGAAATAAACTGCAATAAAATAAGAGTTTGGCTCATGTTTGATCAGATCCATCCATCTGAACACACCCCACTATTCCTGAATCAAGTATGCATTGAAGCAAGATCATACTGGAATTGCACAGCAAGTGGAACTGTAAGATCTGGCTGCGTTAGGTACACTGCTTTCACAACAGGGCATAAATCTTCTCTGAGAGCAGGAGGACAAAGGGAAGGTAAAAAGGAGAGGGAAAAGAAGGTGCAGCTTTTATTTTCTATAAAGGACTCAGACAGAAAATGCAAGCTTGAAGCCTTGACATGATGTGTTTAGATTCTTTTTTTTTTTTTACAGAGTAAAAAAAAAAAAAAATAAAAGCCTTACATACCACAGCAGCAAGTCAGGACAAAGATGAGACTGAAACCATGTCTGCAGGAGGAGAAACTGCAAAGATGCAAGACAGTTACCAAGAGAGAAAAGGAGCCAGAACTGTGGGGGTGTGAGCTGTACCTCCAGGGCTGACTACTGGGAGACTGGAAGTATCCTTCCAGTAAAGGCCTGGTCCAGAAAGCAACGGGGGTGCCTAAATCCATGGGTTCTCACTGATTAATTCCTTGCTCTGTGAAGGAATTGACTGAAGATAATGTTTAGGAAACAGAGGGAAAATATACCTTCTGCAACTCCATGGACTTCAGCACTGAATTATGTGGAAATTGGCAGCGTTTGACATCTACTATAGGGCACTAAAAGGCTGAAATCTTGTCAGCAGCAGTGAGAGAAATAAGCAGAGTTTTGGAGGGAGAGATATGCACCTGATGGATGAGAAAAGGTTAAGTCTGATACAGTTATGCTGGACTCAATCACAATTATCTACCTCATGCCAGTTCTGATCAGGCAAAATCAAACAACACAACTCTGGATTTTCAGATCCCAGCAAGTGTCCTACCCTTGGAACCACTGGATGGAGTCAGGCTAGCTTAGCCAGCAGGTAATGAGTAGCTAAACAGGTCACTTGGCAGCCAGAATGACTGATGAATCCCGTGTTCCTATGGCTTTGTGCCTTGTGAGTCATCACCCATCCCGATTAGTTTAGAAAAGGCTGAGCCCATGCCTGGTTTTCCCTGGACATAGGCACTGAAGGAGTTTCCCTCCTTCAGCCAGCCACTCACCTCATAACGTGATCCAGTATGCATGAGATAATGTTATGGGGGAAGAAAGACAAACCCACACAGTGTAGTCTTGCTGCTTTAGGAAGCAGGGTGAACAAGATAACAGTCTTCCTTGAAATGACTGCCTCCGAGAAGTCACCCACTCCTGGTCTGCATATGAGACAGAGTCAACTCTACCAACCCTTGCCAGACAAAATCCCTGTCCTGCTTTTAGGAACTCCCAGACTTGACACATCTCCAACCTTTCCCAGCAGCTTGTAAGGTTTCAGTGTTATCCTGCTATCTTTAGGAAGAAAACATAAGGCTGGACTGGATAAAGCCCTGAGCAACCCAACCTAACTTTAATGTTAGTCCTACTTTGGATTAGAGACCTGGTCAAGTGCCTTTCAACATAAACTGTCCCAACTGAAATTGTCCCAACCAAAATTGTCCCAACCTAAACTATGCCCCTCCAAGGGGAAAGCCATCGCTGGAGATGTGCCACAATGTTCCTGCTGTCTGGATGCAATCAGGCAGAGATATGCTGAGCCTCCGCAGAAACATGCTGGTTTTGATTGCTAAAAGACAGCTGCCTCCAGCGAAGGTGGAAAAGTCAGTCTCCATTTGTTAGGTTTGTTTAATCCTTCCCAGACTTGTGCCAATCAACACAAAAGGGCTTCTCTCAGCATTAGGAAGGAAAAAAAAAAAAAAAAAAGAGAGAAAGAAAATTAAATAAGGCCCCATTCAAGGAGCTAACCATCTTGTCAGCCTAACACTTGAAGCTCCTGAGGGCTACCCTGTATCTCATCTCTCCTCTAGCCTTTCAGATTCTGGATTTCTCTTTTCCTCCTGCTCCCATTACAACAGCCCAGCCTTTGAGCCAGTCCTGGCACCTCTCTCCCTCTTGTGCAATGTTTGCTTACTACATGATCCCCTCTCCAGCAAGAAGTTTCTCCTGCTGTAATGAAAGCTGACAACAAACAGGGACCAAGGCTCTTTTTCTACAGAAATGCACACACCTCACAGATTCCTACATGCTTCTTGCTGTTGGCCATAATAAACTCTTCTGGCAGTCATAAGCAGAATTAATGCATGTTTGAGCCCCCAGCTGGGGGGGCTGATGGAACAGCAGATAAAACAAAAACAACTATTGTATTTCCAAAACAGCACTAGGGGAGATGCCTTTCCATGTGACACTGCATCGCAAGAAATCACATGGATTGTTGCTAATGTGACGCTTCAGGGGATTATTGTGTGAAGCAGAGAGGCAATGGCTTTCTACAGCTTTCCATCGGAGTAATTTACAATCGTCTATGCCCTCACATGGATCAAAGGCTAAATCTGGAGAAATCTGGGCATTCAGTAAGAAGATATTTTCAGGATAAGATCTAATAGGTATAACCTTTGAGATCAAATGATTGCAGGATACCACAGCACAGAGGTTATTAGGTAAGCCCAGTGGGCATTGAATTCGCTTTGTGTCCCATGCACTTGCAGCCAGGTTGGCTGTGAAGGCAGGATGTGCCTTCCTCTCCTTTTCCCTTCTTCCAGGTTGGAGGATGGACTGAGCTCCCACAACAACCACTTTCCAAGAGCTCCCACATACCTTGTTGAAGCAAATCCTCTCTTCCCTGCTGGAGACCAGCTGTCTCATGGTGGTGAAACATGGTGGCTATTTAAACACTCAACCTTATAGAGCAGATTAACACAAAGGAGCAGAAGTACTACTTCTAGCCAAACAAGCAGTATGTGTTTGAGAAGAGGAGCATGCAGTTACCCGGGCAGGAATTAGGTAAAAGCAACAGAAACCTTTCCTGCAACACTTTTCCACAGTGCTTTTTTTAGTGACTGAATGAAGCTTTGTGTCCCTTTCTATTGAGATGTGCCTCTAAGGCAAGGTTCCGTCTCTTCCTCATTCACTGCATGAACAGCTGAGTCTACACTAAGAGGTCAATTCAACCCAAACTACAGAGCTCTCAGTGCTGCAGTGAGATGCTGAGCACTCATCTGGATGAACCGGATGCAGACAAACAATTAACTAAGCTCAGAGTTTCTGGGCGTAGCTTCTTCTCAGTATCCAGCTGAAGACCCAGTTGCTTTCCTTGCAGTCTACACTGTAAACCTTTTTTCAGCTTGGGAAGCTCGGTCCATCCGCATTGCCATACAGCTCCTGTACTAACAGACTCTCTAAAGACAGCATCTTTCATTTTACAAACCACTAAGAGGGTGAAGTATGGATCTACATGATAGTCCAAACAGACAGATTTAGTGTCCTTGCCTTTAGTATATTTGAGACAGCTGCAATGCTTAGCTAAGAGTTCAGGAGCAAGTGGAAGGATCCTCAGAGCAGCCCTGAAGTGGCCAGGAATCTGCCCTTTTGCTGCAGTGCTTTATACAAAAACAAATAAGGAAACAAACAAATAATATTGACAGTACTTACAGTTTGGGGCATAGGGAGTAACAGTTATTATTATTGTAATGGTCAAAATTCCATCAAAGATCCAGGGTCAATATAAATTATGCACTGAGTAAACTCACTGAGAAACTATCTTTGCACTGAAGATGTTATAACAATGCAGAGAGGATACTGCAATGAAAAGTGGGTGGTATTTCCCCAGGGGAAATGTCACACCGTAGGAAGACTGGTGAGGGCAGGTTCTGGAGGTCCCTGTCTCTCTCCATTAGCTTGAACCTCAGAGGTCCCTTCCAGCCTCAGCCATCCCAGGATTCTATGAGGAGTCCACACTACTGGCTTAAATTGGGCACTTTGTAGACAGCAAATCCCATGGCGAAGTGTCTTTCCTAAACTCAAATGAGGTCCCTGGCTGACTCAGGAGCTGGAGCACACTTTTAAATCCCTTTCCAAGTCTATCCATTCCTCCCATCACTTGAATTTGCCACTTAATGTCAAAGCTTCTTGAAAACTAACAAAACTTCAGCATTCAAAGCCCTGTCTCTTTAAACATCACAGTGTTCCTCCAGGATGAAAATTAGTCTCAAAAAAATGGCTAGTACCAGGATTTAAACGGCTTGCTGAAACTCTGCAAATTGTGTCTTCGTGGCTGACTTCCACTCTCCAAAAGCTGAGCTCACACAGATCTGTGTTTCTGCTCACAGTGCCAGCACTTCGCCCTTCTCCTTTTGTTCAAAACTGCTGGAAAAGGCAGACTGTTTCTTCATCGGTTATTTGAAACTTTGGTGATTGTATTTTTCATTTCACAAGAGGATGGAGGGGGTGGAGATTAGACATTGCCTATAGCAAACCAGCAGTATTTCCCTACCTCTGCAATGACAGAGTTTCCAAAACCTTCGTAATATGCTCATGAAAGAACACACTGACCGTGAACTTATTTCTTCCAACCTCATTTGCTAGCTCTGACCCTGGGCCTTCTCCTGGTTTAGGATATTGGCTGAAATCTTGCTATTGGGATTAATATCTCTCTCTAACTGACCTCTGAAAGGGAAAACAAGGTTTGCCTTACAGGGAATTAAGAAGAGGTTTGCAAAGCACCCAGAAAATAATTAGTGAGCCTTTCCTCTATGCACAGCAGTGTCACTGAAACTGACAAGATAGCATATGCGGACTTGGACCTAAACGGAGTAGGAAGCATGAAGCAGTTTTCCCATTGGAAGCAGTTTTCCCATCTCAATATTTTACTACTTTGGCTGTAAAAGGAGAATGGGAGCCACAAGTGACATGTCTGTGGCCATGGAGCAATTCATCTCTGTATCAGAGACTGTGAATGCCCCTTCTCCTCTTAGCCTCTTGCCTTACTCAGTCAAGACCACACAATGTCCTTAGGCTGCTGACAGTTCCTTAGCAGCTGAGTTCCAGTTTATTCTTATAGACTTTTATGGCAACGTATATCATCCTGAGACAATTTAATCTCTAAGTATCATCAAGTTTATTCTCTTTGATCTGACAAATCCAGCCTCTTTTTTTCTTTTCTTTTCAACATTTTTTGTGGTTAATCTTTTGCCCGCTGCAATGTTGTTGCTCTGCAACTGTAGCAGGTCAGGGAACTTAGCTGCTGACTCTGCAAATATTGCTCTTAATCATGATTTGATGGCTTTTCATCCGTAATGACAGCCAAACAATCATGAGCAGGATTCCTGTTCCATCACATGAGTTACCTAAGGTTGGATAGTTAGAGCAAAAAAAAAAATACACGCACACAAAAATCCTACAAAGAGCACCCAAGCAGCTTGAAGAGAAAGTCACTTTTTTTCACAGCAGCATCCAACCAGGGAGCTTATGGGCAGCTGGTCAGCTGAATTCCCTTCTTTTCGATGACCCAATTCACTCCTGTCACTTGTGAATCAGAGGCATCCTTCAGGATTTGGCAAGAGGAGGGGTGCAAGATTCTTGGTCCAATCCCATCTGATGGACCATCAATTCGTCCTTCCCTCCGTAGGCCCCAAACCAGTAAAGCCCTTAAGCACGTGCAAAAACCCCCTTGACTTCAGTGGAATTTCTCACTGGCTTAACACTAAGCGTATGGTTGCGTTCATACCACTGCCTCAGCATGCTTCTCCAATGGCTGTGTAACGTGCCCGTGACCTGGTAAGCAGCTGACACATTCCACCCGGCAGCAGTTCTCCACTACGTAAAGTGATTTCTGCATCCAGAGAGTTGGAGGTCCTTCAGCACGACCAATGTCTTATTGCTAAATATCCTTTTATTTATTCCTTATCTTTGTGCCCAGCTCTCAGCAATGTATTAAACTGCCAGAAGGGCAGGGAGAGGATAAAATTCTCTGCTTCACTTGCTTCTTACCAATCACTGAAACAGGCTACTAAGAGGAAAAGGAGTATATCAACCCAAGTAGGCCCTACACACAGCTCTGGAGTCCTCAACAAAGAAAGGACATGGAACTGTTGGAACAGGTCCAGCAGAGGGCCATGGAGATGATTAAACAGTTGGAGCACCTCTCCTATGAACACAGGCTGAGAGACCTGAGGCTGTTCAGCCTGGAGAAGAGAAGGCTCCAGGAAGACCTTATCACCATCTTCCAGTATCTGAAGGGAGCCTACAGGAGAGCAGGAGAGGGACTCTTTGACAGGGAGTGTAGTGATAGGACAAGGGGTAATGGTTTTAAATTGGAAGAGGGGAGATTTAGATTAAATATCAGGAAGAAATTCTTTACTCTGAGGGTGGTGAGGCAATGGAACACATTGCCCAGAAAAGCTGTGGATGCCCCATCCCTGGAAGTGTTTAAGGCCAGGCTGGATGGGGCTTTGAGCAACCTGGTCTAGTGGGAAGTGTCCCTGTCCATGGCAGGGGGGTTGGAACTCGATGGTCTTTAAGGTCCCTTCCAACTCTAACCATTCTATGGCAAGGGATGAAGGAGGGAGAAGGAGACTTAACATCTTGAGGAAAAGATCTGGAGTTTAAAGAGAGCTGAGAGCAGACAGGAATATGCCTATAGAAGACTTGCGTGACAAGTGAAAAAATTCTCTCAGCAGATGAAAATACACAGGGCCAGCACTTCATGCACTCTTTCTCCTTTCTTTTAAAAATAACCATGCTCTCTCCACTGTTTTTCTTCATCCCTTTTCCTTAGGGACACCCTGGCCCAAAAAAACTTGGGCAGAGATACTCTCACCTGCACGCATTGTCCTTCTTTCCTATCCATCACTGTGGCAGACACAGAAACACCATGGTTGGGAGGCCAGCTACAGAGGTGCCTGAAGGAGCACTGATGGAAATTGCAGCTAGGACAGGAAGGATGGGGCAGGATTTAAAACTTGCTATGAAAAAAAAGGCTGAAAAAATC
This sequence comes from Pedionomus torquatus, assembly GCA_013398155.1. Taxonomy (NCBI): domain Eukaryota; kingdom Metazoa; phylum Chordata; class Aves; order Charadriiformes; family Pedionomidae; genus Pedionomus; species Pedionomus torquatus. The sequence continues at coordinate 19,035 of VZRU01014321.1, forward strand.
TTCTAGGAACATTTTATTTTAAAAGATGGTCTCCCTACAACTTATGCCCATGTCTGCTCTGTCACATTTCCAGCTCCATCTCACCAATACAAACACACTGAGGGGGACCTGTGGCAATCCAGGCTAATAAGATTTTTTCAAATGTTTCCCATGGGAAGGAGCTGAACCTGGCCAACTTCTATTGATCTTTCACCTGTGCCTGTGCCAGGGGACTTAGTAAAAGACACTGACTTTGTGTTGCTTTTGTTTGTTGACCTCACTGAGTTCTACTGCTACAGTTCTGCTGACCCAGCCATGTGTATGCTTTGGCAGAGGGTGAATACCTTCAGAGAAGTTGACATCTACCCATGTTTCCTTAGTGGGGTTTGGAGTTCATGGGGGATCTTTACTTTTGGAAAGCTGCAGGGAGAAAATTGTTGACTGAGACACAAGTGACTCAACAAACAAAAAGCTTGAGCTAGAAATATGAGGTATACCAAATTCTTCCCCTTGCTAGAAGGGCTTCAGTAACTTTGAAGATAGAAGAAAGCAAGTAAACTTCTACAGCCCATCCCCACTTCCCTTCTATTTGCTTTGCAATTTTCAGGTTTGAAGTACTTAAAGTACTTTGTGTTCCAAGAGCAGTCACCAGGCTTCAATTCTTCAAAGCATTTCTGATTTCCCACTGACCAGTTCATCTGGAAATTATTTTGCTTTGTAAAGAAGCATCTATCATTGGCCAGAATTGGCAAAGTGGTGAGATAAATGTGAGGGGAAGACCCTATTTTGGTATGGTGCTTCTACAGACCCAGAGAGCAGAGGTCCTGAAGGAAAAGAAGACAGGAAACATTCCCTTAATCTTCTTCTCGGAAATTTGGGAGATGCCTTTAATTGCATTAAACCTCTTGACTGGGATCCAAGCTAAGTCAAATTTATAAAAAGCCCTGATCCTGGCCAGGACCAGACTCCAAATATGTTGTTCTGATCCTTTGTTCACCTTTTTTCCAACCCCCACAACAGAGAGGACAAAGCCTGTCTACCCTTGTAGACAGATACAACAGATGTCTTTATGTCATGACATTTTTAAGTATCCCCCTAGAATGGGGGACCTTGTCCGTCTGTCCGTCCATCCATCCATCCATCCATCCATCCATCCATCCATCCATCCATCCATCCATCCATCCATCCAAAATGCCTGCTATGTTTTCCTTAGGTCTGTATGGGTCCAAAAATCTGCTTGTTGTCAGAACACTGAACAGGACTGAGTTACTGCTTGAGTAGATATCCATGGAAAACTTGTACTTCAGATCCTACTTCAGGGTGTTAAATTAAGACTTTCCAGCTGAAGACTTTGGTATATAAAATTTGACAATACAAAGGAGGTGTTTGCCCTGTGTAGGTTACTGGCTACAGCTCACATGATGGACTGAAAGTTGCTGAGAGAAGGTAGGTGTGACTGTTTCTGCCATAAATGTGTGTCTGACTTGGCAAGAAAATAACTTTTTTCTGCAGTATAAAGGGATATAAAAGAATATTTTGCCATAATCTCTGCACCAGGATGGAAATACATAGAAATAAATCCAAATGGAAATTGCCAGCTGGTCACAGCTGACAAGGAAAATTTTGAAGGAGAAAAATGGTTCTGTTGGTTTTTCAATTCCTTATTTCTTCAAATAAAATCAAGTTGAGTGCATGCGATGGACTAGTGGAAGATTCAAAAGTGTAATGCTGGACTTCCTAAGAACCCTTTTCTCTGAAAGGAATATTTTTAATCTGTCCCACTTACAAAATGGATTAACCAGAAGTAGCATAGCATGCCTCCTGGTAAAAGATCTAAGACAAACATCCTTAGACTTAATGACTCGGCCTTAGATTAGTCTCCCAGGAGGGAAAAAAACCACTGGTCCCATTTTCTAAAACATTCCAAACTAAACTAATCATATAGCTGTGATAATTAATGATTTATCCTTCCAGTGGACAGAGAGAACAGACGAGAAGATTAATAGCTTTATTACATCTCTACTTTGAGATCTCTAATTTCATAAGCATGGTACTTATGTTGAGTATTCATCAAAGTAAATAATAATGCGTTTTGAAATCATGTAGAAAAATGGATAAATGTTCCATGACCACAGGTCTTCAGGGGATGGTAGAAAGCAGCTTGCTTTCAAGGGCTAGCTACATATAATAGAAGTTCAAATGATGCACAAGAGATTTACTTGGTGACTGCGGCTTTTTCTCTTAGCAAATGGTCATGACCAACACTTCAGTATTCTCAGAAGTGTTCAGTATGGGGGATTTACTTGTGAATTTCTTAAGCAAGCAAATTCTGTTCCACAAATTATTAATATCTCCAACTGTTTCAGACTACTGATAGTTTGGCTAGCCTGACATTACAGTATGGGAAGCCTTATGAATTTTGCAAGTCTGTATTGTAAAACAAAAGAAAATAGATGGGAAGTTATTTCATTTTGCTCCCATTGCCACCTAACTGAAACATTCACTTTAGAAGAGAGAAATAGATCCTCTAGAGAAACCAGTCCTTTACCTTTGACTAAAGCATGAGCCTAGAGAACTAGGAAAAATTACATTTGTTTAGTTGTGTAGTGAAACAAATTTCACCTCCAATTTCATTCTATGCCGCATTTTCTTAGTCCTAGACATAAGTAGTTTTGCACCGAAGGAAAGCATTATTTTGTGGCCATCATCAAATGTGATTGCCCTAATTGATTTAAGATCTTTGTAGAGCACCTTTGCAAGGAAGCCAGGGCCTCCACAGCTCTCAGGGTCAGCACCTCGCCACACTGGCCTCTGTTAGCTGGTGTCCTCACTGCCAGCAGCATTGCATTTCAGTGCCATGTCCACTTCCACATAGAGAAACTCAAGTAGTGGTGCACACAAGGCACACTAAGTTTGTCTCCAAATCAGCATACAGACGCAAAACACAACACTGATTTATTATTTACTAATTATGGTGCAGATTCACACAACAGTGGAGAGAAAATCCTCTTTATCTTTGGTGACTGATTAGCCAAGAATCATGAGGAATGAGAAATATAACCCAGATACTAACACCAAAGCAAGAAGAGTGAAATTCTGGAGCAGATGGCCTGGAAAGCTTGTGAAATCTCCATCACTTGGGGATTTTAAGAGCAGTTCAGGCAAAGACTGCTTCCAGTTGAATTGCCATTGTCTTGGGGAAGGTCCGTGCAGTGAACTGCGTCTCCGGATCCTATCCATCTGTTTTCTGTGGCTCTAAGAATGCACTTTTCTCTGAAACATTCATGGTGTATTTGCACACAAGAGCTGCCACACACTGAGGTGTTCTAGAGGTGAGCAGCACATCAAGTAAACACCTTTTTGGCAGATGGCCTTGCCTGCCTGGAAAGCTGAATGGATGGCTGGTGACTGAAACAGACACTATAATGAGGAGAGCAGCAGAATCCACCACAGGTAGGAGTTTTGCCTACTGCAGCACTCCTTGGGGTGAATTTCTACAGAACAGGCATGATTTGCTGGAACAAGAGTTTGGATGGGGACGAATCCCTGTGGGTATCGTTGTAGTTCCTTCTCTGGAGGAGACAAAAGCCCAGCATAGCAAAGCCTTCACTGACACCAGCCCCAGTCTGGGGAAGACTTTCTTTCCTGTCACAGGGCAACAGGATGCACATCACCTTCGTGCCCAGTTGCTAGAAACGCTAAGCACCTCCCGCCCTCCCTTTCCCTCCCACCCTCCTTACCCCCCTCTCAGGCTGCTTTAAAAAATACCCTGGCCCAAGTCTGGTTAAGAAACAGCCCATTACTCCTGTAGAACAGCATGCTGGACCTCCCCAGGATACAGCCGCGGTATGAATACAGCACAACCAGAGGAGACCCTCAGCCTCAAGCCTGAGCTGCCTGCTCAAGGTCTCCCAGCACACCCATTCTGTCCCAGGCCAGAAGTGAGGGAAAAGCACCGTGTCCACCACCATGGCTGACAGCGTTTCTCTCCAGTGTGGTTTACAAGCAGCCTCTTGCCCTCTCTGCCTGTCTCTCCTCTGCGCAGCCCCTCAAAGTTCAGCCGCAAAACGCAGCCTCCCCCGGCCAGGCAGGGGAGGGGGATGTTTAGAAATTGCTCTTCACCCTTGACTCCTTGGTTCCAATGCAGAGTTCAGGTCGCAGCAGACTCACTTGTTTAAAGGGAGGGGGGTGGAAGGGAGGAAAGGAGGAGGAGATGTGACAGAAGACGCACGAACTTTCTGTTCTCAGGCAGAGCAAGAGCACCCTCTGCAGGTCCCTGCTCAGAGCACAGAGAGGCTGGGAGAAGGAGGGTGGGCTGCTTCCAGCCCGGTCCGTCTCAGGGAGAAGGGATGGAAAGAGACAAAGCACCAACTAAGCCTCAGGTCGCAGGTGTTTCCTGGCTCTTCGTGGCCACCAGACCCTTTGCAGTGCTCTAGACAGGTTAACCAGAGCAGCTTAGCCTGCCCAAGGCTCACGTAAGCTTGCAAGTGTCTCCACAGTCAGAGGACCTGTGGTTCCTGGGAGGGTGAAAGTCACTTTGGTGCTTTGCAGTTCTGATCTGAAAAGGCTTTAAGGGCTGAGATAACGCCAAGGCTGGTATGGCTCTCCAGTTGTTGCAGTGTTTCCAGACATAAGTGTTGGAGCACCACAAGGTTCTCCAAGGTGTTACCTGGTCTAATGGGAGGTGTCCCTGCCCACGGCAGGGGGATTGGAACTCAATGATCTTTAAGGTCCCTTCCAACTCTAACTATTGTATGATTCTATGATTCTAAGATGGGCTCTCCTACACCACGAGGATCAGAAAGAAACAGGGCTGTCTTGGATTTTATGAGACTTCACAAGAATGCAAAATGATGTTTCATTTATTTATTGGACTCTGGGTCCATTTTGTAATTAACTCAGGTTTTCCTTCCCTCTTGCAGAAGTTAGAAGTTTGTTCTCTCTCTCAGAAAAGGAAAGCACAGAGCCCCATCTTTCAAAAAACACATGAATCTCAAAGCTGCAACTTCATGGCAACAAACAAGAACTTTTAGTCTGAGGAATGAGGAACACAGCTATTAGTCTCCCCCTACCCTGTCCCATCTTCACTTATCAATATAATTTTGTATCCTGCTTACTTTAAAGATTAGGTGATTTTGTGGTGTTTTTTATCAAAAAATAAAAGCGCTTCCTCCATCTTCTATCTGACCTTAGAGACAGCGGGGAACATCTCTCCCTGCAGGTCCACAAAGAACCTCTATTGATTGTCACAAGAAAATATTGTGACAATTTCACAGCCAGTACCATCCTGGATATCCGCAATAGCACAAAGATATGAAGGGACCTATTGTGTTGCAAAATCCAGATCTCTGTCATGTCAGGCCACCAAATCATATCCTTTCTGTAAAATTATCAGCATCCATCATCTATTAATATCCTAGCTGTGATGAGGAAGTTAAAACTTTATGTGACCCTAGGGCAACCCTTTCTATGCCTTTCCTGAGAACAGGTGAGCATAGGGCACTTAATACAAAAGACTAGGGTGGAGTGTAGCCAATATAGGCTCAGGGAGACTAGAAAAGCCTATTTATTTTAGTGCTGGGGACAGGTGAGAGGTTTACTTAATTTAATATTTTAATTAAATTGCACTGTAAATATGGCAAATGACACTACAATGGAAAAGTAGCAGAAGACCTATTTCTTTGAAACCCTTCACAGGACAAGTGTCCAAGAAGCTGATGTTCAACCTCTTGATTCAACTCTTGCTTCTAGAGAAGGCTGAAAGTAAAACCTACAGAAAGCCAGAGAGCTTAAAAAATGGTCTCCTTGCCATGTATATTAATTGAAATTACTTGGTTTTCCTGGTGAATTCCAAGAATTAAACAATTAAAAAAAGACAAACAGTAGCTTTTGGCTTAGAATAAAATTGATGTTATTTTGGTTTTCAACAACAAAAGGAGGTAAAATGGCACTTTCCAAAACTCCACTCCTCGCTATGAAAGGACCAAAACTATTTTGCTATTGTTTTCAAGGACACTCATTCAGTCACTCAACACCTCTGTGATCAGCTACATGCCACTAGAGCATCAGAAAGAAGCCATGTTCCTTGTCAGCAAACACCAGCATCTTGTTGCACCTGGCGACTTGTGCAAAAGTCCCATAGAAGACAACAAGTTACTTGTGAAATTTCAGATCTATTTCAAAGGGGCAGGCAGGCTAATGAAAGAATGACCAGGAAACCCATTCTGTGGCTTTCCAGAGCTAAGATCCCATTTTTCTCTCTTTTTGTAATAGACATTTGCAAATGGAACGATTGTCACTGGACTTTTCTTCAGCAGAAATAAAAGCTAAATTTTGCTGAGAGATGGGGCCCATTTGGCTTCTTTGGAGATCTGAACCACATTATAATATCTAGAAATGACACAGCTGCACCCAGGGACTCCAAAGCTTCTAAGTTCTGGAAGCAGACCCAGCTCACGAGTTGGCTGACCCAAAGCTATGTCCAAAATTATGAACAACCCTCACTTCCTCCAAGCTGAAAGGATAGGTTGACTTGAAAGTGGACCCAATTTTTTAGGTCCCGTGGTCTCCTGCATATCAGCTACCCCTAACTGCTGACATATCTCTTCTCTCCCTGGTGCAGAACCTCTGGATCTCAGGATGTGCTGAAAGACCCATGTGGCTCCTTTTACTCCTCTCCTCTACAGATGCATTTTGCCTTTGGTCTTGGAAAGATGGATCATGCTCCCTGCAGAACAGTTGCACTTAAAAGATACTCCTGTGGTAGTGCTGTGATACAGGGATGCATCTGCAGAACATGGCAACCTTTCTACATCCTCTTGAGGCCAAGAGCTTCACCACCACTTGGCCTGCCATCCTGCAGATATCCTTGCTCCTCTCCCACAACAGTCCCCAGAAATGCAGAATTCAAGAATGCAGAGAAGGTAACCTGAAAACAGTCTTCTGCTTGCTCAGGCTAAAGCACCAGTTTTCCTGAAGGGACACGATGCCTTGTGCTGCCTGGAAAGATGAAAGGCTGCTACCGTTTGGGTGCTATGAGAAAAGCATCCTTAGATTTTTCAGTGCTACAGAGAGTCTGGAGCTGTTTTGTTTGAGCCAGGTTCATAGGTGTGCTTGCTCATCTCTTGCACACACAGCTAACTCCTCAGCCCTAGTTAGTTTTCTACGCAACTTACCCTTTAAGCAGGTGCTGTAGTCAAAGCCCAGGCCAGACAAAGCCTCTCATCCCAACAGGGAGCATCCCAGACAATCCAAGCAGAGAAAAGTGACCCTCAAACCACAGGGATCTGACTTTTCTTTTGATTTAAATTCTGTGTTCTTTTTGTATACTGCCTCATTTTGCATTTCAAAAGCCAAGTCGTACCCTTTATTCCTATAGGTAATTAGCTGGGGAAACGCCAATATGCACCAGAGTCTTTTTCAAGGCCCATGAGGAGTTACAATATTCCCGATCAAGCTCTCTGTACCTCCTTATTAAAGTCAAAGGCATCCTCAGCAGCTGACATTGAACACTTCATAGAGTAAGATCTTCTTGATGTGTGTTTTAAATTCTTAAACTGGGGCTCATGCATTGATGATGCTCTACCCACAGTTAGGTGGAGGAGCACTTTCAAGGAAAGCCATAAAATGCCAAAAACACCATCCCCTAGTGGAGGTGTGACAGCAGTCCTGAATGCTTACCCACAAAATGTCATCTGCAAACACCAAGCATCCTTCATTTGAATTTCAACACATGCCTTTAAAGAGACATGAGATTACTGTGCTGCCTGTGTGGACTCAGTAATCTCTGGGGTCACACTCATTTAAAATCATGATTTAAAGTCACGAGTGGCTATAGCTAAATCGAGGCCACATGAGCCTCATTTGCATTTGCAAGAGGGGATTGTAAATTGAAGAGAAATAGACCCCTTCCAAAGGTAAAATATGAGATTGCACCCACATTTAGGCTATGCTTAATTGACAAGGATAGTTAGGCATAATTATCCTCAATTTCCAAAAGAGGGGAAAAAAACATGGAGGTTAAGTTTTTTGCCCAAGGGCACTTTATGTTACATAGTGTTTCAAAGACCAGAATTTTGAGTTTGGACTCTAAAGCACTGGTTTCAAAACTGGGATTTGAATGGTTTTCCAGGCAAGCATCTTTGTCAAACCAAAGAATGTCACAGCCCAGAAAACCAACCCAGTCTTTTTCACCCCCGAACAACACTACAACGCTTTGGGCCAACCAGATCTTGTCTGAGATGTCTAATGTTGGGCACAATTGAACATCTAGCATAGCTGAGCCACTACTACAAGTGTAGCAACAAAGAGTTAGTAAAGTCTCTGTTTGTTCCCCATTTTATGCAATTCTGATAGCTTCACAGCAATTAGTTGAGCAATTAGTCATGCATTTTGCATGCACAATTGCACATCTATACTGTCTGAGAATCTGGTTCCAGGCTAATGCTTGCCAACAGCATCGAGCCATCAGTATTTAAGCAGGATGCAATATGGCCCATATTCGAATGATACGTCTCACTTCTATATGGATGGTTTCTTTTAAATGTCCCTATCCAAACAGTAGCGTTGTCAGCTCCCTGCAGCCCTCACTGTCCGAGAGCTAATGTGTCTTCTGGTCACCCAAGGCAAGAGACCTCTCTCTCACTCTTACATGCCTCAAAATTTTGCTCTAATTTACTTAATCAAACTGGTGATGGGCTTGGATACAATTTCTTCAGTCTGAAGACCCTCCTGTCATGGCCACATGCTCCTCATTTTGCATGACATTTTTGCTTGCACAAACAATCCTTTGTACGTGCAAAAGCCCACATTTGTGCTTGCCAGTCAAGCAAGCAATTGTCTGCTTAGCCTGCCTTTGTGCCTGCAAAAATTCTAGGGCAAATGCAAATGCTGGACAGAAGAGCCTTTAGGACTCCCAATTTTCTTACCAACCAAAGCCAGGCACAACTCTAACTCTCACCATCCTTATCATGGTGAATGCAACCGGATACCCATCCATCCTGGCACAATGGCTGGAGTTCCCGTCCTGTCCAAGCTGATGATTGGAAGTCACTCTGATTTCTGAGAGATACCTGAATTTCCCGTCTGTGGGTTTTTCCAAGTCTCCCCTTAGCAGAAACGATGTTCTTCAGCTCCATGTGCTCTGCCACTCGCAGTAGCAGGGGCAGCCACATGACCCAAAGTAATTAAGGCACCGAGCGCTTCGGCCGGCTTGCTCTTGCATTCTGTTTGGTCACAAAAGAGCAGTCATGGGCCGTTTCAACCAAAAACAGACCTGAACACAGAGACTTCATTGTCCTGAGGCCAGAAGAGATGGCTGCTGGGAAGAATTTGAAAGGCATAGGTTTTGGTATATATGTTGCTTTTCCATGAAACTATATACACTTTTGCAAATTATAAGCTGTTTCCTGTCTATGTTCCAGCACTTTGGGCTCAAATTAAAATCTCCTTAAAATCATACCAGCAGGAGGGGGAAGAAGGAGGAGGTGTTTGCTGGAGTTCTTGAGCAAATGGGAGGAATTTAAGGTCTTGTCCTCTCTAATTCCTCCCCTATAAAGGAACGTACTTCACCAGGTTGCCACATACTGAAATAAACTTGGCAGCGGTGAGAGAAGCAATGTTTTCCTCCAGGTTTTAATGCTTTTGGCTTGGACTGCGTTCTCCTTGCTTCTTCCTATTGCATTCTCCTGCCTTTCCATCCAGGTGCCACTTAGCAAACTGGCAGTTTTGCCCAGGGACACAGCAATAAAAGAAACTGTTCCACAAGGCTGTGATGTTTTCCTTCCCTTTGCCACTGATGACCAGCAGGCCTCCAGGCAAGAGGCATTGGCCAAGGGATAGGTAATGTTTTATATGCCCCTTGCATGGAGCTTGCTTGCATACCAATTACAGCCTGGCGTGCCTCTGTCCCCCCGAGGGCTGAGAACATCTGGAAGCATTCACAGTCCAAGCACAATCTGGGCCAAGTCCCAAATTGGAGGGAAAACAAACCAGGGAGCCCGGGAAGTCAGCAGAGTGAGGTTCACTGAGGCACACCGGGGACCTGCCCCTGACGTCTCTGCTCCTTTCTCTGACGTGTGATGGGAGTACTATGGGGTAAAGGTATCCACCTGTCTGCTGACTCCCCATGCTGTGCCTTTTTGCCATCTCCAGGCATCCCCTCATCAGTGCAAATGATCTGTCTCACGAGCTGCTTTCCTTCTGTCCTCAGGAAGGACTCGGTGTCCCAGTCTCAAACTCAATATTTGCACATTTCAAACCTCAATCTTTTCCGGCCTCCTGAAACTAGTGTCCTGTTTCCCTGGATCGGGTTTTCCAGTGCATTCTGAGTACCTTGAGAGGGCACAAAGCCCCACTGAGATGCAGACAGGCACTTCAGCTCCCAGGAGAGGGCTGTTGTCTCTTATACCAGTGCTCAGCCATAGCCTATCTTCAGGCACCTCTTTCAGCCAGTGGAAAGAGCTCAGCACCTGCCAGAGGACAATTCAGGCTATGCACTTTGCTCACTGACCTGAGGTTGGTGTGGAGCCCTGAGGAACGCGTCTGTCTTTGCTGGCATTGCTCTGGAGGAAGGAACACCAGCTTCCTAAAATGGCACTGCTACAGTGACTGCAGTGTTGTGCAGATGTAGAGTGCTTGGTGCCAGCGCAGAGCTCAGTGTAAGGTAACTCACCCTACTTCTGAGCTGGGTTTTCAAGGTCATGTTCAGTTCCGTGTTGGCCTGGCTAGACCAATACTGCGTTCTAGACATCTGTTTTAGAAGCTGAAAGTCAAGCACATGGGAAAAGCAAAGAGAATGGTTTGGTGTAGTAGAAAATAAGAACTGGCCCTCACGTTTTCTTCCTCATAGCTGTGTTCATAATGAAAGATAATGCCATACCAGAGTTAGCTGTGGACCAAATATGTGCATGATTTATAGCTCAACATGATAACTCACTTCTAATTTCCATCCAATATTAGAGAGAGTAGGAAAAGTCTTCCTACTTGTATTCTTGGTGGAGAAAAGTGAAAAAAACAAGGTGGAGAAAGCTTTCAGTCTATTTTCTTTGGCTTCTGCTCCATTCCACACAAACATGAAGACAAAAAGATAAAGACAGGAAGTAGGCAGTTAGAATGTTGGCTTGCTACTCTAACTGGAGCTTCAGAGTCCTACAAGGCAGGCAGCACAACTGTGATGTTTTTTCTCCCAACCTCAGATTTCTTGATTAAGTTCAACTGCAACAGGCCATTCCTTTATTTGCAGATGGCTCATAGTGAATTACATTTCAGAGGAACAGCAGCAGGATCTATGTCCTCCCAACTTAGGGTAGGGAGAGGAGATTGATTTTGCAGTGCCTGATGCCTACAGCTCATGGTTCCACAGGACACTGGCCTTGATAAGTCCAAATCATGAGTAAGATCCTTGGCTCTTCAACACGATGGGAACAGCAATCTGTGTCCGAGGGGGACAGGGGTGTCTCAGCCAACTCTGTTTGACCTGTAGTGGTTTACCCTCCTTGCATACTCCTGTTTGCACCTGAATATTGTTCCTTTCTCTTTTGACATAGCTGCAACTTTGAAGGCAGAGTGGATGATTGCTATTCCAAATAGTTCCCGGGACAGCACCAGGGAAAGAAAGAGGCAATCTTGTGGGGAGACCATGGTGAAGGAAGAGCTGCAGAAGTTCTTCCGCCAGAATGCAAGTAGCCTGGTAGACAAGGACATGTTCTAATTTCAGACAATATAAATCAGGAATCAGGAATCAATTGTGGCTTAATGTTTTATGTGGAGAATTCCATAGCAGCAGATAGACTTCTAGTCTGGAAGACCAAGTCAAACCCATTTATGTGATGAACATCACAAGCAGGTACAAACCTCGCAAGAACAGCATCTCCCTTCCTGTGCTCTCAGCTTACTTCAGTTCTGCTGCTAAGGCCAAGCAATGCTGAGAACAAATAAATTCCTTCATTTTTGCCAACTTCAGCTGGAAGGCCCAGAGGTCTGAACTCAACTAAATAAGCCAATTTTTCTAAAGCTGAATTTTATAAAGGAGGAAAAATAATACAGAAAGCATAATAATACAGAAAGCATACTGTCACTCCTCCATGCCCTTGGTGGGCCTGCCGCACAGGGATGGAGGGTCAATGTGCAGAGCTCAGAGGATGATCTTTCCTACTGATGAGCAAAAAAATCGCCCTAGGAGGATTATGTCTGTAAACATGCACGCACCCTGGTCCCAGCCTCCACCCTGAAGGCAAAAGGACATTGTAGCCTGCAGTGGACAATTTCCAGATCTACCCAGCCTCCAGCTGCTCTTGGGGCCACCTTAATGATGTGCTCGACATGTCCACTATCAGCTCCTTGGAATGTGGTGTGCAGGTTCTCTTGCTTTGGGTCTCATCTAAACCTGGTGCATTAGTTAGTCCCAAAAGAGTTAATAGTTCTTCTATGGTATTGTGTATTTTTTCCACATGCAAAGCAAAACACAAAAGCCTGTGTTGAGAGGTCTGTTGCCAACAGGTATATTTTGTCTCTCATGAGGATGCTCAGGAAAAGTACTGACAAGGCAGATTTTTGCCTAATGAGGGAAAGAAAGCGATGGAGAAAAAAAAAGACATGGGGAATCCCCTTCCATTATACTTCCATCATATTTTCACTGCAGCAAATGAGACAGGGTAACTTTTGGTGTACAAGCTTTGGTATTTTTCTAATCAAGACGTTTAAGTGATCTCTGAAACTACTGCAGGCAGGGCTTTTCTTTGGTCTTTTGGCAACATTCCATGTGCTGACCTCTAATCCTACAGAAACAGAGGGCTTTGAGGGTGCACTTAAATTTGACTATGCCTTTCTTCCCATTTGCTGAGAGCTCCAGGGTAAAGCCTGGATCATGAACACCCTGTGAATGCTAGAGAAGGAGGGACCTCTAGATGTTCCAGTGGAGGTTGAAGACAAGAGAGATTTAAGCTGATTAGACATGTTCCACATCCCTAATCATGCTAGGACTCTGGATGCCTACCATCAGCCAGGACAGAACTGATTGATGTTGCATCAGACTGCCTAAGCTCTGCTTGCGGCCAAGGAAATAAGCATCTCCAGAGATCAGTTTATCCAACCTTCCTTGCTTCATTGCTGAAAGGTGATGAATCCTTCCAGTCTAAACACTTTATTATCAATGAATTGATCACAACCACTGTTATGCTAAGTATCACGTGTATGTATACCTCCATATACTCTTAATTCTGGGTCAAAAAAACAAGCGAGTAAAATAGCAGTGGATGCAAATATTGATTGATTTTATTCCTGATTCCACAGAGTGGCAAGACTCCTTTAATGCAGCTCCTTTTCCTTAGGGAAGAGGAGCACAACTTGAACATATCAAGTTCCAACCCGCAAGGAGAGTTTATGAGCCGGCCGTAAGAGCCTGAAATGTGACTCCAAGATGTGTCTTTGAGAATACCGCCACTGAAAGCCCCTCAACTGAAAATCTTTCATACAAAAACCTTCGCTGGAGCAGCCAAAGGAGAATGCTGGTGTCTGAGTGCAGACTGAGGAATCAGCAAATTCATTTGAAATTCAGATGCCAGCACTAAGACGCATATGGAAATAGGCCCTACCCCTTCTAATCTAGATGATCATGGGGATCGGGTTCCTTGCAGGACCCAGGCCTCAGACAGACAGGGGATTTAGGCAATGGATGACCTTGAAAATGCTGCAGCATAAATCACTATGCAAACCCAGGAGGGTGGGTCTGTTTTCCCCATATAAATATTTAAAGAACACTCATTTTTTCTAAGTGATAGATGACAAGCAGGTGGCCTGAAAACTGGAAATATTTTTGCCATTTGTTCAGGGAGCTTTCTACACAGGTTTTGCATTTACTTCTTTATCTATTTATTTATTTATTGGTGGTTTGCCATGTTATTCTCCCAGGCCAGGAGTTGGTTTTGGAAACTTTCCTGGAGAACGGCGCTCCTGCTCTGGAATTGCTTTCTAAGCCTGGTTTTGATTTTAAGCAAGCAAGATCTGATTTCCCTGCTTTGCTCCAAGCTACCTTGTGGACCATCCTATGGGCCAGACCCTCAGCACTCACTCCATGGTCAGGACTTTGCTGATTTCATTAGCACATGAGTACAGCCAGGTCTGATCAGCCCAAAGGGCCCAATATCTTTTCTTTGATGTCAGGCAGTAACAGGTGCCCAGTGAAGAATATAAGGGCCAGGCAAGTGCACAGTGGTGCTTCCCTGGAGCATTCTTCCCACCCTCCAATGATCAAAGACAGTAGCTCTATGCTCAAAAGCCCTTTATTTATCCAGTTCGTTTTTGAACCCATGCCAAGTTTAGCCTTCATAGTCTCCTGTGGCAAGGAGATCCTTTGGTTAACCTTTGAGACTTTTGGGGGTTTATATTTATTTGCTCGTTTGCTTCCTTCATACTTTTCCTGCCTTGGCCACCTTGTTTCCCAGCTGGAGAGTTCTAGTCCGCTTATTTTTCTTATGAAAGCCCTTTCCCTGCTTCTGCCCATCTCTGTCAAAGGAGAATGAGACATAGGTATGAAATCCATCAGCAAGTCCCACCTCCTGATGGGTCTGGAAAGTGAGGCAAGGCTGTTAGCACTTCTCCTGTGGCAGAGCTTGTATCTATATATACACAACACGTCTCTCTCTAGCACAAATATATCTATAAAGGAGGTCTCTACCTCACTGTTTCTACAAGTAAATAGGAACTGGAAGGAACAAGGCAAGACACAAATTATAAAGCAGAGGGCAAAATATTTTCTCAGATAACCTGGTGACTTCAAAGTCCATATGCAGGGCAGGATAACAAAACACAATTAAGATATGTTATCCGAACATTAAGGGAGCCATCCAGCAAGGCCATTTCCTAGATCAAAGCAGGGTTTTGACTGGGTAGGTGAACAGCACTGTGTCCATGGGATGAAGTGGTGCTGGAAGAGAGCCTTGAGAGACACTGGCAGGGAGAGAGCAGTTCATGAGCCTCAGCCAGCCCTAGTTTATTTCTTCCCCTTCCTTGTTAGTATGAATAATAATGAGATAACATGAGGGGGGTTGCTGGTGAGGCTGGTGGCAGGACTCCTGAGTCCTGAAGGAGGTTGTATGCAATTACCTGAATGAGTTAAGACCGAAGCCAGAGATAACAAGTACAAATAAATAAGCAGCGATGAGATCAGGCTGACGTCATTCACCCCAGGCAGATTTTGGACCTCTCTCCAGGTGGAAGTTTTTCTAACCAGAGCAGTGGAAATAGGAAATTAAAAACAAGCCTCTGAACCATGAATTTCACCATTGAGTGCTAACACAAATCTCTCCCCAAATCCAAGGAGGAGGCCAAGTGGGGGAGAAAAGATCAGGTTCCCATTTATCTCAGATCTATCTCCCGGTCCTCAGCAGTGCTTTGACATGGTTGAGTGACTTCCGATGAGTCACTTCCCTTCAGCCTACCCTTACAATCTTCCTGCACCTTGTGTAGTTAGATGTGAGGCTCATGGAGGTAAGACACAATCCCCTCTTCAGCAGTCAGACCTAACAGTCCTGACATTTGCCAAGGCTCCAGCAATTGTGCTAGCAATTTTTTGGAAGTGTTAAGCACCACTTGACAGCAACAGGAGTCAGAGAGACTCAACAAGCTTTCAAAACAAAGCCAGAAGAGAAAATTGAGCTACTGCTGTCTTTTCTTTTTCCTTTTTCAGTGGGAGAAGGTGTACTGAGAGTGAAGCTGCTGACTGATCTCCCAGTGACTAACAGGCAACAAGTCAGTGAAGCCATTGGCCAGGGATGCACAAGGGCTGTTTCCTTCTTTTATCTCACCAGGCATATTTATAGATTTGCAGAACGCTCTCTACAGTTTGAAAATGACTGCCTCATACAGCTCTCTCCATCTTTAAGATTTTTATGCTGTGGAGCCAATCCAGCGTCTAGACCAATAATGATAGCCCACATCTCAGCCAAGCCTTTTCTTAATTGTCCACAGAGCTGGCGAGGAAATATAAACATTCAGACAAACGGTGACATTACTAAAAAGGCTTTGACCAGCTGGCATCTTTCCCTCCCAGTCCTGGGGCAGCTTCTTACTGTATATTTCCTAGAGCTCAATCCAGTCTGGTCTTAAAATAGCTCAAATGATGGTGGTTCCCTGAAAAAGAGATAATTTCTGCAGAAAATGGAGACTTGCCTGCTGATTCTGTCCCTTGGGGTAAAGCTTTGTTACTCCTTTACTCACCCTCAGAGCTCTCTGCTCTTCTTTTGATGCAGTGCAGTAGGGACAGGTTTTTGGGGTGTTTGTTGAGAAGGCACAGCCTCCTCTCTTCCCCATCCTTCTCCCACATTGATGAAGGCACATCTCACACTTTGAAGTATCAGAGCCATGGGGTGTCACAGTGTCAGCTGCACATGCCCCTAGCCCCATTTAGGGTCTATAGGTACTGCCATGGTGAAAAATAACTGTCTCAACAGATGGTAGTTTGTACTGGAGAAAACTTGGCATATGTCTATACCACCTCTTTCTTAAGTTGTATTCTCTTCTGGACCCTCGACATTTCTAGAATAAAGTTATGTCCTTTTTCATAGCACAGTTTTCTGTCATGTCTCTACCCAGCCAACTGTCATGCAATTTGATGATATTCTCCTAATTCTTTCACAGTTTCTCCAGCTCACTTCCAGATTTTTTGATTGCCTGTCCCCCTACTTTGACTATGTACCTTTGCCAAAAGCACACCAAAGGCTAAGTGTTGCGATCCAGGTCTGGCTGTACCAGCAGCCCTGACAAACCCTTCCCTAAATTTCTCCAAGACTGAGATGCTCATAGAGATCATCATGAAACCTTGACATCATATGGCCTTGTGCCCTTGTGTCCATCTCTCCATATCCACCTATTGTGTCTTGCTTGTGGTTATAAACTCACTGGTATGGGATATTACTCTTAATTTGGGGATTTAAATAGCATGAGGCAAAGGAGAGGAGTGGGGAAAGGAATGAATCAAGTTTTTTAAGGTCTTCTCCAGGTCAATAATTATTAAAAAGAAGAACTTGCAAAGTGCCCATCTCTCTTACACTTACACCTCACCAGCCCAGACCTCATGCACCCCATCCCAGCAGAGACTAAACTTCATTTCAAGTCCATCTCAAGCTATACTTTGTGACATTACATGGGAGTTAAGTACTGAGCAGGCTTTAAGCAAACTCTGGGCAAAGAGGGAAGTTTCGCCACAAAAGCATTATCAGAGATCGCTGACTCAGCTGCTGCAGCACCTCATTTTCAATTGCACAAAAGCTGCAGGATCCAGACTCCAATGTCGGGAGGCCAGGGGCTTTGGGATTTTGGTTGAGGCCTATGTCCCCTTACAAATTACCCACTG
The DNA here is from genome assembly GCA_013398155.1 of Pedionomus torquatus. Lineage (NCBI taxonomy): Eukaryota > Metazoa > Chordata > Aves > Charadriiformes > Pedionomidae > Pedionomus > Pedionomus torquatus. The sequence continues at coordinate 36,364 of VZRU01014321.1, forward strand.
AAGACACAAGCGAAGCTGTGGGCTGTCTTGTAATATGAGGCATTTTACTGCAGCTGGGTTGGGGTTTTAAAATAACATGATACCATGCAATGAGTAGTTGAGGAACGGAGCTAGAGAGAGTGCCACTCCAAGCCTTGCCCACCGGGAGCCAGTGGCAGAGCCAGGAAATAAACCCACAGCTCCTGAGAGGCAGACTAGCGGCTGAGCCACAGGATCATTCCTCTCTCCCTCTTGCAATCACAGCAATTGCCCCACCCGAGACCCTGCAAGCTCCCGGCATGTTGGGACCTCGCAGGCAGAGCAGGCTTCTGGAACATCCCCACCAGAAAGACTGAAGTGATGCTAGGGCTTGAACCCATGGTATAGAAAGGGATGTCTCTACTACCCAAGACATAACCCCTCTGCACCTCTGTGCCGTGCTTGCTGGCAGGGCCCAAGGAATCCTGGAAAGCTGCAGTTGCTTCCATCTTCCCAGTAGTCAGCTTCCTTTCTTAGATACAAGAAACCAGGGAGTTTGGGTTCCTCTATCCTGTACAAAGATTCTCCCCACACCAATAAAAAACACAACCAACCCGTTTCATTTGCATGTTCAACATATCAGCCCTGCACACTATCATGTTGTCAGTGTCATGGAGTAAGACCGTGCAAGTTGAAATGCATGGTACCCTGGATAGGAAAGCATCAAGCTGGGCAAGATTATCAAAAAGATAATTTTTGCCAGTGGTCACCATGAGTTCTCTTTGGTTCTTGACAATCCCATGGAAACACTCAGGTGCTAGGTCAGAGCAATGCCAAGTGCTCACTCTGCAGCTGAACTCAGGGGGAGGTGGGCGCCAACTGAGCACCAGTGGGCAATGTCCACTGTGCGCTATGTCACCCAGGGACCTCACAGGAAACAAACAAAACAAAGAAAAAACATTCCACTATGTCCAAATGAATGTTGCCCAAGAAGCCTGCTTTCAGGTACTTCTGGTCCAACCTTGAGTTAGCAAGCAGAACACGCTACTCACTTCATTTTTATTTAGTATAATATCAGCACAGTTCCTTCATGCCTCTGGTACTCAAAGGATTGTGTCAGCTCTTCTAACCACATCATTGTGCTAGGAATGTGTATTCAGCTGGACATTTACCATAAACCCTATGTCTTTTGCATAGTCACCATCTTTGGGAGAACAGCTTTTCCTTTTTCCCAATTTGCCTTTCCTTTTTGTTCATATATATATGCATGTGGCCCTGTTAAAACCCACTTTCATGTACAACCAACTATCACTGTTCAGCTGGTTATTAGCAGCCAAGGGGTTGAGCCAGATGGACACATCACTGCAAACTTGTGGTAATGACAACATTGCCCTGGCACACAAATTATGGGGTTTCACATCTCTGCTTCAACATTCCCTAGAAGTCTAGGTCTTCCAGATTGCAACCTGGTACTCTAGGTTAGTAGGGGCATTGATACTACAGAAACAAAATAGATGGGCAGATAGATGGTTGGAGACTTGCCAGGCCAACAAAAATAGCTGAGCAATGCTACAACTTAAGCCTAGAATGGATAACTTCTAAATTCTGCACAAACTATTGTATTCCCAGGCAAGTGTTCTGGGACCAGGCAGATGCAGCTTAATGCTGGAACTTTCCTAATAAACCCTAACAGACCTATCCTGGGTGTGTATTGCTCCCACAACAAGCACATCCCCAAGATGGCAGGTCCACCTGTGAACTGGATACTGAGGCCTGCATCCAAGTTTTGGGTTGCCTGTTAGTCAACCTTGAACAAAAACAGAGAAAGCAAACAGGAAATATAGCCCCCTCTCTCGTGTTGACAATGCTCTTTATCTTGGATAAAGATGTCAAGACTTCCCAGCTCCATAAATCCTTTCCATTTGTAAGAACACAAGGAAAACAGCATATATTAAGCAGACAATAAACTGCTCTAGGCATTGATTCCACACAAAATTTCTCACATTTGGAGCATGACATCAATTTGGCTCAGTGGTCACATGAATTCCCAGGCCAGCATCTCTCCTCTCCTTCTAGCTTCCTGGGGTATTGCTTACACACAGCCTCACATGTCCCCAATCCCCAAAAGATGGCAGAGGAAGCCAGAACAAGGGCAGGGAAGTTTCTTCTCTGAGGCAGCTCCAGAAGTGTGATGCAGAATTGGCAAGTCCATCTTCAAGGAGCGGAAAGAGGAAAGAAGATAATTGCTTTTGGACAAACCCTGTGTAGCTGTTCTTTGTTTGCCATCTGTTGCTCAGCCTACCTGGACTAGCCAGGACATTCCTGTGGAAAGGTTTCATTATCTGTTTGCATACACCATGTGCTGCAATCCCGGATCATGGATCATCTGGTTCTGGTGACACAAGACTGAAGTTTAGCAGGTCCATTCCTCACTGCGCCACAAACCATTTTGGGGAATGTAAATAAATCCCATTTCCACTTGCAAACTGTAGATAATATTTCTTTTCCAATCTTCTTTGCCGATTAAATTTATAAACCCTTATGGCCAGAACTATGTCCATAGAGTAGTCCACACCATGTTGCCCAATTTCACATGAGAGGTATCATCCCCACCACCTCTGACACCTGCTCAGTCAGAGCAATAAGGCACCTTTCTGTTCATGGTTTGGCAGGAAGCCTTTGCCACAAGCATGAAACAAAATTTGAACTCACAGTCCTGGGCCTGCAGCAAAATATTTGAGTTGCTTTGGAATCTCATACCAGCTGGAAATAGCAAATTATAAACAAGGCAAAAAGAACAATGTCTGCTCTAGTCTGTCTACATGCTTGGAAAAATGTAACCCACAGGTCTTCAACAAGTGCGGCTCCCTCTCAAGTAGCAATGATGCAGGCTGTGGGTAGCTCTGAATCCACCAGAGCTCTTGAAGAAATGCTATGGTAAGAAGCAAAGTGGGCCAGTCATCCCTAGAGCCAACAGCAGGAAATTAAATTTGACACCTTTCTGGATATAAAATGCAAATTTTTAATACCATACCCTCACTTTTGGAATAACTTCATTGGAATGGCAGTAGATTTTCCATCATCTGAAATCTACAGAGCAAGACTGGGCCCGTATTCAGATGACCTATCCATGATGCCTCATTTAATCATTAAGCATGTTTTGCACTTAAACAAAAATAAAATAAAAAAAAGGACATTTCTGTCTGAAGCTACGAGATCCTTGATCCTTGGATCCCAATGGATCCCTATGCAGTCAGTGAAGAGAGATAGTCATGACAATGAAGTTAGCTTCCAGAATTGTTGGCCAACGGTTGTTTGCATCTGTCTTTCTCCATGATAGGCTTTGGCTTCACCTCAAACAGGTGGATTCAACACAGAGCTGTCAGAGAAAATTCTCTGACAGGGTTTGGCTAGTCTGTCATGCCAGGATTCATCTTCATAATTGTCTTTTCCGACCTTGCTGCTCAGGGACCACCACACAGAAAGCCTTCAGGAAGAGCTGAGGAATGCCATAAAGATTTTCAGCTAGAGAAAATAACCATCAGCTAAATGTCAGTCTGTTTGAGGACCTTCTGTTGGGGCCAGAGATTTGGTTTTTTAGTTAGCTAAGAAATTATGATAGGTAAAGGGAGAAAATCTGATCAGTCACTTCCTCCTTCTGCAGGATGATAGTATCCAACAGCTCCCTGATCTGTCCCCATTGGAGATCATCCCTCTACTCCATCTTTCCATCATGGATGAGCACCATAATAGGAGTAACATAATCACCATCTGTCTTGAGCAAAGAAAGAGTTAAGCAGGGCCAAGATCGCCTTGTAAACAGACTGAAAGTGTAACCTTTGCTTATAAATCATGTGTTCAGCCCTAGAACATGCCTTTAATCCTGTAATTACATTCAGAACTTGCTGTTTCAGTCAAGGAAATACGAGCTACTCTCCAAATGGCACTGGGGCTGACCTTAAATGATACATAAGCTCCCCAAAATGGCCACAGAGCCCCGCGGCTTCCAGCATCCTGTTCCCGGGTGGTGGGGCAGGGAGGAGCACCCATCAGGCAGTGTCACGCTGGGTTTTGTGAAACTTGCCTGCAGGGACCCTGCCTCCAGCCAGCAGTTCCCTGAGAGAGAAAAACTGTCCTTGGGCACCAGGCTGGCTTTGCATCTGTGGCTGATGGGAGTCCAGATGCTCTGTGGCTTCAGAGTGGCAGGACTGGAAATTAATAGAAATGGGCCACAATTGCTAAGCTCAGTGCATACTGATGTTGGCAGTAGGGTGAGGGGACAGGCATTACTGCTGGAACATGTCATCCCCTCTTTTGTAGCTCTCCTCCTTTTGTGGGACAGCCTGTCCTCGTGATCCCTGGGGAAGAAAGCAATGGTCAAGAACACAGTGAAGGCAACCAAGCAGCTCCTTTTCTGATCCCAGCTCTGCTTCTGCACCAGCCTCTCCCTGGGAGCAGACACATACCCCTCTCTGATAACTGTATGGCTGCAGCAGGCAACACAGCTCATAAGACCATCCTTAGGATGGCCCCCAGCCGGGATCCTGCCTATACCTCTCAACTCTTATTCACAAATGAAAATCTGGGAACTTAAGAGGTTTCCTGTGCAATAGCAATGTGCAGGCTGCAGACCAGGAGTATTCCCGGGAGGAAGACTGGATACAGCCCCCTCTTCTCCAGAGGGAAAATAGCTCAGCTGCACAAATACATACTGTACCATTTGTCTGCAGGGCTCACATTCATTCCTCAGCCCATTTCAGTATCCATACAGGCTCAGAAAAGGAGCTGGAGGAACTGCAGGATGTCTGCAACAAAGCAAGAACCTGAAGCTAGACCCAAGGCCCTTGAAAGTCATTTTCCCAGCCCAGTGTGCAGAGACACCTGTGGAGGGTGCTGCCCAGCATAGTGGGGTGGTCACCTGTCCTTGAGTAACTGTAAAACAATAACCACGCAACCAAGGCTTTAATTTATTCCCAGGGCATCTATATTATCTTCTCTTGGTTAACCCTGGTATTATTTTCACCCCCTCTCACCTACTGTCCATATTTGTTCCCTCTCAGAAAGAGTGCAATAGCAGATTCTTACATGTGCTTGGGAAGGTTTATCAGGTCTGATCAGGAACCTTCCACACACATTTTCTCCAGTAATTTCAGAGTTTTCTGTGAGTGGATCAGCAAGAAAAAAAAAAAAAAAAAAAANAGTATGACCCCTGGTTCCCAGCTGGTCTGCCCTGGCATAATTACTTGAGCTAAAACTTGTCGGAAGTTTAGCAGAGCTTTCTGTTTTCATTGGAAAGTGAAGCAGAGCTGCTTCTTCCTAGACACATTTTCTTCCTTAAGGTAGAACAATGTGCTCTTTCCAAGGCATCTCAAGGCATCATAGACAAATGCAGCACAGAGCTAGTATCTCCGAAGAGCGGCTGGCAAGATCCTGCAATAAGCAGATGTTCTGCCAGCACCTCATGAACTTCTGGACCTCTCTAAGTAGTAAACAGGGTTATCACATTGCAATGAACTCCCAAGATCTCTCTGGATTGGATTCGTTTTTCTGTCCCCTTCATGGGAGTGATCCAAGAGCTGGATGATTCATTAGCGGCAGCCGGCCAGATCATGCAGCAACAACACACCTCCTGGGCTTTTATGGGAGCAGTCATATGGTCCTCACTGCAGAAACACTGATGTGTTTCAGTTCACAGCTGCCTCACCGCTGTCCTTACTGAATCCTTACTTGGAAGATCCTGCCTTCCCCTAATATTTGCTTTGCTGAGCATCAAAGAGGCAGGGAAGGCCAAAAGCAAAGCTGGACCAGCAGGTCATGGTCTGTTGTTGGTGACATCAAACAACAGAGTGTCACTTTGCAAGCATGCATCTGTGGTTCCCCTTTAGATCACACATGTATCCTTCATACTGGACAAGAAATTAAAATATTCACACCCTTCTCCCACATACCTAGCACATCTCCATGGATGATGTAGTGGCCTGACCATCTATCTGAGGTCAGATGAACCCTGATACAGAGACTACCACTTTCTTATCTAGAGTCTGTAGGTAGTATGTGTTCCATTGTTTGCACCTAGTTGGGACACATCTCTTGGCCTAGATGGAAAACCAAGCTCCTGGGCCATTCTGCTTTGGAAATGTAATGAATTCAGTAAAGGCAGAGGGTAATAAACACAGTACAATTGTGGTCAGTGCAGTCCTGTTGAACTTACTGTTGAAGTGATACCTAGTTTTCAGACTTGCTGTTGAAAAATACTTACTGCAATTGAGCCAGTTCATACCAAATTATTGAGTCCTAACTTCTAACTCAGCAACTAGGAATTTATTCCCTTTCTCTTAGGAAGCCTTAATGTAGTAGTTCTGTAAGGATCCTGAATTTCTGCATGTGTGATAGTTGTCCACCTTTGCTCACAGTCAGGTAATTTCCTGCTTGAAAAAAAACTCCTTTGGCTTTTACAACACATCTCCCCAAATATGCTTTTATTTCCTCCTCCCTCTTATTGCAAAATGTTAGCACAGATACTAGTTCTGTGCCTTTTCAGCAACACATGACTGATAGCTTTTGAGGCTTGGCTCCCTCTCCGGGCAAGATTGCCTAGGACTGATCTGTCCCTCGGTGTGGAGGAGTCAGGATTACAGCTACACAGCCTTTTCAGAGTTACATCTCACTTTTTTTTCAGGCCAAAAGTATCCAGTCTTGCCTGAAGCACCAGAGATATCTTCCACCTTATGAACAGCATAAATGCCACCAAGTCTTACCATGTCTCTGTCATTCATTCTAAGCCCAAATTCCTGGTGACAGCAAGGCAGATCCAGTTCATTTAGGGAAAAGAAGAAAGAACAACGCCTTCTTTAGTGTAAGGTCTTCATCCTATTACTGCTGCTTCCACAGAATGCATTTGAACAGGTTAAACTGTCCTCCATTAGCACCCTGTGCTTCTGGGAGAATACCACAATACCACATTAATTTATATTGTCAGGCTGCAGTGGTATGGCAGGACAGTTTAAAGAACTGATTTACGTGACCAAATGGATGTGGTGTGGTCGAATCTGGCTTCAGAAATCACAGCTTTTCCACAAGACCTCCTCCTCCTCTTCCCCCTAGCTCTGCTGGGAGATTTCAGCATAGATAGCTCCAGGACGAGAGGAATTAGACCTCACATAATGGGATTTTTCTGCCATGCATTTTGGGGAAGGCTGAACCAAGGAAAAGGAGAGTTCAGACTACACTCACTGACTGGTGGACTGGAGCGGAAAATTGGCTGCAGAGCAAGAACTGTAGGATAATTCTCAATGGGATCCTTTCTAAGCGGGAAGGAAGTTACTTGTGGAATACCACAAGGGTTAGCACTGGGCCTGCACAGCTTTTAATTATTTATATTGTATAAATTATAGCTGGGGAGCACTTGGAGGGAAAAAAAAAAAGCCTTACCTGACAAGCCAACTCTTCCTCCTCCAAACCCAGCTTCCGCTCCTTTTCATGCCTACTCACTCCCTTTCAGGCCTCTACTCTTCACCATTGCCCACCGTTTTGTTTTGGGTTTTTTTCACTTTCCTTTGCTCTAAGATTGCATGACGTGATTCTGTGCTCTGACACAGTCTATACATACTGCACTCCACCAGTTCGTGAACTCAGCGGGAGGCAGAGTCAATATTGTGCTAGCATTTTGACTTTTAACTTGTTTATTTCCAGTCACTAGTGATGCATAACTCATTAGACCCTTGCTGTAGTAGGGGGTACCATGCCTTCTTATAACACAAGAATGTTTCTGTCCCAAAGAGCCAATGAGCCATGAGCCAGGTCTAGGCAGGAACCTCACACTGTAGCCGATCCCTAGATCCCAAGTACTTCCCTAGTTATGCCCTCGCACGACACAGTCCAGACTGTATTCCTTCCAGGACACAGGCATGGGCAGACAAGTTCAGAGGGGCTGGGACTTGGATTTAGCTATTGGAAAGCTGTATCCACCTAAGAGGTGGTCCAAGGGTGTGCAGAATGACATTTCCATCACTTTCAAGGGCTGTTTTTATTTCCAGTCCTGCTGAAACAGAGGTTTAGGTCTTGATCTTTATTTAAAAGAATTTTATTTTAATTTAATTGAAAGATTCTTTAATTAAAAGAACAAGTGATTTGAAACAGACCCTTTGCTTTGTAGAGACAGGACCCAATATTTTCTCTAGTGTAGTCCCACTTCAATGGTTCAGCTGGCTGCAGAGGTTCAGGGCTGAACATGAGCCACCTGCAGAGTCTGATTTCTAGCTTATGCTCTTTTATTTCTTAACTGAGGCAATATGACTATTCAGTGAGCAAACCAACTCAATCTGCAGTTTCACAGGGTGAACACGCAATTGGGAGGAAAAGTCAAGAGTGACTATGAATTTTGCAGTGAAAAGCAATCATATGAGCACTCATCTGACTCATCGTGCATTTTCCCAGCAAGGCTTGATTTTATTTTTTTTAAGGACTGAACTAAAGACACATGAGAATAAGATACACAGCTTCGATCTGGGGGCTCATGAACTGCTTTCTTCACATACCACTAAAGAAATAAACATTCAGCCTGGAAGTAATTCCATCAGCTCCTACACAGTCACACCAAGTCTGAATCTGATTCACAGAACAGAAGAAAACAAACAAACAAACTCCAAGAAGGTCAAACAGCCAAAGAAAGTGAGAAGAGTGGAATGGGAAACCCAGTCAGTGGTTTCCCTTATGGCCTGAAATTATCACAGGCTTGAACCCACAACACAAGCACAGACATTTTTCATTACAATAGAGATATTTCAAAGCATTGGGATCTTTGACAAATTGAGCTTAACTCTGTCTGTACAGCCCCCACCAGCAGCCAAAGGGGATCAGCTTCGTAGCTAAGGTGGCTAACCAGGATCAGATGGGGACTGAGGTTTGGTATTGCTTGTCCCTGTGCTCTACAACCACTCATCCAGCAGCAAGGCAGGTAGAAAGTGATACGAGAGAAATGGATCTTCCCCTCAGACTGACCTTTCCTGGGAAAAGCAAATTCATTGAGGCAAAAGCTTTTCTGGCCCAAATACATTCTTATTCAATGAAATATTGGCGCTTCCACTGAAAGGAATGGAGATTTCCATCCCAAGCCAGTGTGCTGATATCCTTTCTCTGATGGCAGCCAAAACTTAATGCCTCAGAGGAAAGCAATAAACTGCCACAATGCACCTGGCCAATTTTGTGTGGCTGAAAGGAGGGAAGGAAGGGGGCTAATTCCTTCCTGGCTCCCAGGATGATCCCTCCACTGATGCCTGAGGTCTCATTACTCTCCTCTTTCCTTGCATGGCTGTAAATATTTCTGACTTAAAATTTATCCTGGCATGCTGCTGAACTTGAAGCAGGAGCATTGGGTTGAATAGAATGAATGTTCATCTTTGCTCCAAGCATGGGAGCCTCTCAGAGGGGTCAGATTCTGACTCAGCTCAGACTTAAGCCCCATTCAGAACTAAGGCTGGTTCTCTCCAGACCCATGACAAGGTTTCCTATCAATGTCCTTGTGATCTTGCAGTCATCTAGTCCTGGATAAGATCCCAACAAAGGAAGCACATGGGATCAGGCAAGGCCCAGGAACAGAGTCAGATCACCTGAGGAGCAATGACAGCCAGCCAGCTAGCCCTTGGCCTGTGCAATGTTCTGCAAGGGCTTGGGGAATGGTGTTCATCTATGCCTGGAAAGCGTTCAGAAGTCCCTCTGAGAATAATATGTTGCTCATTTCCATCTAAAATGTATGGTGAGCTACGGACACAGGCAGAAGCCTTTTGGTTTGAGTGCCACAGAAGCACCTGCCAGCACACCACCAGCTATCTTCATCATCACCACCAGAGAGGGAGACTGACAATATGATTGTGATTAGACTGTGAGAGTAGGCAGGGGAAACTGAGGCAAGGCGTGTTTTAAAAAGAGGTGTTTCCAATGAGACAGGAGGACCAGCCAGAGCAAGAACACAACCCAGCTTTCCAGAGCCTCCCTAGTTCAATTCTGGAGCCAAAAGATTTTACATCTTCCTGTTTATACATGTATAGTCAAAACCTGTCTCAAGAACCTGCCAAGCCTGTCAGTACAAACTCCAGTCCTCCTTATATACTGAGCATTTGTTAGTTACATCTCCCACTCTATCCCAGTGGTCACATAACACAGGCATCAGTTGATCCACCATCACAGATAGACTCAAGGTTACAAATATGGATGTGATGCAGTGTATTTACAAGTTCCCTCAGGTGGCATGACGAACGCACACATCTGCACTTCACTGTGTAGCAAGCCACTGCATTCCTGAAAGTTTCTGGTGCCTGTTCTCTGTCTTGCATGCAATGCAAACACAGCCCCAGCTGTCATGACTGTCTGCACCAGCCAAACCACTTGTTTAATCATTGAGATGGGAAATAGAGCATCCCATGTGTCCCTGTGGACACGGAGTAAACAAAAGTCCCCATGGCTTTGCTCTGCTTGGACACAGAGCACATCACTTCCAAGTCCATAGAGGGTTATACAGGCACCTCAGAGAAAGATGCTCACCTTGTGCCATGCAGCCACAGTCCAAAGCCAGGACTTGCCTGTTTTCTTTGTTTACAATCTTCTTTTACTTTGACTTCCTAAGAAACACAACTGGTATCATACAAGGCATCCTGGGGAAGGGATCCTCAAGTTCCAACCCCCCTGCCATAAGCAGGGATGCCTCCCACTGGACCAGGTTGCTCAAAGCCCCTCCAGCTGGGCCTCTAACAGCTCCAGGGATGGGGCAGCCACAGCTTCTCCAGTGTCTCTCCACCCTCACAGGAAAGAATTTCTGATATCTAATCTAAATCTCCCCTCTTCCAGTTTAAAACCATTATCCCTTGTCCTATCACTACACTCCCTGACAAAGAGTCCCTCTCCTGCTCTCCTGTAGGCTCCCTTCAGATACTGGAAGGCTGCAATAAGGGCTCACTGGAGCCTTCTCTTCTCCAGGCTGAACAGCCCCAGGTCTCTCAGCCTGACCTCATAGAGGGGCTCTAACCCTCTAATTGTCTTTGTGGCCCTCCACTGGACCCATTCTAAGAGTTCTATGTCCTTTCTATGTTGAGGACTCCAGAGCTGGACACAGTACTCCAGGTGGGGTTTCACAGGTGCAGAGTAGAGGGGGAGAATCACTTCCCACAAACTGCTGGTCATGCTTCTTTTGATGCAGCCATCTTTTGATGCATCCTTTCTGATGAAGGTTGAAGGTGAACTGTTTCCATTGAAACAATAACTAAAAGGGAAAGTTTCCACCTTCCTATTCTCAGGATAAACAGAGGGGCAGATAGCAAGGGTTTATAGTCTACTATTTGCTGACAGCCTTGCTTTGGATTTCTAAAACCAACCAATCAAGGCTTCCAGTCTACCTACTAACCCCACATTTCAGTACCTCCATTCTGCAAAGTGCCTTTTATTTTTAACATGGTTCCCTAAATGAACCTAATTATGCTATCTCACTGTCTGCATGTCATGTTCTCTCCATCTGTTCCCCTTTCTTAGCACCTCTGGAACCCATAGACCCTTTCCACTGAGTTTTTTCAAAGCAAAGAGACCTCAAAGACAGGAAACTACTGCCAGGTTTGTGAAAAGAAGCATAGAGAGAGGGGATACAGACTATATCACAGATCCCAATGCACGGTAGGGTGAGAGATGAACTCATCCGTAACAGTCCACATTCAGGTGCACCATAACTTATTACATTTAGGCTCTGAGGCCAGATTGCCCAGTGGTCACAGGCTTGATCAAAGAGTACCAATATTTAGCATGCAACAAGACAAAACCAAACCATGCTCTTCACAGCATCTGAGTGCTACAGTCCTCTAAGCCCAGACACTGCGGGGTTTGGACATGCCTCTGGGCCACCCATGGGAACACAAGGTGGCTTTGCTGGAGGGAAACAGACAGCAGAACCTTGCCAGCCACTACAGGTAGGACTTGAACGCAGTGCCAAAGCAGTCACAGCCTGCAAGACTTCACGTTCAGCATCCCAGCTGTTCTTCTAGGGTTATCACTTCCCACAGAGGACAGGAAGACTCAGCTATACGTCCTTACAATGAGCCTGAAAGAAGCTGGTGGTTGCATTTGGGTGGCCTCACTCTGAGGGAAAGCCATCTCCAATGGGGCAGAATCAAAGGCATTACAAAGCTCAGGCTGAAAATGGGTACTCTGCTCCCTGGACAAGGAGAATAAAGATTATCCGCTAAGATTTCTGACCTGGACCCTAGGAAACAGTTCACAGCAATCTCCCTCCCACGATGGTTTAATATGCTTGTACCTCGGGGCTGTGTCTGGTGGTCTCAGTCTCCCTGGTGGGAAGCCAGTTCCCTTCTCCTCCCACAGGGAGGTTAGGATGGCGAAATGTTTCCATCACCACAGAAGGGGAAAGCAGCAAGCTGCCACATGGATCTATGGCATGGCTGGACTCGGAGCCATTCGGCCAGAGGTCTTGTAGTGTTAGCAGTGATTCCTTGCCAGACCCTCCATGGCACATTTTTCCAGCAGAGCCTTCTGAATCCTATTGCTCCTGCAGCTGCAATGCTCAGGTCCTGGCAACACTGGGATTGACACCACTAGATTTGTTACAGCCTCCCTCATTTTGCAAGACTGTTTCAAGTACTCTTGTTTGCCTTGGGGACGTTACTGATGTGCCCAAACAGAATCACCAGCTGAGACCCAAGTTTCTCAAGCTGCCACCCTCTCTTGAAGCAGCAAGAAGATGGATGAACAGCCCTTGGCTCCAGGGAAAGGGCTGAGCCCGTCAGCTCTGTCTCACACCACCATGTGAGCACAAACCTAAGCAACCCAGCCCTTTTCTTGGCACCACCCCAGGAGTGGGTGCTGTGGGCGTGAGGCAGCCCTCTGTGGTTCAGAGAAGCCAATTTCCTGGCAAGGGGTAACCCCAGTGGGGTGGCATCCCAACGTTTTTCCACTTCTGCCTCTTTGCTAGCTAAACTCCATCCCCCTAGTTGCCTCTTTCTCGTGTGTCTGTCTCATTCCCTGCTGTGCTGAGGCTCCTCCATCCACTATCAGGCAATGGAGCTCACCACAAATTACTGTCTCTGTGTGTCCGCAGGAAACGTGTCCCATCATTGGGGGGTGGGCAGAAAGAGAAGGGGGTGTTAGCTCCCTGCCAAACACACTCAAATGCACCATGCTCCCTTCAACTGCCATTGCTTTCCTTGCACGGGTGCTACGGCTCCAAGGAAGGCTCCCTGAACCCACAGAGCAACTGCTGGCTCACACAACACAGTTTCAGGGGCCTAAGCCCAGCTTGTGGCTCTGTGCCCCACACCCTGTGCCCACACACACACTTTCCACTTCACACAAATGCCGCTTAGTTAACCAAGAACCAGGCTGCAGGACTCAGCAAACCTCCAAAGGAAGACAGAGGCACAGCTATTTCCTCCCAGGCAAGCAGCCCCTCTGGGCTGAGAAAACCTCTCACAGAATCACAGAATGACAGAAACACCTAGGTTGGAAGGGACCTTTTAAGATCATCTAGTCCAACCAATGGGGGAGGAAAAAAAAAAAAAAAACCCACATAAAACACACACCACAACCAACCCACACTATGACACAAACAACAACAACAAACCCCAAAATACCACACCCCAAACAACACCAAAAAAAAAATAAATCCAAAAAACCCCAACAACTATAAACAACACACCGCACCACCCAACACTAAGCCATATCCTTGAGCACCAAGTCAACTTCTCTCTTGAATACCTCCAGGGATGGTGCCTCAACCACCTCCCTGGGCAGCCCATCCCAATACCTGATAATCCTTTCAGTAAAGAAATATTTCCTAATATCTAACCTGAACTTCCCCTGGCGCAACTTGAAGCCATTACTCCTTGTCCTATCATCTGTAACTTGGGAGAAGAGACCAACCCCCGCCTCTCTACAGCCTCCTTTCAGGTAGTTGTAGAGAGCGATAAGGTCTCCCCTCAGTCTCCTCTTCCTCAGGCTGAATAACCCCAGCTCCCTCAGCCTCTCCTCATAAGACTTGTGTTCCAGACCTCTCAGCAAGATCCACCTCTCACCATCTTGCCTATGGTGTGATTCAAGAGCAAACCTCCATCTGCAGCCAGTTTACCTCCCTGCGCTAGCTGCAGAGGAATTTTCAATCATTGCCACTGTTTCCTTTTCTTTCTCTTTCCCTGGGACAACTCTGCAACCTGGCTGCATCCTGGCAGCCCTTTCCTGGGACTGCAGGCATCTCTTAGACTCTCTAGGATGGAGAACACCATTTCTTGTTTCTGCTTCACCAAAGATCTGTAAGAAGATTCAGAGCTTGGAGCTTTGCTTCTCTCCTGTTTCCTCAAACAAATGTCACTGGAATTCAGGCTGAGGGCGGAGGCTTCAGCTGCGAGCCTTGGAAAGATCAAAACCATTAGCCATCAAGGACTAATCTGTCAGAAAGAGTCCAGTGTATTCTTCCAGAGGTTATTTGGGAAGATTTGGAGTGCTTATCCTACTTGCCAGGCTTAAACTGAGCCACATCAGTGACTCCAGGCTCCTTTCCTTCCTACTCTGAGGGACCAGGTGAAATGTCTTGCCCCTGAGTTTGGCATGAGGAGAAATGCTAGAAGACCTCTCAAGAGATCTATGGTTTTGGTGTGTGGATGACCTCTTCAAATTAGATAAAATCCAAAAGACAGCATTTCCCCTCAAAAACACTGAAACCTTTTATATATGTACAGCCCATGGTAGTCAAAGCTGGTGTTAAATTGGATTCCCACCCCAGCTCTTCCTGTCTGGATTACTATATCTTCCTTTGCTGCTCACACTCCACCACAGCCATTACTCAGAGATGAATCAGCAAAGCCTGGAGTTCTCCAGGTTTCTCCAGGAAAGCACCTAATAACTTAGTCTCTACACTAAGACTTGAGAAGTGAGTACTCAGTGTCCACCTGATCCACACTTGTTACCAAGACGAGGATCAAATTTGGATGTAAACTCCTCAGTAAATAAACCCTTACTGCCTCCTCTCTGCTCCTTTTATGCCCTATGCAAGATGCACTGCTTGGTGCCTCCCAGTGTCTACCTGCAAATACAGAATAATTCTTATTATTATTTAATACAGAAGAATTGTTAAGGAACAGGGCCCAGTCTGATGCAAGGTGAAGATGTATTTTGCTGGAGCTGACTTTGAGTGAACTATTTCAAACAGAGGAAAGGCTGAGAATGCCCCCCAAACCTCAGTGTCATTCATCAGTGTGCCCTCCCCACCAACCGAGAAGTAGAAAGTGTCTGAGTGTGGAGCTCCTGGAAAGTGACCGGGTAAACACGCAAAATACCCTGAAAAAACGCAAACAAAAACCAAATCATATTTTGAAATTTGTTGATGTCATTTGATGACCAACACAGTCAGCTCTCAGTGTAAGCTCCACCAAAGCAACCAACTCCAGGAAGGAAAGCAGAGCTTTCTCTCGTCTGCAATTTCACAGAGCCTCTGACATCAACAGGAAAAATGCAATCCCCAGATGGGCGAGAGGTGAAAGTTATGCATTGCTTTGCCCAGTGTTTGCTGATGTCTGTAGGAGTGAGACAGGCAGGAAAGGACCCCACAGATAATACATGAGGAATGCCTGGTCAAAAAAAAAAAAAAAAAAAAAAAAAAAAATTTTCCACCANAAAAAAAAAAAGAATATTTTACCAGCAGAATTAACATTCCGACAGCAGAATTTTTAGTCTGCCTGACTGCAAACTGATTTCTTACAGCAGGATATTTTTTCATTGTTGGGCTGACCACCAGCAAAGAAAAGCAGAGGTCATGTTGGTTTCTACTGGGAAGGCCATGGAAGGCTTGGCTGGCTTCAGGGTTGGTACAAATCATATAGGTGAACAGAATCAGGTGCCTCACATGATGATGCCTTTTCATCTCACACTGAGAGGAAAAGCCGGGGAGCTGTGGTCTGGTCAGCTCTGCTCACCTAGGATTGTTATTAAGCCATGTTTCCCAATGATGTCTGTATCTGTCCTCTCCCTTCCCAGATGAGTGAGCAGTGCTCTAGCCAGGACGGTCTGTTCAAGGAGTAACAGCACATGGGGTTACTGTTCCACAGCTACCTGAGATGAGATGAGCTGCCTCTGCTATCCAGGACTTAGCTTGGAAGGTGGGGGTTAGAGAAGCAAGAAACCTAGGGTTCTGCTCGGTTCTTACACACCAGGCAGGCAGCGGACAATGATGTCCCCTCCCAAGAAGTGTGGATGATCTGGTGATATTTTGTGCAGTTACATCCCCCTCCTGAAGTGAAAATACAGAAGGCGTTTGCATATTTTTTCAGTGATTCCTCATAGCTTATCACCATAAAATGTCCGCTGTCTAGGGTCTCAGACATCTTCTGCAGCATGGCCACATGGTGCTGCCCATGGGATTTAGAGGCATCATTCCAAAGCAAATGCTTGCTTGGCTTCATAATAGTATCTTTGCAAGACAAATCACACCGCTCCCCGCCTTCCTCATCCAAAAGCAGCATTTATAATCAGAGCTTTTATTTTGTGAAGCAGAGCTGCACCCAGACCTCTGAGAGGGGAAGGAGAAGATGCCTTCTCTCTCCTGGAAGGAGGTCTGTCCTCAGTCTCAGTCTGGAATTGCACAGATTAATTCAGCAGGGGCAGCATCCAGTTCTGGGAGGAACAGTCCCTTTGACACAGCCTATTTGAGGTTTGGAGTGAGGAACGGTGGTGGGAAGGAATTAAACACCATAAAAAAGTAGAAGGAGTGCTAAAGACATACACTGCCATTTAAATAGGTCGGCGTGATTAAAACCCGATGTGTTGTAAGATCTTATGGGCATCTCATTAAAAACCTATTACTTAAAAAACACAGCTTAGATGGGAATGTTGTTAAAGGGCAACTTAAAATAAAACTGACCATCTGGTCTTCATTAGGCAATTGTCTATAACCACCATGTTATTATAAAATCCACTGTGTGCTCCACATCTGCTTATCTCCTGCCTGTCCCTAAAAGGGCAACATTGGCTGAGACTCAAAGTCTGGAAGGGGAATGGTCTGGGGGAGGCGTAGGGGGTCTATGCTGGTGTAGGATTTCTAGGTGATAGCGATCAGCTCTTCCCACATTACCCATCTGTCCATGCACCCCCTTGTTCTTTTATTTATCCTCATGCTTTCTATCCTCCCCTGCATGGTATTTCTGTTGCAGCACTTACTTTCTTTGTCTGTCTCCCAGCACAAACCACTCATCTTCCCATCTCATCCCCACTTTCAGCCTTGCCCAGTGTCCACAGCACACCTAGAGCACACACAGCCAGCAACCCCAGCTGGACCAGGGACTCCAGGCTCTTTCACCCCAAGCCACAACAGTGTGATTCCAAGACCAGTGCCCTGCGCTGTATCCCTGGACTGCCTGCACTGCAAAATCATGGGGGGATCAACATCCCAGCGGACAAAAACCTATCCCCAGTAAACACTCACCTGATAAGTCTAACATTTACTGGAGGTGCTGGACTCACAAATGGTGTCTAGCTACCGAGCACAGAATCCAGCAGGGATTCCTTGTCCTAGGGCAGCCCCAATGGAATAACCACATTGTCAATACCAAACCTACACACAGAGGCATCAAGATTTTATCAAAAATATTACAGGAAATCCAACACAGGAAATCCTCTAAATATGCCCCAAATAGTCTTTCTGTGTAGAAAATAAAAGGGAACAACACAACCACACCCCAAAACAAACGGGACTACTGTCTTCCACTGCAGGAAACTGAACTTTCATAGCCCTAGTGACCTCATGAGGCTTACTTTTCAAGTTCTCCTCTCCCTTCTCCATCAGCTTACCTTCTCTAGAGAGCCAGTTCACTTGACACAGAATGATTTCCTGCCCACGGTGTCTTCCTAACCTTCAAACACAAGAGTGAGAGCAACTGTATCTTTCCATCTGGTTGCACAGCTGGCTCCAAACATTTCAGGGGCATGGGCATGGACATGGCTACGTGTTACTACTCCAAGGCCTCAGCTGCTTCAGCTGAAAGAGGAAGTGTGGAGACGTGCAGAGACAGGTTGCAGAACTGGTATCAAACCACAGAGAGATGATTCTGTTGCTCTTGCTGTCCTGGGAGATGAAAGAGAGGGGCAGTGACTGCCCTTCCAGGAAGAGAGGGGCTGCAGAAAAGTCTCAAGCACAGAAACCTTCTTTCTCCAGCCACAGCCAGCCTGGCATTTCTGCTCTGTGAAACTCTTTGATTTAGACAACCTCTTGCTTGACATGTCACTAGATTCTGTCTTGTCTGACCCTCCCCACAGCATCCAGCTAGCATAGTCCTTCATGCAGAAGATGTGGGACCACACTTTGCTGATGTAGTACATTTATCCACCCAGCATGCACAGGATGAAACTGATGGGGACTCCTCCTTGGCTCAGGAAGCAGAGACAGGACCACTCTGAATGTTCAAACCATATTTCCATGCCCGGGGATGGGGCTTTTTCCAAGAGACAAGGTTCACAGAAACCATTTGGCAGACTCTCAGCACTTTTAGTATAAAGTGTGTTCAATTCTGACCAGGAGGAACACACTAGTAGCCCACAGTCATGGCATGTGAGTTCATGACCCCTGGAATATATCACCTGTCAACCCCACCTGAAGTGGTGGAGAGACAAGAGACAGCCAACACTGTTGAAGTGTGAGCAAGCCAAAAGCTTGCTCACAGAGAAGGAAGTAGAAGGAGATGAAGGAAACAGTTCTGGTCTGGTAGGAAATGACAGCTCTAGCAACAAGATCCAGATTCTGTTCTGTTTTAGAGAGGCTGTACCCAGAAAACAGGCTGTACTGGAGTTTTCCTCTTACCTCCCCAGGAAAGAAGTCGTTGATTTGCAGGTTACTCCAACCTGCACCCTGACACAAGTGCTCTGTGTTATCACCAGGGTAAGCCTCCCACCCCCAGGCTCTGGAGAGCAAGGTCAGATGCCATTTCAGGAACACAGTGTGTGTGTGTGCTTGTTTGTTTGTTTGTTTGTTTGTCATCGGGATGTTGTGAGGGATGCTTGGTTTGTTTGTTTGTTTCTTAAATCTCCCAGGGGAAGCTTCTGGCAGAAAGCATCTCCTGAGTAAGCTTGGACCAGGGTGTGTTTGGCTGGGAACTGAGGCGATCTGCGTATGAAGAAACAAGAGGTGAAGAGCAGTGTCAGGCCAGAGGGCTGAGGATTTGGCTTTGCTATGTAATGTGGTCATCAGGCAGGGACAAAAACAAACAGAAAATCAGAGACAAGCTTTGCCCACAACACAACTCAAACCTCAGCAAAAGCCATCAGAAATATTTCCATTTTATTTTTTTGCCACCGTTGGGCCTCCTGTGTGTTTTATGTGATGGGCTACTCTGGTTCCTATTGAGATCAGTGGAAAGCTGCCTACTTTAGCCTGGAGCCAGATGAACCCCCTGGTTGGAGAGAGATCAAGAGATGTTAGTGCAGCCTAACATGTATCAGAACTGTCAGAGACAGTTTTTCTTGGAGATGCTTCCAAGGCAGTTAGAATTCCCTACAGGGGCACCTGTCAGCCAGCCTTACCTTTGCCACTTGTTGAACTACTTCTACAGGGACTTTACGTGCAAAGAAATCCACAGGGCTCTAAAATATGCCCAATGGGAAAATCTCCAGACACAAGACAGAGTCAGAGGGCTGGCTTATTAGTGTCACAACAGTCAAAGAAACATGGTCTGTGGCTGCTGAGCTATCACAAAGCCATAGCAGCTGTGGTGAGCTGCAGCAGTAGGCAGCAGTTTTCATGTAGGCTGGCTCTGCAAGCCACCTTAGCTAACTGTATCATTGGGTTTGAAGTAGCTGGACATGTGGAAAATAGAACTGCCTTTCCTGTTCACTGCTTCCCTTGGGATAAACAAATATTGCACAGGTCACTACAAAGAAATCTTTCTAACAAGATGCCAGGTCCCATCTGCTCTGGGAGAAATCACAGTCCTGAATTCAAAAAAATGCTGATGGAAGTAACAGATGATGTACTAATGATCCTTGGGGCTTTTAAACAGGTTTACTTAGGAAACCAGGCATGTGAGATCACAGTGTCTTTTACTCTGCCAATACATTTGTCTGGGTCCTTCCTAATAGCTTTTTAACTCACAGGTCAGTTTTAAGAAAATATAACAGAGGAGTAGAAGTCTCCAAAATAAGAACTTTCTATGAGTTTCATGAAAATTATTGGCCAAGTGGAAGAAATAAATCTAATAAAAACACCCACTGCTGCATGAGCTCAGTCCTTTACAAGGCTTCAGAGAATCCACAGAGATGCTCACCTTCAAGTCACATAAGAAACACAGATTCCTTGGTTTTCCTGTTCACACAATGATTTAGGACATGTTTAGGCTTCAGGTGCTGAATAGATGGGTGCTCTTGTCCCCTTTATCATGGAATGCATCTGTCTGTTCAGGTCAGGACAGAGACAGATCAAGCCTGCCCAAAAGATGTTGCAATGCAGGACTTCTAACATCATATGCAGGTAAGACTTGTGGAACACTTGTTTGGAAAGCAGCAAGGGAAAAATACATATAATTCTTGAACCCCAAAAAAATGATGCAGATTTGGGCACTCTCATCTTATTTTTGTGTTTGAACTTTGTTTACTTTTCATTCCACAAGCCCTAAATGGAATCTATTTGCCTAGTAAACGTGTACTTACACATTCAGTGCAACTTCCTTTGGAAGAAAAAGGAGCGGATAAAAACAAAAAAACAACCTAAATAAGGTTGAAAAGTGCTCTCCAATAGGGTGCTGAGAAAACCACTTTCAGAACCACGTTGCCATCCTGCCAGGAGCACATGCATGCAGGCTAGCACACCAGCACATGCTCATTGGTATCAATGGTGCTCTGGGTGGAGAGGAAGGAAACATGGAAAGGTGAGCAAAAGCTGCACACCTCAGCACCCAAGGGATCATCATGGTGTTAATACTAAAGGTAACTTTCATGGTAGCTTCTGGCACTACATGCCTGGGGAGGAACCAAAGCGCTGATGCCAAACAACTGGCATGCCAAACATGCCAAACAACTGGTGCAGATGACACCAAGCTGTGTGGTGTTGATACACCGCAGGAAAGAGACGTCATCCAGAGGCACCTGGATAGGATGGAGAGGTGGGCCCAGATGAACCTCATGAGGTTCAATAAGAGCAAGTGCAGGGTTTTGCACCTGGAACAATCCTCACTATCAGTACAGACTGGGGGACGAGGTACTGGAAAGCAGCACTGAAGAAAGGGACTTGGGAGTACTGATAGACAAGAGGCTGGACATGAGCAGGCAGTGCGCAGTTGCAGCCCAGAAGGCGATTCGCATCCTGGGCTGCATCAAAAGAAGTGTTTCCAGCAGATCCAGAGAGGGGATTCTACCACTTTGTTCTGGTGAGACCCCACCTGGAGTACGGTGTGCAGGTCTGGAGCCCTCAATATAGGAAGGATATGGACCTGATGGAGCG